>JADKLZ010005243.1:30078344-30098469 GCA_021533235.1 Biomphalaria straminea
GCTCTGAGCATGCTATTAACATGAAAGTAGCGCTATATAAAAGCTATAATTATATATAAAAGCTATAATAATAATCACGTGACATCTTTACGTATTGCCATTGCGTAATTTGTATAGAAGATATAGAGATAATGTTCCTTTTTTACGTTTGGTGAATGAGATCCATTAGTTATTGTGTTGATAGCCGGCCAATTTTAGTATAAGCAATAAAGGCTTTTTCTTCGAATCCGAAGATTAATGAGTAATGCAGTATTCCCCGTGTCTACGCAGCCCCAACTGTGAGCTACATAAGGCATGCCAAACATAGTGTTTGGACTGCGGCCCTTCAGGTCATAATTCGTTTTTGTGCTGCCCATACACCTTAATGAGTTTGACATGCATGAGCTACATAATTATGCCACCACAAGGACAAGAATAACGATTGTCCGCCAGTGGTCAATTCAGATTTTCTTTTCGCCGTTTGCGTCTGTCCTCGACTGCAGTCTCAAATGTGTATAATATATCCCACGGTCTTTGTAAGTGACGTCTAGCTGTCTCGTTCTGAAGTCGCATGCAACCATTGCAGGTTAGTATAAATTTTTAGTATATAATAAGCTTGACTTCTAAACCTGGGGTCCCGGGTTTGAATCCGAGTGAAAACTGGGAGCTCTGCCTCTGTGTCCACCCAGCCCTAATTGGCACATTAGGCCTACATTAGTTGGGGTTAAGTAAAGGCGGTTGATCGTTATGCTGGCCACATGACACCCTCGTTATAACAATAGACTACAGAAAAAGATTACCTTTACATCCTCTATTCGATAGATCTAATAGTCACACTCACATAAATAGAACAGACACAACAAATGAGCCTATACAAAGAAGTTCATTGAGTGACTACACCCATACGTCTTATTGATTCTATCTAGGTTCCCTATAATGGGCAGGACACGTCTGCAGAATGGAAGACCACCGCATCTCTAAGCGACTCTTGGATGGCCAACTAAGCGAAGGAAAGCGATTGCAAGGTGGTCAAAGAAAGCGCTTCAGGGACACCTTCAAAGCTTTTCTGAAGGCGTTCAGCAAAGACCCAGACACCTGAGAGACAGAAGCACATGACAGAGTACCATGGCGTCGTGCTGTGAAAACTGAGAAAGAGAACTGCGCTGGCAGAAGAAATGCGCCAGAAAAGAAAAGCAAGGCCAATGACACTAGCTCCAGCTCAGTGGCGTAGCTATGGTGGGGGGAAGAGGGGGAGAATTTGAAAATCCCCCCTGCCTCCACTTAATGGGGGCCCACAAATAAGTATTTTTTTACATTGAAAGTTAAACAATGTAACATTCCTAGCTACGCTCCTGCTCCAGCTAGAATAACCTGCCCAGTGTGAGGCCGAACATTCCGGGCTCACATAGGTCTCACCAGCTCCATGAGGAGGCATAAAACCCCAGTGCAAAGCCCTCAGCCCCCTAGATGACAAAGTGGTCATCATCGAACCACGATGGACGAACTATATCAGTTTCCGTATTCAACGAGCAGCGCTGACACATCATGACAGAGACGAAAGGGGTTTTGTAACGTTTCCTTCTAGTTTTGATGGACACAGAACTTGTGACAGCACTCGCCCACTTGGCGACAACTTCACGTAAATGTACGCCTAATGGGGTGGTTGGCCACCCGATTGTCTTCTAAGATTTCGCTGAGGCATTTTTGATTAATAATAAGGCTTGTCTTCGAGTCCGAAGATTAGTGAGGAATATAGGCCTAGTATTTCCCGTGACTGTGCAGCCCCAGCTGTGGCCTACATATTTTGCCACAGCCATGGCAAGCAAAGCCATTGTCCGCAAGTGGTCGATTTAGATTTTCTTTTCGTCGTCTGCGTTTGTTCTCGGCAGCAGATTTTCTTTTGGTCTCAAATGTGTATCCCACGTCCTTCGTGAGTGACCTCCAGCTGTCTCGTTCCGACGGCGCATGCAGCCAGGTGCTCTCTTCTATGTCAGCCAAGGAAAGTTGACGCCTAAGCTGGACTTTGAAGCGTTTCCGTGAGGCGCCTCTGTTACGTCGACCACCTTTTAGCTCACCAAAAAAGACTGCCTTTGGCATACGTTCGTCTCATATACGGGATACGTGCCCTGCCCAGCGTAGCTGTCGGACCATAAGAAGTCCCTCTATACTGTCCATACCGGCGTTTGCAAGAACATCGCTGTTTGTTGTGCGGTCCTGCCATCGTATGCTTGCACTCCATCATTTTTGATTATGTTCATTTAAATATGGTAGTATTGTGCGTGTAGTTTTTGATGCTCTTTTTATAACACTGTTCAGCAAGTAAAACAAACCCAAAATTTCTCGAGATACCTTTTTTACAATATCTCAAGGCTGAATCAAACTTAACTTTAACGGCACACTGTCATGGAGGATCACAAGCACAAGTTCAAAGGTCATCGACATCTCTAAAAAGGAAAAGCATGCCACTACAGTGATTTTGGAGAAACTAAGCTGCAAACTAGTGCAAACGTCATGAGAAGTCTATACTTCAGTGTCGGAAATCGTATTCTATCCGTCACTTTTAAGTAGGGTGTACCGGATAGTACTTTTTGATATCCGGCCGGAGCCAGATATGACCGGATAATAAAATTTGATATTCGGCCGGAGCCGGAGCCGAATACCCAAGTATCTTGTAAATAACTTGTATTGCTGAACATTTTACGAAATTGTTAAATAACATACCTATATTTGTTGGTATTATTTTTTTCCTTTTATATACCTTATTGTTTTAAACTCTGTTATTGATTGATTTATTAAGATTAACAGTATTTACAAACAGAAATTAATCTGTGTAGCATGAGCGTGTCTGTGTGTATGTACGAGGCCACCAACCATAAAGGCTGTGTGTTGGAGGGTCACTGTAAAATATGTTTGTATATATTTTACTAGTTACTAATGTAAATCTCTCATCTGGCTTGAATGGTGGTTGAATGTATGTGTTCAAGAATTTCGACCAACAATCGGTCATCAGACTTGTATTTTTAAGTCCAAAGACTGTTTCTGGTTCTGGCTTCAAGAACTTAGCCTAATATTGATAGCTGTTGGTTAATCTGAAGCGTAGTAGGTCATATATTTATTAATCCGTTTGCGGCAAAAGATATTTTATTAACAACAGGAACATCCATTACACCTACATTATTAATGTTCAGATCTACTGATAAATAGATCAAAGAGCATTCGGAAACCAAATATAGATGAAAACTCATCCACTACCAAAAAAAGAAACATAAATGATTTTGTGTTCAATTGATTGTAACAACCTGGTCAGATAGACGTAGTGAGCATACACATGTTGTCCTAGTGTAGTGTGTATAGATGGTTGTGTTGACCTTCAAGCGTTTTTTTTCCTTTGGGCATACGTAATAGTGTTTAGTGTGCAGGCAAAAAAAAAAAGATACATTGGCATGGTAAGTCAAGCAAATAGATAGGCTACATTATCCGTACACTAGTTACAGAGGTCAAGTGTTTCTTAACATTCCAGCATATTATGGTGCTTTAGATCAATTTATTTTCTGCGATCAATTTATTTTCTGTGATGTTTAATTTTACTGTAAGGTTTTCCTTTAGGCCCTATATATTAAGTCAATAGAATTAAGCAATGAAATTTCTTTCTAAAGGTTTTACGACTAGGAAAAAACTACAGACACCCATACAATTCTCTCCAAGTAAATAAACTTAGTGTCATCATTTGTTGACATATAGAAATGTCAATATGTCACAACAATTTGCGTTAATCCATTCTGGCTTAAGAATGGCCAATGTCTATCAATACATTGTCATGGGTTAAACAAATAAGAAGTTAAGGGTGTTGAGCCCTCCCTTAAAGATACCACTGGTATCTGTTTGGCTTGTAGTCCAGCCTCCTAATTGAGACTTAACTCAAAGTAAACAAACTTATTACCCGGCCAATAGTATAAAAGGTGTGGCTTGTGGTCCTTTGACCCTTTGATTGACAACCTATCTCATAATAAACAAACCCAAACCAGATTAACCTTATAGAGAGATGGCTCTTAGTCCCGCCCCCTAATAAAAATTCTTCTTCAAGTAAACAAACTTAGTTCCCTCTTAAGATAGACCTCTAGACAGTGTCAACACCTTGACATCTGGCTTAATGTGGTCAGCTGCCTAACTGTGATCTCAATGTTATGGACTAAACAAACAAAAGGAGGTGGGGGTTGCTCATCTCTACCTCTGCAGATATACCCGCACATCTAGACAGATTATCAGCGTGACGTAGTTAATGAATATTACACGTTTACTAGAACACTCAGACTCAAAGGTCAAAACAAGCTTTTAAAATGTGCCAGACATCGCTGTATGTAATGCGATATTACAATGTACAGTTTTATTTCTATTTAGATTAACACGCCTTGTTTTTGTAGCCTACTAAATAAGATTTGGTGCATAGTCATTGTTTATTGTTTTAAAAAGACAAATTCTTTTATTTTAAACAAAAAAAAGTAAATGTATTTCAGAACTGACATTATTTAATCATGTCCACTTTGTGAATATTTGTATATTTTTTATGAACATGGAGATTTAGTTTAAACTTCTTGTTGGACATCGTTTATCAGCAACGACAACCTTTATATTGTTTGTCTTTCGCCTGTGTTGTTTCGATATTTAAGTGTTACCTCCGTATGGCGTATCTGGAAAAGACTGAGCGCGCGGAGGCGCCTAACAATATTAACAGAAATACAGGTACTACGCTGTAGTTTTTACTATCCGGTTTACTATCCGGTAGTGATATTCGACCGGAGCCGAATAGTGCCGGATAGTGAAAAAGTGCCGAATATTCGGCCGGAGCCGGAGCGACTATCCGGTACACTCCTACTTTTAAGTACAATTTACAATACGTTGGCTACTGGAACCTGAATTGTTCAGGTATCTGGGATGCTGGTCAATGACGTGATATTTTATTTATGGTAGCCTACCTAACCATATAAAAAATTTCACTTGAAACTAAATAAATAAATAACTTCTACATTTATTGAAATATATAGTTGTAAGTGAAGAGTTATTTCCCTTAGATAGGCTATTTTATTTTATTTTCTGCTTGTCATTTAGTCTACAAATCAACGCCCTTGTTGTACCTTGACATTTTTCTATTATTGATGCATGGACCCAGCCCAACATTGTCGCCGAATGTCAGTTTGGTAGCATCGCAGTTCAGTTTGGTCTGTTCACCATCAGTGTCACATACAAAGGGAAGGCAATGTTTTCCACTATCTTAAAATTACTTATCTGTCTGTGTTATGTTACCGGTAAGTCAAAGTTTTTTTTTTATTATTATTTATTTTTTTAGTTGATCTGAACTTTTTCATGAAAGGCGCAACTCGCTTTGAGTTTTAGTTAAATAATTAAAAAAATCATAATATTGTTGAGAAGCGAACGAAATGGCACACACTACACAGTAAAGGATCCGTAGTAGGCTACAATTGTGAATGGTAAAGTTCAAAAAAGGGGAACTAAATTAGGACCTTGTTTATTAAAACATGAAGTAAAACTGTATACTCACCCACTGACACACTGATCTAGATCATCATTAAACTCCATGTGAGTTGGAGGGGCTGCATTCCTATCTTACAAAAGCCCTGGACAAAAACCCTGCGGAGGTTTGCACAACAGGCACGTCTCTATACAGGTCAAGATAGTTTAGCTTCCCAGATATGTCGATAATTCAGCAAGCCCGTTTACATTTGTTGTGCGTCATAGACATATTGGATTGGCGAGTAGCTGTTAGAAGTGACATTCCAGCTTCAGAGCAGAATTTAAGACATCGTTTAACATGCATGACTAGATGCATGACGCATTGGACGTAGGCCTAATAATCTTTTTTTTTTTTGAGTAACGACTGTATTTTTTTTAGATAAGAGTGTTATGAAATGGGAACTATATAGTACTAAATGATGCTCTGCAGTCCATCCGGTCATTATTATTAGGCACTGCAACTAACAGGATTCATGTATTCAAACGAAGAAGTGGTTTAGGGACATCTCTGTCAACATGGTTGACCAGTCCGGGTCCTGTCCTGCTGAAGAAGAACGTTAGATCGTCTTAGTATGAACCCATAACAGAAGAAGTTGATTTAGTAACTGTGTACGCTGTTATCCGAACATCAAACGATATCGAGGAAACAGTTCATTACGAGTGCTAATTGCTATTTTATAATTCTCTTTTTTTCAATGTTAAACCTTTTTTTTATCTGTTCTGCATATTAAGCACTATAGTTTGCTTTTTAGCAACAAAAGGTTTGTGATTGACAAGTCTCTTGCTGAAACATGGAACTTAACAAATATCAAAGTTCTCTTAAGGTTCAAACGTCTATTTGGAAACTCAAAAGACAAAACGCCTGGCTCGCACTGTCTTCCAGCGGAACTTGTACAGCTCTCACAGAAAGGTTAACAGATCTCTTCACCTTGTGTCGGGACACACGTACCATTCCACCAGACCTTAGAGATGCTATCATCATATACCTGTACAAAAAAGGCGACAAATTAAACTGCTTCAAGTACCGTGGAATTATCTTACTGTAGCGGGAAAAATTCTTTACAGTTAACTCCTTAAAAAGATTGACCAACTCCATAGCAGGCAATGTGCTTTCTGAAACTCAGTGCCACTTTCGGGCCGATAGAGGTACATTGGACACAGAGGCGTCACTAGGCAGGTGCGGGGGGTGCGGTCCGCACCGGGTGACACCCGATAGGGGGTGACACCCAAGTGTAAAAAGGCACTTTAAAAAAAAAATACCAACTTTAAAATTTGACAGAAGCAAAATCATAAAGCTTAGAAATTGTTGAATAAAATTATTCTAAATGGGAAAACATCAATAGCAAGATTTTTTCTCTGATAAATAGTGGACGTGTAAGATAAGACCTAACATAGATCTCTGAAGTTGTAAGATATATTAACAGTAGAAATGGTAATGTTGAAATGACAGAAATATAGGATATTCCTCTTAATGTGGGCCAAATCTGGTGTATCAGTTCTGATAATTTAAAACGACTGAAAAGAGATGGACTTAACGTATCGATATGATGAGCTCAGGGACATGGTAATGCAGCTACAATGTCAAGGATCCATGAAGAGGTGAAGAACAGAATTATAATTATAAAAAGTTACTTTCCAAGCTTGTACCAAAAATATATATAAATGTTTTAGCAAACCACTTAAGGGATATACTTATCAGAGATGAGAGACATAAAAGCTGCAAGGTACTCTGGTATCTTGTATTACAGCACACCTAACATAGATCTCTGAAGTTATAAGATATATTAACAGTAGCAATGGTAACGTTGAAATGACAGAAATGTAGGATATTCCTCTTAATGTGGGCCAAATCTGATAATTTAAAACGACTAAAAAGAGATGGGCATAACGTATCGATATGATGAGCTCAGGGATATGGTAATGCAGCTACAATGTCAAGGATTCATGAAGAAGTGCAGGCAGTAATAATTGAAGAACAGAAAAGAGACTTGAAAGGATGTGTACACCGTTTACTTAAGCTATGTGGTCCAAATTCTTAAACGGAAAATATTTTCTAATTATACTTTCTTGGTTCTCTAGAAAAAGGGTTTTCTTTCTTTGCCACTAATACTAATAGATAGGATAATATAATTAATGATAGCGTGTCATATGAACAACTCGCTAGTGTGCTCATGGTGTTGCTGTTAGACCCATGAAAGAACGATTTAATGAAAGTGTGACGGCGAAAATCTTTGCAGTCTCATTGAAAATACAAAGACAAGAGGCGCAGCACAAATATGATTGCCAGCTGTCTGTGAATACATGCATAACTTTCATTGCTTGACTTTCTTATTGGGAGATGTACTCAAAAAAGTAAACTAAACAGTACCTTCAAATTAAAGTGTTAATTATTTTCAAAATGGTGGCTAAGCTCGAGCACTTAAAAATTTACTCTACGAAATATGTGAAAAGTTAGCTCAAAATGTTATTAAGATAACTTTTCTCAAATCAAACTAGCATGTTAATGCAAAAGAAAAATACGTTTTAACAATATGAAAATATCAGGAAAGTATTCTTAAGATTTACTATTCAAATAGAAGTTAATAATGAGTACATCAATCTCTTTTATATTGGGCCTGAGGGCAAGATATGTGAACAGAAATACTAAAACTAGAATGCAGCAAAGTTTTGAAATACGGCAACGAATCTCTACCAGCCTTTGAATTAAATGCATGTTTACAAGGCGTCATGTGAAAAGAAGCTTTGCAAAGCTAAATTTAACTAACAACGTTCTCTGATTAAAACATTAACTAACAACGTTTTCTCATTTAAACATCAACTAACAACGTTCTCTCATTAAAACATCAACTAACAACATTCTCTCATTAAAGCATCAACTAACAACCTTCTCTTATTAAAACATCAACTAACAACGTTCTCTAATTAAAATATCAACTAACAACGTTCTCTCATTGAAACATTAAGTAATAACGTTCTCTCATTAAAACATCAATTAACAACGTTCTCTCATTTAACAACATTAATTAACAACTATTTTTTGAAATCAAATCAAGCAATTCTGTCCATTGAAAACGAAGTAGCAAGATATATTGAGTTTAAAGTTTGTTTTCTAATTTGAAATCCTGAAAAGGAAATTTAAATATTTATTTTCTAAAGTTATTGTAAACTTTTATATGTTAAAAAAATTCTTTAAAAATTTTTGTACCTATCAATATACTTTTCATTAAGTTGCATTTTTCATTAGTTGTCCTCATGAAATTACCACTATATGTGATTATAATATTCAAAAGTTTCCATTAAGGGATGTTTAATGTTTACTTAGGAAAGCATGCTCAGTTGGTTTTTAATTTCTTTCTATTTAAAAAAATCGTAGATGTTAATATGTAATGATTAACGATAATATGTACGAGAAAAAAAAACATAATCGATACTCATTTAAACTTTGTGGAGCAGCAATCAACGAACTGTATTATTGCGCAAGAAAAAACAACAACTGAACAACGATAGTTTTTTATTTGAAGAATAAGTGGAACGCTGGGGGGGGGGGGGGTGACACCCTGATTTTACTGCACCGGGTGACACCCACCCTAGTGACGCCTCTGATTGGACATGATTATTGTCTTGCGTCAAATGCAGGTAAAATGCAGGAAGCAGAACCTGGACTTATGAGCTGCATTTATCAATTTCACCAAGGCTTTTGACACAGAGAGTAGAGATGGCTTGCAGAAGATTCTATCTCGGCTCTGTTGCTCTCGAAATACATGTCGATTCTAAAAGAAACTACATGTGGTTCAGAAAGGACAAATTAGATACATTGTTGACCTATCTGCTCGCTTGTGAATAGAGAATGGTGTGAAGCAATGGTGTGTACTAGCTCCAACACTCTTTGTAATATTCTTTGGAGCAATGCTAAATAAAATGAGGCAATGCATGATTGAGGGCATCTACCACAAGTTTCGCACCGCTGGCAGCATATTTAACAAACGGCGCTTGTTCTATCCGGGTGAAAAACGGCTTTGTCTTAAACAAATGCGAAAAAATATGCAAGTCACAAACTCACAACTGGGTTTGTGTAGTCATGTGAAACACTGCATTCATCCTTAATCTTCGGAATCGAAGACATTCTCCTAAATAATAAAATCATGCAAAGCTTTTTAAAATAATAATAAACATTAATATATTATCTTATCAAGTTAGGCCAGTATACTTCCATGGTTAGGCTTACTGTATTTCTCAGATTTGTTTTTTTAAGTTGGTATTCAACAAACATCCAAAAAAGAGGTAACTTTTTGTTCTTTACAAAATAAAAAAAGAATGAGCACAATAAAAATTATTAAATTCTTTTCAATAACTTTTTTTTCAGATTTTTCCGATACACATCGGTCAATGCCACTAACAGATTGTCAATCAAGAAGTAAAGATATTCTATTTATAATTGACTGTCGAAGTGGAGTACAAGAACAAATAGAAGTTGTACAATCAGCTATCTACTATCTTTCTAAAGAAAGTGATGATAAGAATATAAGTCACTCATTTATGTCGTTTTCTGTTACTGGATTGATCCAGGCAAATAACTTAACAGAAATTCAAAATGTACAGCCCATGTGTAATCAGAAATTACCTATCAATGACATCTTTAACGCATCTGAATTGTGGTTTACTTCTAGAACGAAACCTCTGGTGACAATAAGTTTCATTTCTGACTCCAACGGGCCATCACTTTCTGATGATGTTAAAGCAATTGTGCAAATGCAAAAGAAAGAACAGAAAGTGGACAGATTTTTTATAATACCCGATAGAGCTAGAGATTCTAAGAATGCCTTTGATGAAGTTAAATTCCTTTATCTTTATACATTATTACATGATTTAAATCGAAATATTGTAGACATATTTGCTCACATTTGTAAGAAAATGTGTGAGAAGCTTCCAGTTTAAGTTACATCCGGGCAGTCAATGACGTCATATTACCATATTGCCGATGTTTATAATATGAGTTATGCTCAAAGTATCCAGTACTGTGCAAAACGGACCAATAGTTATTTAGTTTCATTAGAGTCGTCCCAGGAAATATCTTTTTTGTTTGACTATCTAAACAAATTTTTTGTCGCAAAAGATTTCCACAAAACAGATTTACGCATACACATTGGCATTAGAAAATACTATCATTACTGCTGCTATTGGAGTTCGGGAAATTCTTTCGTATATTTTCATAATTTCTCGTCAAACGCAGAATGTTACTTTCTAAATATTTCAAGTCTTGAACACGTTGATCTGATGAACAAAACTATTGAAAGTTTTATGAAAATTTTGATTTCTGATACATGTTCAGAAATAGTAGAACCTACATTAGTGATCTGTGAATGCCATGACGTTTTTTCAAATACAACTTTTATTCATAATATTTCAAATGCAGCATCTAGAAATAAAAACGTAATAATTGGATCACATCTTCGTCGTTTCGTACTTGCTGTTCAAAGTTATCCAATAGACTATAATTATTTAGGAATACAGTTCGTTGCATGTGTCCAAAAGTTTTCGAATGGCAACTATTTTTTCCAGCTGTATATCTGTAGCAAGAAATTAAACACCAGCTTTAATGCGAGAGAAAGTGAAACAAAAAGTATTTCCGTTTCGCGTCTTAATGGTGCTAAGTATGTTGTTTCCGAACATATCGATATATCTGACTGTATGAACTACAGTCGTTTTAAACAGAATGCAACCATCGCCATGTTACATGAACTAAGTCTAAATAAAGAAATTGATCTTTTGTGTGACAGTGCACCACAAAATAACATTTCACTTACTTCAGGAAAGATATTTAGTATAAGTAATATCAAATGCGGGACAAAGTCCCTTGAGTGTGACAGTTCAACAGAAATATTCCAATGTGAAAGCCAAAAGGCACAAGTAGTTCACAGATGTATTAAAACATATTTCCACAAATGTGAAGACAACTCACACTTACAGAACTGTGAGACATTTGTTTGTCCTAAAGGTTTAATTAAATGTCCGAATTCTTATTGTATTTTTAGTTCAGATGTTGACGACGGCACTAGAGATTGTCCATTTGGTGAGGACGAATTTCAAATGTCAAATTTTTTAGGCTTAGCTAAACTTAGTTTCATCTTTGAAGAATTTTGTGTTGAGAAATTATTTGACTCTAAGGATGAAGAGAAGAACCTTTTTCACTGTGACCTCCCTTGCCCAATGAATTACACATGCATTTCCAATATGCTATACAATAAAGGAAATGAAACTGAAATCATTGAATATACTTTTCAGATGTCAACAGGTCTATATAACACATCAAATATAATTTATGCACTAAATTTTTACCGACGAGTGTTACCTTTCTTTCAAATGGTTGAATTGTATGCTCATGATTGTCGAATACAAAATTTTGACTATTCTTTTCAATATTGGAATCTTTTAGAAGTCATCGTATTAGATCTTAGTTGCAATGAGCTAATTAGTAGCAATGATATGAAATCTATAACAAGTTTAAGTCATTTAAAAGTGTTAAACATTTCTAACAATAAAAATTTAACAATTGATCAAAACTTCGTTTTTCCAACATCTTTAGAAATTCTTGATTTATCTTATACAAAAACATCAAAATTAAAATTGAATGTCTTTGTAAATGTAACTTTTCTGAAACACTTAAATTTAAGTAATACTTTAGTTTCTACTTTTCAAGATATGGGAATACCAGAATACTTTACACTAGAAACTTTATACATACAGAATGTTGAGATGACAAATATTGAAGAAAATTTTTTCCGAGGTCTTACTATAAATTCTGAGTTACGAGCTAGTGATTATAAACTTTGTTGTCCACAAATATTAAATTCGAATATTTCCGCAGACAAATGTCATGCACCTGTAGATGCCATCTCTTCATGTAAACATCTTGTTGGTGACATCCTTAAGAGAATTACCATCTGGACCGTGGGACTTATAACTCTAGGTGCAAATGGCATTGTGTTGATCTATAGAATTGGGTGGAACAGAGAGATATTTCAAAAAGCGTATGAACTATTTGTAACAGGTCTAGGTGTTTCAGACTTCATTATGGGCATGTATTTACTTCTCATAGCTACAGTAGATGTTCAATATAGTGATATTTATGTATTAGAAGATGTGAAATGGAGATATAGTTTTTGGTGTCAATTTGCAGGGTTTCTGTCAACACTCTCAAGTGAAACGTCCACATTTTTTATTTGTTTGATAACAATAGATCGGTTTTTAAAAACTACCTACCCTTATGGTCAACACAGGTTTAGAGAAACAGGCAAATATGTTTCATTTACATCGGTTTGGCTAATTAGTTTTCTTTTGGCTGCAATTCCCATTGTTTCAGAAGACTGGAACATTTATTCCACAAATGGTTTATGTCTTGCTTTACCATTGATCACAACAGATTACGATGGCTGGGTTTTTTCTTTCATCGTCTTTGTTGTTTTAAATTTTTTGTTGTTTCTTTTTATAGTAATTGGCCAAATCATAATCTTCACCAATTTCAACTCCAAAAGATCTGTTCACAGTATCAAAAGAAATTCTCGCAGAAAGCAAGAAGATCTGAGTGTAGCCAGAAAACTGGCTTTTGTTGCGCTGACAGACTTCATGTGCTGGTTTCCTGTGGCACTGCTTGGGATTCTCTCACTAAACGGTTACATCTTTGATCGTGAAGTCCACGCCTGGATAGCTGTTTTTGTGTTGCCTATAAACTCTGCCCTTAATCCAATCATCTACACAATTCCAGTAATCTATAAAAAATTATTGTCTTCAAAGATGTTTTTCTAATATTTTGAATTGTGTGTTTGTAATTTTCACTATAAAATGGGGAGGGGGTCGCGGCAGTGGGGGATTTAAAAAAGGGGGTCGCCAAGAATAAAAGGTTGAGAACCGCTGCCCAAAAGTTTACCTTCATCGGCTATGTAAATAATTTACATTTTTAAATTGTATGTAAGTCTAAATTGTACATTTTATTACTTCAAACATACTAGCATTATATGTTTATATACTAGATTATATAGGCTAATAATAATGATTTAAAGATAAAATGTCTTTTAATGTCTCTAAATAGGCCTATGTACAATAAAAGTTTGTTTTCGAATATATGTTTCGGAATTTGGTTCATCTTTTTCTATGATTTGGGGGGGGGGGGAATTAAAATATATGTAGGCCTTTAAGTGTATTAATTTCTTTACTGGCTGGGTAAGACTAACCACTTCATTACAAAATATTGACTTTTCTTTTGTTAAATATCAAAATACGTTGAAAGTTTGGATAGGGCGACTGACTCGTAAAAGTTAACAATAATTCGTATGGATATGATATGATTCTAAAATAAAAAGTTTAATCCGCTAAGTGCCTGATTTAATAAAAGTATAGCTCTTATTAGCTTGCAAACTCTTCATGGGTTGGAAAAACTAAAAACTGGAATATGTGGACATCGGACGAGAATTTCGAAAAAGGCTCCAGCAATTTTCCTAGATCTTTGACAGTTTATCTTTGGAAAAAAAATACTACTGATAGGCCACGTAGTGAAAACTCTGGGTTGATTGTTATATGCCTAATGTTTTCAAAATATTATCATCTTAAAATTGAATTTGGCCATTTTGAACTCGCTTTCAGTTAGTAATCCGGCAAACAACTCATGTTTTTTTGTATTCAGTGAAGAGTTTCTTAAAATAAATTGCCTCATTTCTCTCTTTACATTTATAATCAGCAACTAAAAAAAAAACTAGAATGCGAGCTTTCTTACTGCCAGTTACACAAAGTATCCTATCGGCCTATATGATAGCATTTATTCAGCGGGGTAAGGTTAAATGTCATGGTAAGACTGCGTCTAAGGGAGTTAACCCAAACTGACAATCAGGTATTGGAGTCCCGTAGGTGGAAGTATAATAGTCTAAATTTTTTTTTTTTATAATCTCCTTCCGCCCCTGACCCCTATTCCATTCTTTCGGATTCGGTCAGCAAAGATACCCAAATTCTGTTGTTTGGGCAACTCTGTACGTAACAATGTAACCCCTTAAAAGGTTAGAAACATATTCATTATAGACTCGTCACATTTTTCTTTCCATAATTACCATTTGCATTCAAATGGAATTATTTACTTTTTTTTATTTAACAGCCCTATTCTAATTGAACTCATTTGTGACCTGCATATTTTGCACATTGAATGCAATCAAAGATGTTGTCCAATAAGGGTCTATTAAAGTTTTCATTTTCAGCGGATGTTTTAAGTTAGTTCATCTCAGATGATGTGGAGGCAGATCTACAACAGCTTGGGGTTAGGGCGTGGAGATGAAAGGCCCAGGAGAGATCTGAATGGAAGGATGTGGTGAAACAGATCTACAACAGCTTGAGGTTAGGGCGTGGCGCCGCGCAAGTTACTTTGCCTCACCGTGGCGCCGGCGTGGAAACGGCTCACTAGGGGAGGTGAGCTAGGCGAAAAAGTAACAAACAGGACCCCCTTGGGGGTGCCTACGGGAAAGACGAGAGTCTGCCCATTGCACTGAGCGGGGTTGTAAGAAAGCTCCCACAGCCCGTCACCACATCCATGCGCTGTTCCTCAAGGGACTGTCTCATCAATGGCAAATCCCGCACAGTTAGCTTGGTACAATGAAGGAACATGGGGGTGGCCCCCGGTGCCACCTGGCCTTCGGCCATGATTTCTAGTCCATGTGTCGGAGTGTCATTGGTATCGGAAATAGCAATGCCCTATAGTCATTGACTCGGGTCCCTCCCAGACAGGCCTGTGGTCCGCAGGTTTTTTTTTTTTTACTGTTTGGTCTTTTGTTTTCGGATGGAAGTCAGACAGGTTTTTTTTCAAACTTAGTGCTCGAAGAGCCTCGGCTCAGCACTTAGACTATCCAGCGGTTAGGGCGTGGAGATGAAAGGCCCAGGAGAGATCTGAATGGAAGGATGTGGTGAAGCAGGCAGAGCCCGCCATCTAGATGGATGAATGAATGGTTTGGAAGTAGCTTGTAGTTTTACTTTATATTAACATTATCCATTAAACGAAACAACTTTGTTTTTTTTTAAATAAGCTTGTATATAATATCACCATAGACATAAATAAATATAGACTGGCCGATAAAAAAGTTTTATGAAACGAAAATTTGTGACTTGCAATTTATTTATGTCTATGGGTTTTGTTTAATCTCTAAGACTGAAGATCATACAATTTTCATAGACATAGATAAATATAGACTGGAAAAAGGAAGTAATTTTTCATGTAACTTGAAAACATGTCAAATCTATTGAATTCGGATTTCCGAATTATGAAAAATTTAAAAATTGCATGATCTTCAGTCCTAGAGATTAAACAAATTTATAGACATAAAATAAAGTACACACAATTGCAATTCACAAATTTTCATTTTATAAAACTCTCTTATTGGCCAGTCTATATTTATTTATGTCTATGGCAATTTTTCTATCTATCTATCTGTCTATCTATCTATCTATCTATCTATCTATCTATCTATCTATCTATCTATATATATATATATATATATATATATATATATATATATTGTCGCAGTTATTAAATTGACTTCATAGTCAAGTTTATCACATTTAAATAATGCCGCGTTCAACACCTTTTGATGACGTCATTGCATCTTATTTATAGTAGGTGATTTCCCTTTGTGTGCTTGTCATCTTTTCTGGTGACGTAGTGCTCAAGCGCTACGATTGACGTCTGCTTGTCTATCTCTTCCCCATCTTGCGATCTAGAGACAAGACGTGATTCTAGGAGCTCTTGAGTTATTCAACATAATACTGGATAGCCTTATTGTTGTTCCTTGATTGATTCTTGAATTGGATTATCTTGACCCCTGTTTAGGGTGAGTTTTAGTTTCTCAGTGAATAGTTATTTCTATTCGATTTGATAGCATTTCATAATTGTAATATTTTATTTGTAGATCAGAAGTTTTAGAAGACTCCGTTCTTTTATTTTTCTACAGGGTCTTAGACTTGGGTGTTGGATCTTAGGTCTTACGTCTTAGGCTCTTGTTTTGGATCTTGGCTTATAGATTTCGTCTAAGCCTAAAGGCTAAGGTTCTTTGCATAGTGTCCGGTTGCAAGTCTGAGGGTACAGATTCCAGACTGTGGGGTTCTCTTGTCAGACCTATTGAAGTTCTAAGAAGAGTGATGTTATGAACTGCTGAGCTGTTTGTTGTTATGAACTCTGATGCTGACTGTTGGTGGCATCGTAATTGAAGGACAGATCTATATGTGTGTTGAGGAGTATTAGATCTATAAATTATTCAAGGTGATTACATTATAGCACTTTATATTTTTATTATTGTATGTGTGTATAGCATATTATTTCCACTTATTTGATTGTCATTATCATTGATTCAAACACCATTTCATTGTACATATTTCACTAGAATAAATTCTTTAATTTTATTTAAATCATCATACACATTTTTTATTATTTTATATATATAATTGAATGTGTATGGTGTGACTGTCGGGCTGAGCTTGGGCCTAAAATTATTACAAGTTACCTATACACGTTTGCACATACATAAACACAGTAATACTTGATAGTAATTCATTAAAGACCTGACATATATATATATATTTGTTGTGACACGGTTACTATGGGTGGTCAACCGTGACACACGGTCAAGTGTTGGGTACCGGGAGTTAGGGGACTTGCGGAAGTCGAATGTGTTGTAAACAAGAGAGTGGAAGTGATCTAGAGAGTTAGTGATCTGTATATAATATTCATCTGTAGATATGTTTGTTGTATGTTCCTCAATAAAGACAAATTATAATTAAAGGGACTCGTTTCTTCACAATATTGTTACGAATCTCACTATCCGGGCTCTCTTCTAACTGCACCATACACCACCAACTGAAATAACTTGACAACTCCGGGCTCCAAATAACGTAATAGTTTAATTTAAAAAAATAACAGTCAATATTGTACAATTGGCAGCACGTAACATAAGACTGTACAAATATCTCTCCGATAACACCGTATCGCCGTATCAACACTTGCACTGGTCTCTCCGTCTTGTTCCGGGCTTGCACTGGTTCAACAGTTCAGGACTGACTTCACACACTTGGGCTCGTTGTGTCGGACTCGATCGTAGACCAAGATCAAGACGCCAGCCGTCTCAACTGTACTTGAGAGTACTCCGCACTGAACTTCGTAATGCTCCGTACAGAATCACACCGCTGAACTGTGCTGTAGCTGACCGTTCTCTGGACCTTCTGTCGCGAACCCCTTTTTCGGACCGTCTTGACTGCGACACCTCTGCTCTTTTTTATAGGGTCCCTGCTAGCCTTCTCGAACCGGACAGAACGCCCCTCGACGTTTCTAGGTGGTCAGATGACTATAATTTCTCGTGACGCAACTGAGACCTGTTCACGACGCCGACTCTTCGTGAACCGACTCGTCTCGGCGGACCGTCGTAACTCGTCACGCTTGACCACTCGTCTGGCTTGGGGCGATATATGTCGGCTGACTACACACAAACCACTACCACCCCCGATTGTGCCACCACCAGGTTTATAACAATATATATATATATACATATATGCACATTTAGTATTGTCAAAGGAATGATTTTGTTTTGCCTTTTTTTCTACTTTTCTGTTAATTATGAGAATTTTTCACTAGACCGTAAGTATAGGCCTACAATATTGATGGTTTATTCTCGTTTTTATCCCTCCCTCCCCCTACATTAAAAAAAAAACAACTGAAAAGCAACTGTTAGTTTTATGTGATCTGTTTGTCCGTCTGTCCGACCATTTGTTACGTTAAGATCGTTTTCATGATATTTCGCAGCTTGCAAAGATCTGGCTCAACGAGTAGGTTACTTGTTATCTTTTGAGAACAAACTGTTTTGTTTTTTTAAAGAAATGTCTTTAAATTTTTCAAAAAACTATTCGCTATTAAGAATAAGCCTAAAATAACAACAACTACAACAAGAAAAGGTTTATATAAAGAAGGGCAGATGAATATTTTGCATTTTCATTTAACATTTATGCTTTTTTATGTATGATAACAATCCAAGTTATAAAACATAAATATATATTTATAATTAATGTGTCTTCTGTTGAATGCTCACTGTCCATTGGTCAATCACTCAATCAATCAATTTATCTATCTATCTATCTATCTATCTATCTATCTATCTATCTATCTATCTATCTATGTGTTTTGAATACAAGACATGTTTTAAGCCGAATGGGATGACATCTTCCAACGCCCATCAATGAGAGCTCCTCCGTTCACCATTCTCAGGTCAACCATCGACTGTATGATCCTTGGCTTTAACTCCTTTATATCAAACTAGTCGATTGTCGGCATAGCGTACGCCGCTATTTTGCAGGGCAGGCTTTAGGCACTGCAACATATGCGACCGCAGTGGGTCCTGCACTTTCTTTGGACCCGTGCTAATTTTTAGGTGTATAAATTATTAAATTAAACCATTTTATAACATATAACAGATTTCCCGCGGCCTCTTGATTTACCAGGAACCCCTGGAAATCTCCTGAAATGTTATTAAATATAGGCCTACGAAAATGTCTTGGAAATCTCCGAAATTATTAAAATCTTTTGTAAAGTAAAAGTAAAGTAAACAAAAAATATCCGGAAATATATAGATAAAAATTGAAACTGGAAGTGAGATTAAAAGGGGGAAGCTAGAAGAAGAATATGAACAGGAAGCCAGTGAAATTATTATTTTAACGTAATTTGTGATATTAATTAAAGTACTTAATTCTAAAGTCAAACCTGAGAGTAGACTCTGTGTATTGTCGTTCTAGTTTCAAGAGTCTTACGCCACAATAATCTGGAAATACTTTTAATATTATGACAAATTGAGAAGAAGAGAATTATATACACCACTTTAATTCACTTTAATTTAAATAGCGCCGTGTGTTCTTTGTGAATGAAAATAGGGCGGATTTGGATACACCATTTTCCATTCACACTATGCTACGCCATGGGATCTTCACATTTACTTGCTTGTTGCTCGATTGAACTTTTGAACTTGTCGACTTTGAGAATCATATATAGGCCTATAGATGTTGTAAGATTATTCTGCATGAAATTCACAAGAAACCATAATGATTTAAAAACAAAAAGGAATATTCTAATCCAGAAAATAATTGGAAATGTAGGCCTACTGGTTTGATTATTAGTTTTGACTGAAGAATTAAACTCCAATTTTTTCAATCGCCTTTTAATTGTACTGGGAGAAAGACTGACGACTTAAATTGGGTTCTTCTATTGGAGAAATATTTCCACCATAACTTTGATCATCCGCTTTCCTATAACATCCACTTCACACATTCGTCGTCTAGTAATAAAATACACGTAGTGACAGCTTCAGATCTGTAATAGTTTTATTTATATATTTATTGACATCTAAGGTATTATGTGGGGATTACCAGGAATCAATCAACAAATGGGAATTAATATAATTAATTAATGTAGTTTACAGAGTGATGACACTTTGAATTACATAGCAATTACCTTTTGTGACAAACAAACCTATTTGTGGTACATTTAAATTTTCATTCATATTGTAATAATATAAGAGACAAGGCCAGCTCAACGAGACATATATTTATTCAC
>JADKLZ010005243.1:30127980-30141099 GCA_021533235.1 Biomphalaria straminea
AGTACTAAATAAAGACAAAACTATTACAGAACAAAATACTGCATAGACTTTTTACATTACAAACTGTTTGACTGTTTAGTGTAAGCTTGAAGAGGTTGTTTTTTAATTTTTTTTTTTTTTTTTGGCTAGACAATCTATTTCCTTCTAACTCAAGAAAGGCCCCAAATATTTTTCTAAGAAAAATACCTAGTACTTAGGATAATGGCTGCCTGGAATGCCCTCTCGAATGTCATCTTGAGAGTTCTGGGTTTGAAAGTTTCCCACTACCTTGTGGGATTTCGAATGTAAAGATCTTCACTTCTGAAGGAACATGTCAAAAAAATAAACAATCACTCTTAATACTTCCCATTGAAGTCTAGCTACTTACTTAGTGTTCAACTAGTAGGCCATTTGTTGTTTTTTAGAAGAGACTAAAGCTCACAAGAGCAAGGGATACATACCTCTCTACTTTTCTGAAATAAATAATGCTAGTAAATAAAACAAATTATGATACATTCTCCTGGACTTGAATTCCTTCCACTGCAATTTAGATTATTAGTTTATTGAACATCAATAGAGTCTGCCTCTAGCTTTACATCTTTCACCCCACATTATTGAGCCCAATATCAAGTGGATTCTTGTAAGAGTAGTAGATAACTAAATTCTTATTTCATCTCACCTGTCCAGTAACTTTGCCTGGTATCTGATTTTCAGCAGGGGATGGTAGGAGAAGAGTTTGAACTCAGGACTTTTGTTTTAGAAGTCCGAAGCCCATTCCACACAACCAGGCAGCCATCCAATTATGCTATTTAAAAAAAAAAATAGCACAAGTTTTAGATTTTTCAAATCTATTTCTCTCCTTAAAATAAAAATAGTACTTGGAATTGTAATAATTTCTATAAATTGTATGTGTACTAATGTGTACAAAATATTTTGGTCCTCAGATTCGACTTAAGAAAAAACAATTGAAAAAAGAAGGCAAACCTCAAGAAGTACCTGAAGATGATCTAGACAAGGTGAACTTTAAACTTTTCCTCTGAAATAGGGATTAGATTCATCAAAATACAGTTAATTGAATAATTAAATGAAATATAACTTACTGGTTAGACTTGTCAGTTTTGTTGAAGTCTTAACAAATGATTTAACAGGATTTTTGTGTGTGTCTTTCAGTACAAACATGCTATATATGTACAGACCTGTAAATTATTTGCTGACCTTGAAAGACTGAGACAAGAAAGGGAAACTAAAGACATGCATGACAGGTCAGTTTAAACTTATTTAACTGAGGAGCATTAACTGCTGGGCCACTTGTATGAGTGGGCTTGAATTCAAATCCTGTTATATAGTATACAAAGTAGGGGGCGCATGCTTTTTCAGATCAGAACCAACTTAGCAGAATGAGACAACATATGTTCCAGAAGCTACTCTTTAGTTCTTTAAAAATGTGTTCTATAAGGCTTATATATTTAAAACCATGGCTAGCTTTCTTCGTTAGTACCACTAGAGAATGGAATGGGTTGCCTGAATCAGTGAGGAAAACCAATGACTTAGCAGAGTTTAAGTCACTGATTAACGTGCATGACCAGATTGACACATGAAATGTGTAGGGTGTAATTATCTTCTTTTTTTGAAGTAACGTCTGTAATCTATCAAGCAAGATAATATAATATATAAATATATTTTTTCTCCGCCAGGAAACGTAAAGCAGAAGAAGAAGCGGCAGAAGAAGAGAAAAAGAAAATGGAGAAAGAATGGCAGAAGAATTTCGAGGTTAGTTCTCACCTAGACTGCAGCATATTTGTGTAAATTGTCCTTTCACCAATTTGACTTGTTAAATTATTAAGATGTTATGACAGAGTATATTAGTAACTTTGAATTCTCACTCGTTAAGTTAAGAAATTATACTAGTGGAAAATTTGAAGTTTGTTTGAAAACAAAAGACTCTAGCGCACTTGGCTATTCTTCAACTTTGGCGTTCAGTACAATGTAAACACTTCGGGCTCTTTTGGTGCAGTGCTTGCTTATTATGTCCTTCATGCCTTATTGTTTTAAACTAGCAGCCTGAGAAGTTATTTATTTAGAGAATTATTTGAGTTCATCTAATTACCAATAGATAAAATAAAATAAAACAACTGATCAATGCCCACCGAATAGAACTACATTGAAGATAAGGGACTTGGTTACTTTTATGTTTTCTCAAATCTTTTTGATACACGCTGCCGTCACAACGAAACCGGATGTAGATGCCTTCATGCAATCGCTGCCTCATTTGACCCAGCATTATGCCAAAGAAGATAGCGAACAGAGTAGGGGCAAGTACACAGCCCTGCTTCACGCCATTTTCTATTGGGAAGTGATCAGAAAGAGCACCATTGTGTCTGATCTGGCCTCTCTGTCCAACGTGAAACTGCTTGAGGATGGATAGGAACGTAGGTGGGCACCCCAGCTTAGCCAAAATCCTCCACAAACCATCTTTTTGATAAATAGAGTATATTCTGGCAAACATTTTCCTTATCTCATTTGTCTATTACATCTCTGTAAAGGGGAGGGAGAACAAAGATGGGTTTATCTAACAGTGATTTGTACAAAGCTTATATCAACTATGTCCTTGTCTATCTGGCAACAGTTTGTATATGCCATTTCTCTGGCACCCAGTATTGGATCAATCTGAAGTTTTGCACAATTGTTTCTTTGACCTGACAACACAAGAATTGTAAACAAAAATTAACCAATTAGTTAATTGACTATTGGTAATAAATTACTTAGTTTAGCATCTCAAACAAAGGAAAGAAATAGTACTTTACTTTTTATTAGGCTGCCGTCTAAGGCTTAGTGAACACAAACATGAAATAAAAACAAATAGATAACTAGACAATCTTCCGTGTTCATAGACTTTTTGTTAGCAGAGTGGTTACCGAATTGGCTTGAGAAGACTGAGTTTGAGTTCAGGCCATCCCCCTTTTTTAAAAAAAATAAATTTAAAAAGTGATCACCCAGATACCCCGTTCTTTCTCCCCCTTTCCAACTGGTCCATACAGTGATAGGATCATAGGATATTGAGTAATCTAAAAGCATGAAATTGTGTTAAACAAAAACCATTGGTAAAAAACATATTTCTAATTGTGCATATTTATTAGTTAGTCTAGATCTATTATAAATTTAATTACATGACTGATCCACACTAATTAATACACATTATCATAAGCTTTGTTTTTAGAAAAGTTTTTTTTCTTATTTTGCTTGCATATATATATATTATTCTCTTTTCAGGAGAGTCGTACTGGAAGAGTTGATAGTTGGAGGACCTGGAATAAAAAAGCTAAAAAGACATCAAAAGGAAACCTAAAACCACCCAAGCTTAAAGCAGAGAAGCGATAGCGACTCCATCTTAGTTCTCTTTTTTTTTTCTTTGGTCTACTACCTACTTGCGTCTATGTTTTTTTGTTTCCTTCACTTCTGATGATGTGTTCTCAGACCTTGGGTTTGTAGATTACAATACAGAGTGTTTTGTATGTACATAGGTATCAAATCATTGAATGTGTAGAGTGTGTTGGATTGAATGAATGTACTTATGAATGGAGTTTTTTTTTTATAGACAGTCTTGTTATTAAACAATGTAAATAATGAAAGCTATTTTAATTATTGTGCAGAAACAATCCTTAAAAAAAATAAAACAGAAAAGAGACAAGACATTAGGAGATTATTAATAAAACTAAGGTCTGCATCGTCAATACTAGTTGAACTATTAATCATCATTAAGTCAATAGTTTGAATACTGGCAATGTACTGAATCATCCTTTAAAGCAAGAGAAGTTATTTTGGTTTTAAAGTATTAGGGGAAATTTAAATATTGTAACTCACTTTTTTTTCTCTTCTGTTTGAACTGTGCTGTTAAAAATCATTGTCTTTTACTGCCCAGTACCATTTTAATGCCAAACAATATGTAATGGCTTGTGTGGGCTGTTAAAAATAAATTCATTAAAAAATTAGCTACTTAATTTATTTTTTAATTTTTAAAAATTGAAAATTAGTTTCTTACAGATTATTTTTTTCTGAGTAATTTTTGCCCCAAAAAAATGATTACTTGATTATATGAATTTATTAATAGAGTTGGCTTTTTAGAAGCACATATCTGCTTTTATTGTTCAATGTAGGGGTCAGCTATTGATACCTTAAGATCAAGTATCTTTGCAATCTTTTAAAAAAAACAATGTGTGAAAATTTGATTAGCCAATACAAACCAGTATATTTTTAAATGATGGGCTTCCCATTAATGAAGGTTTGTCCTTTGACTAAATTTCAAATTCAGTCTTAAAAACAATACAAGTATTAGAAACAAATAATTTTATCAAAGTTTTTGAAACTTCCACTCTTTTATCTTTTAGATTGATTTCTGTAATCATTGAACATTGAACAAAGTAGCTTTGCAAATGTTGAAATTATTTACATTTAGTGTTTGGTATTAATATGGTTCATATATATATATATTAATACTATAAAACTGTTACAAAGAAATGTTTTCTCTTTGCTGTCTAAACTATCTAGAATTGTATTTTCTAATTGAAATTCTTTAATGGTAACACAATACAAAACCTTATCCATATTTTATTCCAAAGAGTTCACATTAATACGATTGATATCCCAATGGTATAAAGCATGGTTTAAGATTCATTGAACCTAGGATAGACATTATAACTTGTATTGAACATATCAAGCGACATTATTTATACAACTTTGACACATTAAGAGGTCATGGTGACCCATATGCCCCATTTGGTTCTGCAACGTCAAAGATGTATCTTATTTTTTTGCTCAACCAATAACAACTCTTCTCTATCACCTGACAACCTGAGAACTCTGGCAGCATTGAACTAATGTAAAATGAAATAGTGACTAGGACTTTTTGCAGCTCAAGTCTGTTATTGTGAGCTCAATAATCATTGATGTTTTTAAGTGTATTATTTCCACATGTGTGAATACATAAATTGAAATAGTCTTTTTCTATAAGTTGGTCATCACAAGTCAAGTTTTCTGGGCTCATAAACTATCTGTCTGTCTGTTCTATTTTCTTCTCCCGCGTTTAAATGGAATTGATGCATTTTAATTCAGTATTAAATGCAATGACATTTATTAAAGCAATTATTTCTCTGTATAGATTTGTACTGCAAAGCAGTTAGTAAAATTGTACATCAGAATCACATATATACATACGTAAATATATATATATATAAATTGCTTGCTGGGCTTTTTCTTATTGGATGATAATAGAGTTACCTGTATTTTAAAAAACTGTTCAATTATTAGAGTGTTCATTGATAATTCTGTTGTACTCTAGAGAATGTTAACGTCTATGATGTCACTTTGCTGTTAAACATTTCAGAATTATTTTAGAAGAATTTTATTACAATTTTTTTTTTATATGATTCATGAATTGTGTTTTATTAGGATTTACAGATTGGATATTTTGTGATAATAAAAATTTCTATTATCTTGGACTTATCGTAATGTATCTTTTTTTTTTGTGTGTGTTTATTTTTACTTTCCATCAGTTGGTCTCATCCAGTGTGTTGTAGGCTTTTTTTAATTACAGAACATGCTAGAAAAAATGTTTAATGATTTCTTTTTTTTTTATCAGTAAATTGTTGAATTCTCAACATTGATATAAATTTGGAGTTGGCAGCTGACCAAGTTCTTGAAATAAAATGCCACCTTTAAGCTTTTTTACTTTAAAGGGAAATTTTTTTGAATTATCATATTTTTTTTTTATTACCATACCCAAGCTGTGAGTGTCGCATCGCAACTTGACCCAATTCCTTTGTAAACATTGTTTACTTCTTAGATCTACCTTTGTGTTTACCCACCTAACTGATGGCAGTGCTCTTGACATTGTAATATTTTGAAATATTTCTTGAGTCTGTTAAACCATTCTCTTTATTGATGGAAGGGAGATAACCAAAGTAAATGTACTCATGCCAGTAATGACTTACTTTCTTTTCTGTTTGTAGGCTGTTTATTATCTGTGCTTATTAGTTTTTCTAACTACAAAATGTTTTGAGTTGTGTGTGTGCTGTACAAAGTTCATGAATCATTGTTTGAATTAGTAATGTGTAATGTTATAGGAAACATTGATTTTTGACATGCTGTGTGGTTACAAAGGAGTTATTCCAGTATATAGCCATTCATTCTCTCCCCTTTTCAATGTGACCCACATTGATCATTACTTGTAATTTCCATTCTATAGTTTCATTGTTATGTGCATCTTTAACACAGTAGATTCATTTTATTCTTGAATTACACACACTGTACTCTACTTAGTATTTTCCACACCATAGGTTCATCATTACTTGTATTTTCCACACCATAGGTTCATCATTACTTGTATTTTCCACACAATAGGTTCATCATTACTTGTATTTTCCACAAACTAGGTTCATCATTACTTGTATTTTCCACACACTAGGTTCATCATTACTTGTATTTTCCACACACTAGGTTCATCATATTACTTGTAAATAACAATAAATTAATAAAAAGTTGTAATGGTTCCTTGGCTTCATGTTATGTATGGCTGTTTGGGATGGGAAGAAAGTTTGATATGGGCTAGAGTTTGTAACAATAATTTTTGGATTGATTTCTTTTCTACACAACCATAGTTCCTACTCAGTAACAGAATGGCTTTGATCATGTATTGTTATTCTAAGCCATAGGTACGTACTTCGCCCGGTTCCTGCCAAATTTTGATGCCTGTTGCTGACACTGCGGGAATTCAGAAGAGACGGTGGTCCACGTCTTGCAAGAGTGTCCACAGCTCCGCGAGCTGCGATGAGACGTATCTGGTGGTCAACTATCATTGTATGGAGGCACTACGCCAAACAGCAGAGTTCATTTTCTGAGGCTTCCCCGCCCTGTTTTTCAAAAGGAGTTCATCTCAGATTAAGTAAACAGTTCAGAGAATTTTAAACAGAAACAAATAACTAGAGATGCTCCAGGCCAGGTTTTTATCCAGATTTCATAACAAACCTTCTGTTCTGGAATGAGGACTTTGAATGTTCTACTCTAATGTATCTAATAGACCTAATCTTGAAAGTGAGTTCATGGGGATCAGATGATTCAACATGGACTCCCAACTTTTTCTAAGAATGTTATATGTTTATTAACTCCTAAAAGACACATGTCCCACATGTAAGATCTACTGCCTACTCATATGTTTACATTTCGGTTCAAAATTAAACAATAGCATATAAAATGTTGGAGCGCGGTGGTCGAATGGTTAAGCGCTTGGCTTGCGAACCTGAGGTCCTGGGTTCGAATCCCGGTGAAGACTGGGATTTTGAATTTCGGGATTTTTAGGGCGCCCCTGAGTCCACCCAACTCTAATGGGTACCTGACTTTAATTGGGGAAAGTAAAGGCGGTTGGTCGTTGTGCTGGCCACATAACACCCTGCTCGTTAACCGTTGGCCAAAGAAACAGATGACCTTAACATCATCTGCCCCATAGATCGCAAGGTCTGAAGGGGACACTTTACTTTTATATAAAATGTTGACAAATAGTTTTAAAGACGGGAGGAGGCCTCAACAGGGCACCTGCACTATCAACCTTACTCATTTGAGTTCGAAAACAAAAAGGAGTGGTACCAGCTTACATCTTGTAGGTGACGCTTAGATTGCTTCCCTGTGTCACCTAGTCCCCATAATTTTCCAAGCCAACAGCTGTTCTTAGCAGGATATCAAGAGACAGGCCAGTCCATTCTATATTGCACTATTAGCTGTGCTGTTTAATCACGAAGTAGATCCATTACGGACTCACCTAGATCTTCCAATTGTTTAAGGTTGGTTTTGACAACCTTTAGCCCTTCACTATGTTATATATTTTAGAAGCTCGAATGGGGACGCTTGTTGTTGTTTTTTCTTTCGCCGTGACCGAGTTGTCAAAGTTTCATTACTCTAGCGACGCTAGACAAGCGTTCAGTATTAAATACAAACAATTTGATATTTTATAAACATGTTTTTTTTGCAGAGATTTTAGGCCTAAGTACAGATTTTGGTGCAACTATACGGCAAAGGGAATTCATGAAAGGCAATATTCTTTAAAAGCTATGATAATGGATCCTTATGATACGATACAAATAAATGAATTAACATAGAGATTGATTATCAGTGCGCGGTGCTGGAGACGAATGTCATACACGGGACCGCGTGTCTTCTATGTATATAGACGTGGTTTAGGGCCTCTTGATGAAGAATGCAGTTTTGAAGGACATGGTCATCATACTCCGCAAGGGTAGATTTTGTATGGTCAGCTTCCGGAACATATGTTGTCTCATTCTGTTGTATCCGGTTTCAAAGCGAAAAATTAGACGTTATTGGTCGTGTCGGGATAGTTTAGGCTATAATTGGCGGCGTCTTTCTAGTAATTTTTTTTCTATTCACTATTACTATTAGTTTCTTTATTTTCTTCCGAATATCGATTATGTATTCGTTCTACCACACATAGAAAGTGCGCCAGCCTGAGACTCTCAGGCAGATTGTGGCTGATGTCAGGTGGCGGCCCACATCTGAGGGTCTGACAAGGCGTGGTAGCACGACCATGTCTAGACTTAGGATTGGCCACACCTACATCACACACTCTTTCGTGCTGAAGAGAGAGGGGCCACCACTTTGTGAGCATTGTGATTCTCGCCTTACAGTGGAACATATCCTCATTGACTGCCCCAGATACCAGGATGTCAGGGAGAAGTTTTTTATAGCCACTGACGTACAAACGCTGTTCGATACTGTCGACCCTGGGAAGGTACTGGGCTTTATCCGGGAGGTGGGGCTGTTTGAGAGGATCTAGTGATTTGTGAGTTAATAGACATGTACTATTTACACTAGATTTTTACCAAATTTTTACATTCTTACCTATACTATTTTAACTGTAAGCCTTGATTTTAATGATGTAATTGTATGGACTTGGCCCTTGTTTGACAAGATCAACGTGTAATCTTTCGACTTAGGACCGGACACAACAGAATGCGACAACACATGTACCGGAAGCTCAAAATTGGAACCAGTGATATCTGCCCATGTGGAGTGTCATCAGAGAATGCAGACCACGTCCTCCAAGACTGCGCTCTTTACCAAGAGGCCCGACTAAGACACTGGCCCCAAAACACCCCAATAGAAAGAAAACTATATGGAGAGCTCCCTGACTTGGAAACCACTGCGCAGTTCATCTCAGATATTGGTGTAGTGATCTGAACCCTCCAACATAACAATGAGAACGAAGAAGAAGAAGAAGAAGGCCCTTGTTTTTATAGAGGGAGAGTAGGGACTACGGGCACGACATGGCCTATACTGTGCTGATGTGCCCAAAACCAAAACCAAACCCCATTGTTTCAATATGTGCTAGGATTCATTGGCTGACGTTTCCTTGCTGTTGTTGAAGAACTCTACAAGGGCTGTTACTAGTTACATAGGAGACATCAGAGTTTTTCATGCATTGGAGGATTGCTTTTTGCATCGGTTAAGAAGACAATCTGACCGTTGGTCCTACTTGGGTAGTTTACTAGTGAAGGTATTGATAGTTTAAGTGCTCCCCAGAGAGCTCCCCAATTGCCGTGGACTTCTCTAGTATTTCTTCCTTTGATCATTCGAGTGAATTTCAGCTCCTCCGTTTGAGTTGGCTTCTTGAGTAAGCCATTCAATTGGACTCTAACCTATTGGTTGTTAGGGTAGGCCTACTAGCCTACATTTGTAGAAAAGATCTCGAGTTCACCAATAGGTTGAGCTCTGTTGGAATGTAGTTTAAGATTTTTAAGTTTTATTTTCAATACTGTTTCCAATTATGGGGGAGAGCGTTAGATGGAATCTTAATGTATTGTTTAGAGGATTCCAGAGTTATATTTTCTAGTTGGTACTTCTTTTTTCTACGTTCCTTTCACTTGTGTGATGAAATCTTCAGTAAGTAGAATATTTGACTCATCCAAGGGAATCTATTATTCACTACTCTTTCCATATTTTGCATGTACAGCTAGTGTGGCTAATGAAACAGTAGCTGCCCAGTTTGTTTCTTTGTTTGATATGCTCAAGTGTTGGGCTCGTGATGGCTTTCTCCCAGAGGTTTTGGATTCCGCCTGATTTCTAGCTTGTAGCTTGAGAACACCAGTGAAGTAGCATGTCATTAACTCTTTGACCTCGCAAAGACGCTCCCATCGTTGATTCTATCCAGATATAAAGCTATAAATTCTGTCCAAACGTGGAAAATAATCACGGTGTCAAAGAGTTAATAGAGATTTTATCTGGACATGGGGATTGTTTTGGTTTGACGACTTTTAGAGCTTTATCTTTTTCCTTCATTTTAGGCGTGTAATCATTCCGTATCACAAACCAAGAGATAAGATATGCAGGGTTACTGCAGCGATTCGACCTCATGATGACCTGCTATCGTAAAAAAACGCAAGCTCAAAATATATGGCCATATTACAAGATCTTCGGGGCTCGCAAAAACCTTCCTTCAGGGAACAGTACCAGGAAAAAAAATAGGTAGACAGAGAAAGCGATAGGAGGACAACATAAAAGAATGGAAAGGCCTGCCATCGAAAGAGGTTCTAAGTAAAGCAAAAGACAGAGAGGAATGGAGAAAGACGGTCGACAAGTTTTGCATGGTACACCAAAAATCCAATAGACTAAGGGTTAGGTAAAGGTAAAATCATTCCTGAGGAGGTGATATAATATCTTTATTTTTTTCCCTTGGATTTCTGCGTTTACATCTTTAATTCTGCTTTCGTTTGCATACCCCACCCTTTGTAAATACTTCACGAATTCGTTCGCTGGTATTTGTCCTTTTCTATAACTGTATGAGTTGTGTTGTTTCTTCCTGATTTAGACATTTTGCAATGCGACATAGCTTGTGTCCGTCTATATCTAGCCTACATTTACCTGTTCAGTTATTTCATATGGCAACATGTAACTCTGTGCCTATATTGAGTTAAGACCCTTTAATCAACGTTATTATTATTATTATTATTATTATAGCTTTTATATAGCGCTACTTTCATGCTTATAGCATGCTCAGAGCGCTTTGGTCCAATCTCATTTGTGGACCAGTGGGGGGGGGGGGAGGGGGTATCTAGGAGTTGGTTTCCCGTGCTGCCTTTGGGCGCTCAGTAAACACAACTCTGCCCGAGTCGGGTGTTGAACCTCGAGCGCCCTTCTAGGTAGCCAAGCAAGCCAAGCTCAAGCCGCACTTAGCCTCTCGACCACGCTTCCCGCATTACTAATTACGTTACTAATGATTTAAAAACATTTTGCATGAAAATCAACAAACTATAGTTAATAATAATAATTTATTTTCTCTCGGGGCCCCCTCAGGCGCGGAGCGATTGCGCTACTCGCCCCAAACATTAATATAATTTAATGAGAGGACCTACGATAATATCGTTAATTAGGAGAGAAAGAGTTAATGAGGTGCAATGCGCTACCCCCCCCTCAAATTATGAGAAACACTGATGTAGATCATTTATTCATAACTCAGTAGAAATATATAGGTAACGTAACGTCTGTATTATATAAGATAAGATAAGGTCTACGAGCCAACGAATGCGATAGCTGTGCTACGTTGAAATAGCTGTATGCCTATTATTGCATTGTGTTATTACATTAATACATTGCCAGGAACACTTTTAAATCCATCAATAAAATGACCCACATTGTAAGGCTATCTGCAGCCCCTGCCAAAATTTTATAGCCCTCAAATTCTATAAGTCCCCTTATTTTGTCTCATTCTTCAGTAGAACGGCCCGAAACCCTAGCTCTATTATAAAGCACATACATCACTTTTTTGGCCTATCAGTTGTATATACCCTGCATTCGACGGTAATCGACCTATAAAGCCCATCCCCAACTATTTTTTAATGAAACGCACTGCCTCAATTTTTAAACTCATTTTTTGGTCCGGCAGGGTTAAATATTTGAATGTTTTTCGTATTTTTTTAAAAGAAGATTTGAAGAAGAAAATGTGGTACAGTTGTTCTGCTATTATGTTAACGTTCCATTTCTATCCAGATCTACGCCGTACAGTTGAAAAGCGGCCGACTTTTGGGACTTAAAAAGTTAAAATCTAATCTAGATCGTATTCTTTCTATGAAATATAGGCTCTAAGCAACTGACCTATAGATAGCTAGACTATAATTGTTTTGATGAAACTATTTATAGGTCTGTGGTAAAATACAAAGCTACCTCCCCATTTCGTAACTTTTCAGCGAAAAGAAACATTGAAACGCTTGAGGCTAGAAGCCGACTTCCCTTAGCGATTGAAAAGTAAAACAGTCATGCCTAACGTAGCTGGATATTTAGCTGAGCAACAAAGAAAGAGTAGCGGAGATGTTGCTACCGAATGGGGACTTCTTGAAGAATTATACAATAAAAAGTAAGACGTGTTATAATCAATGTTCTAAATGTTTTTTTAACTACAGTGACACTGTGACAGTCCAATAGGGATTAAAGATTAAAAACAAACAACCGATCCAAGTTTCATTCGTGATTCATCAAATTTGGGCAATTTTCAATTTTCATTATTTTGGATATTTATATTATTTTATATAGATCTAGTTAATGTTCGATCTCTAGATGTATATCTACTATTTTAATTTAGCATCATCTAGAATCTAGAATTACTAGAAATTTGAAATCGTTTTATAATTTATCATTACTATTCTTAATTCTAGTAACTAGATTTGTCTTTGTGTCTAGAGTCTAGAGACACTAGTCTCACTAGAGTCTAGAGTAGTACTACTGTACTACTAGTACTATCTAGTAGTAGTTAGTAGTAGTACTAGTAGTAATCTACTAATTACTAGATCTAATCTATAATCTAGTATAGTATAGACATTTAATATTTAATACTCAGACTCAGAATAATAATAATATAGATCTAATACTCAGTAATAATAAATAGATAATACTAATAATATAGTCTATGACTAGTAAACTAGTGAATAGATTTCAATAGATCTAGATTATAGATATACAAATCTAGAATGTAATCTAGAATTCTAGATTCTACATCTAGAGTGTCTAGAGTCTAGAAGTCTAGACTGACTAAGAACTAAAATCTATTTTCTAGATCTAAGTTTATCTAGATCTATTAAATTTAATATT
>JADKLZ010005243.1:30178328-30189216 GCA_021533235.1 Biomphalaria straminea
AAATGTGCATGACTAGATTGGTAAAAATGTGCATGACTAGATTGGTACTCTAGTCTTGGGACGTAATTATTTTCTCTTTCGAATAACATAAATAGCATGTAATAACAGACATACTTCAATGATAGTCTTATGAAAGAAGCCAGTAATATGCCCTGAGGGGAAATGATGTTTAGTATTCAGTCAACTTGTTTCTAGACCATGACTGACGAGGGGTCAGTGTGGTCAGCACAACGTTTAATCGCCTCCTCACTACAAATTCTCTTTAAGCTGACTGTTGATTGAATGAAGTCTAGATCTTTAATCTTGAATACATAAATTGAAGGGGCGGACTGGCTATATGGGCGTTCAAGCAAATGCTCGGTGGGCCGGTTCACAAGTGGGCCGGTAGGGCCAACGAGAGGACCGCATGGATGCCATTATGGCACGTATTAAATTGTTAAAGGTTTAAAAATATTCTCTTCTAAAAGTCACCCTTTGAACTTCGAGTGTAAAGAAATCTTTCGCAGACTCTACAGTGTGATACTAATTTAAGCTAGCATATTTTCAGAAATAATGTAACAGTGCTACTAGTAGGGTCCATCAGGACCTACACACATAGCGATTTAAAAAGCAACATAAGGCCTAGATTTCCTATAAAGATATATAGCATGTCCACAGTTATTGCTACTTTATCCAACTTTACATAATTATTTTGAGGACAGGAAGACCTAAAATCGGATGACCATCATACCAAATAGGCCTACAATGTGTGTACCGGATGGTATAGAGGACAGGAAGAACTAAAATCGGATGACCATCATACCAAATAGGCCTACAATGTGTGTACCGGATGGTATAGAGGACAGGAAGACCTAAAATCGGATGACCATCATACCAAATAGGCCTACAATGTGTGTACCGGATGGTATAGAACTCCCAAGCCGATGTTCATCCAGTCCGCCCCTGATAAATTTTGCATATCTCTCCAGCAGGGGACGACTCCATAACCGTAGGATCGGTGGACAAGCTCTTAACTACTAGACCGTTAAATAGGACATTGAAATAGTAATAACATGGCATATTTCTGTATTTCACGTATTGTTACCAACTTGTTTGAAACTAAAAAAGAAGGATTGTAAAATCTAGAATTGTTTCGTTACCTGTCACTGTCATTAAACAGAAAGTGTTCCTCTGTCAGCCTGCTTTGTGTCTCCTCGTCCATGTCTGACAGTGGATAGTACGTGCCCTTTAGATCATCAGAGAAACTGTTCAACGCTTCTAAAGCTTTAGCCTCAATGTCTTTACGATTCTGTACAGAGTGATAGAATTGACTGTGACACTGGGTTTATGTGATTAATGCATGCTTGTGAATCTAGAAGTAGATCTAGTGACACAATATCCAAGCGTATGCCCGGGGGGGGGATGATTTGAAATCAACATAAGATTAATTAATTTAATATACCGATAACAAATAGCAATCGCATAATACATAAACACACACAATCAATTCTTTAATTATAACAACACAATATAAAATATTAGCTATTTGATTAATAAAATCAGAGATAGTGTTGGAATGAAGCACACAAAACAAAAGAACTTTTCTTTCAAAATTATTGTAATTACACTCCATCAATCTAACTTAGTATCAACTCGCTTAGAAGTAATTGAAAAAAACAACAACAACCAACAACAAGAGACTCATATAAAGATTTAAAATATCAACTCATTAACTTCAACGTTTAGTTTAAAAATAATATTGGATACAGCCTACACCCTTGCATTCGATAGCATTTATTATAATTAAGAATTTGATGATTGACATGGCGTGAAGTTTCTAAAGAGTTAGCAATGATACCCCCACTCAATGTTAGGGAATGAAGAAGATTATTTTTTTTCCTGTTTTTTCATATGAAATAAGATCAAGAGGCTTACTATGACCCTGGCAGGGGATTGAAGCGAGCAGGGTTCCAACCCGAAACCAAGGAATCAGGAAGCCAACCTAATCACAAATATTGGTAAAGAAACTTTCATTTCACAACGACCTTTGAAATGTTTGGCTTTCGTCTAAATCTATTTAGTTCTAGCAATATCGACATAAGGTGGATATTTTAATTCCTCCACCACTTCTTATATTCAAGGTAGCGTATGTAGGGATAACGCGACTTCGTTATCTATTGTATTTTATACTAATATTGCTGTACTTGGATATATTAGGTACAAGGGAGTGGGCCCTTACTGAGGATCCGATCCGCTGCTCTCCGACAAACTCCCGCAGCCATATGACCCCTGATTGCGATGGCTTTCCATTCCTTTGGGCCTAGTCAGTATGGAGGAAGGGGGCATGTTGACAGCTCAGCACTCGTAAATTTAACGCACAAGCTTTCCCCCCAGCAATGGAGAGGTCTTTATCTTTTTTTATTTCTAATGATTTATTACTTTTTATATTTGTACTAAACATAAAAAAATATAAATAAAGATGAATAGACATACAGGTTCAAAAAGACTCACGTGTATTTGCATAAAAAGTTAAATTTCAAGAAAACCTCACACGAAAAAAAAAGGTTGTATGCTTTGCTTGAGTTTGTGTTGTGAGGAAAAATAGAAAAAGACAAAGAGTGAAAGCGAAAAGAAAATAGAGAGAGACAGAAAGAAAGTGAGGTTGAAAGAGAAAGATTATTATTATTATATTATTATAGCTTTTATATAGCGCTACTTTCATGCTTATAGCATGCTCAGAGCGCTTTGGTCCAATCTCATTTGTGGACCAGTGGGGGGGAGGGGGTATCTAGGAGTTGGTTTCCCGTGCTGCCTTTGGGCGCTCAGTAAACACAACTCTGCCCGAGTCGGGTGTCGAACCTCGGGCCCCCTTCTAGGTAGCCAAGCAAGCCAAGATCAAGCCGCACTTGGCCTCTCGACCACGCTTAAGAAAGAGAGAGAGAAAGAGAGAGAGAGAGAAAGAAAAAGACAGAATGATAGAGAAAGAAAAAGAGACAGACAAAAAGAGAGAAAGAAAAAGACATCTTTGACTCCTTACTTACCTGAACGGTCAGAATAGGTGGGAATCCAAACCCATCTAGTGAACGCCCAATACGTATCCTCGTGCTAATAATGAACTTGCCTTCGGGGTCAAGGTCTTCAAGCTTACTCTTATTGACGTCACCAAAATCGCAGTTGGCATGATGGAGTGCCTTCTTCTCAGGCAGCTTGTGGTACTCTTTAATAATAGGGTCAAAAAGCTCAGAGAAAGTCGTGTATGCTTCCGGGTCAGACGCGTAGATACCGACGTTACTGTCAACATTTTCACATCCTGAAAAAAAATCAATCATATTATACAATATTTAGATTTTCTACATCCAATGTAGAGTTCTATGTGTAGATCTATATGAAGTCTAGTATAGGGCAAAGAATGCAAAAAAAAAAAAATAATAAAAAATAAAATGTAAACATTTATCATTCTAGCAATTGAATTGAGATGCTACAGAAATACCCTAGGAATCACATACAAAGACCACATCACAAACGAAGAGATTAGAGACAGATTAGTTAAGCGATTGTACCCCGCGATGATCTGCCAACAATGGTATAAAAAAGAGTCTAAAACCCTTTGGCCATACCACAAGGTCCTTAGGGCTCGCAAATATCTTCCTTCAGGGAACTGTACCAGGAAAAAGAAGAAGAAGTAGACAGAGAAAGAGATGGGAAGACAACATAAAAGAATGGACGGGCCTGCCCTTAAGAAAAGATTCTATCAAAGGCAAAAGAGAGAGAGAGAGAGGAATGGACAAAAGACGGTCAACAGATCTTGTGTGATGCTCCAACGATTGAAGTAAATAGTAATAGCTTTAAAAAAAACTATCCTCTTTCTTTTGAAATGCATAGCTTATCAAAAAGTTATTTCTTCTAACCATTGCTCGTTTGTTCTTATTTGTACTGACTATTACGCCACTAGCTAGACACAATCACAATTAGCGCCAATATTTTATGTGAGAAGACAGGCACAAATGGCCATAACACTTTGTTTACGGTCTCAATAGTTTGTGTATACACTTTTTTTTGAGCTTCTGGCAAGGGATTTTGATTTATGTGATTACATCGACAATGAATAATGGTCCAAAGTTTGCACTTGATCGGAGAATCGGAAGTAGGAGAAATGATGTGTATAAGGCTGGATCCAGACGGACAGACAGACAGACGGAGTAAGTAAAGTTTTTTTTTTAAATTAAAAAATAAAGTTTCCCTTTCAGTCATTACGATCTATAGGGTAGATAATGTTAAGGTCATCTGTTTCTATGGCCAACGGCCAACGAGCAGGGTGTCATATGACCAGCACAAAGAACAGCCGCTTTTACTTTCCCAACTAAAGTCAGGTACTCATTACAATTGAGTGGACGTAGGGGCGCCCTAAAAATCCCTAAATTCAAACTCACAGTCTTCACAGAGATTTGAACCCAGGACTCTAGTTTCGGAAGATAAGCGCTTAACCACTCAGCCACAGCGCTCCCCAGAGTTAAGATTGTCTCTCATTACTGTATTAATGAGTAAGACTTCATAATGAGGGAAACATGTTTAAGGTAAAGAAGCCATTTTGAAATTGCATCAATAATTCGCGGGAATGGAAGCAACTTAGCCCCGGGAACAGAGGGGAACTTGTTCGTTACATGAAATAATTATCCCATATTTTTTTAAGAATTCTTTCGTCTGTGTTGGAGTTGGCTTAATCTATTTATATCGTCTGCTTCAACTGCATGTTTGGCAGACCCGCACACATAGCAATCCGTTGAAGGTCAGGGTCGTGCCGAATTGTGAAAAGGTTCAAGGACGAAAGTCTGCAGTGCAAGGAATGATGGGAAGTCGTACTCACTGTAACGCTCTTCTCTTTAGGAGAAGCCGAAAAATAAAGAATGCAAAGCAATCTCAAGAACAAGAACTCTTAAAAAACTGAAATCTCCACTGTTACTTTATCACTTTATAGAAAAAAGTAAAATACAAAGAAATTTACACTAAGTGGGCCCATAAGGAGTCGGAGGATGCTTTAGGTCGTTCCCCACCCAATAATTTTTTTTTATAAACGCATTTAAAAAGCGATCACCCAGATACTCCCTTTTTTTCTTTCTCCCCCCCCCACCCCACCCACACTTCTTGAGAACCCCTGGGTTAAAGAGATTACTAACACAAGTTACAACTGAGACAGGACAAGCCTGGACACAGCCACTCCTTCAGTTCCTGAATCAGTTCACCTCGGCACAATACAACAGGAGAAGTGAACTCCTCATGTTTGGCTAACACGGAAGTCATAACCATGTATTACATTATATTGTGAATACAGTTATTCAAATTAGTATAGACTATTTATAAAACTTAAAAAAGTTATTTAAATAATTGAAAGTGAAAAACATGGCCAGCTATAAATAAGACATAAAACTCAAAGCAGATCTTAGATTTTGAACTAGATTTGAAAAAAAAAATTACACTAATTAAGTATAGGTTAATCATATTTTATATATTCTCTTTATTTCTGTATAAAATTTAATATTTGTGAAATGTGAGAACTAACAAATAAAAATTACATATGTAAAAAAAAAGCCCACAAAAGAGGCAGAAAGGCCAAAAAGAGGCATGTAAAACCCCAAAAAGAGGCATGTAAAACCCCAAAAAGAGGCCTAAGACCCAAGGATTCCTATGATGACAAAGCTAAAATTGAATAGCGCAAATTCTGAGGTTTCCTTAAAAAATAAACCAAAAAAAAAAAAAACCCACTAGATTTGGAAAGTGAATCGTTTAAAAAAAAAGTTCTAAATATAAAGAAAAAAAAACAACTTAAAATTAGATCAAACGAATCAAATAGGCCTAATAAAAAATGCTATGTCCGAAATAAAATAATCCTACTAGCCAGATTGATATTTAATTGGTAAGACCATGAATTATAAATTTTCTGTTGTGCACATTTAAGCTATGTAGAGTTATGATTTATAATTGTTGAACAGAGACGCTAAATATTGTATGCAGGTTTTTAAAATATGGCTAAATCATTCATAATTTTAAAGCTCCTGATACTTAGAGTTGACAACTGTGTTTTATTTTATATGACCATCACTTTATCTTCTAAGCTTCTGATACTAAGAGTTGACAACTATGGTAATTTTTATTTGATCATCAAATTGTTCTAAAAACTCCTGATACTCTAAGAGTTGACAACTGTGGTAATTTTTGTGTGACCATCACTTTATTTTAAACTCTCCCATTAAGTAATAAAACAATAAAGTGACGTCTTCACCGCAGCCCGCAAACAAAAGTGATCCCCCCCCCCTTACGACATGATCCTACTTTCGGGCTAGATCTTAATAGCGGCGTTACGTTGAAATGATCCCAAACCAACGCATCAACTGCGCATTCCATTCCGCAGACTGTTGACTGTGCCAGGGAGTAATTGCGTAGCCATGGAATGTAGCGGTGTCACTTCGCATCAACAGACGCCTAACTCCTTGCAATGGCAGACGTCAACGTCTTAAGTTATCTGCCGGTGCTCAACGTTTCCCGCCAGTTATACACGTAAATAAAAAATAAAATACAAACTTTGCTTCGGGTGAGATTTACGGAACAAAACAGAAACTACTTTCTACTTACTGCGCAAGAACTTTGAGTCAATGTAAACTATTAGTTAATCAAGAAGTGATAATTAAGTTGTTGTTTTTTTATAGACAAACAAAAGGGAGCTTTTTTCAAAATCTCTTCTAATCTTCTATTTTTCATTTTGAAAAGCGTACCAATAGTTTCCATAATTTTGTCACCATATTTCATCAAATTGATTACTCTTCTTTTCCTCTCTTACGTTAAGGAAAGGAAACGGCAACGTAAAAATGAAAGTGTAAACAAAGGGCAGATTACTGTGTGATTAACTTCCCCAGTAATGGAAGCTTATAGGACTTAACTTGAAATATACATTAACTTACAATCCATTAATAACTTCAACATTCCCACCGAGCTTACAGAGCAAAACCTCACAATGTAATGTAGTTAAGATTTACATCCCTAAAATAATTCATTATCATTGTGAGTTATAAAATGTTTTTTTTATTATAAAACATACATTGCCAACTATACACTTGCGAAATGTACCAAAACAGACTAAAGTCGTTAATGGGTGTGCTAGTCACATAACACTCTAGTTGACCGTTGGCAAAAAAAAAACAAAAAAAAACAACAACAATAACAACAAAAACAGATTATCTGATCATCTGAACGTCCTCCACCCCATAGACATAGACTCCTGATCTTAAATTTTAACTTTTATTAGTATCTTAACAATTGGAGTTTTTTTTTTTTTTACATTTGTGGCAGCTAACTGGTGCAACCGTTGTCGGGAAACGGGAAGTTTTGATTAGCTTTGTAAATTAGAAGGCCTACAATACTTTCTTCTTAGTTCTCACTTTACATGTTGGAGAGTTCAGATCTGTAATCTTATATCTGAGATGAACCGCGCAGTGGTTTCCAGATCAGGCAGTTCTCCGTATAGTTATTGTTTTATAGGAGGATTTTAGGGCCAGAGTCTTGTTCGGGCGTCCATGCGATACAATGTGTGCATGTTTTAGCACTTCAAAAACAAATTTCTTAGCTTAGTAGTTGGCAACGGTGGCTTTTTTATAACACACCCTTGATATTGTTGGAGGGGGCGGCACGGTGGTCGAATGGTTAAGCGCTTGGCTTCCGAACCTGAGGTCCTAGGTTCGAATCCCGGTGAAGACTGGGATTTTGAATTTCAGGATTTTTAGGGCGCCCCTGAGTCCACTCAACTCTAATGGGTACCTGGCTTTAGTTGGGGAAAGTAAAGGCGGTTGGTCGTTGTGCTGACCACGTAACACCCTGCTTGTTAACCGTTGGCCAAAGAAACAGATGACCTTAACATCATCTGCCCCAAAGATCGAAAGGTCTGAAGGGGACACTTTACTTTTACTTTTTTTTATATTGTTAGTATTGATAATTTTCGTGGAAATCCACAACAGCTACTTTAAAATAAAAATTTAATCATACAATTTCTGTAATTGTCAAAAGGCTAAAATAAACGACTAGCTAATCTGATTTGTAAATATTAACAATCAATATACAAACTCAGAGACGATATTTCACAAATTTAGGGGCTCAGCCCCTGTCCAATGGAGCGGTCAGTACCGTCTTATTCTCTGGCCACATTTTACAGCGTCTGACCCTTGAGCTTTGACCCCAATCTGTTCTAATAGATGCTGTAAATCAGAGCTCGGGATTCCACTGTTCCAGATCGATACGTCTGGAGTCAACGCCCTGGGCAGTTGGCGCCACTATAGGAAAATGGGAGCCCCTGTGTGTGTGTAGTTCAAGGGAGCGTAAATGTGAGGTGGAGAAGAGCAGGAGTAATTGCCCCTGATTTTATAAAACATGGGTTGTATTCTCTTCATGGCAATGTTCTCTTATCGCTCTCTGTAAAGAATATCTTCGATTTCCGAGCGAATTTTTGTTTAATTTCATTTTCTTTGCAAATGCTTGTCTTTTATTATGCAAGTGCATTGCTACCAGAAAGACAAAAGGAAAAAAAAAAAGAAATTGAATTGATCTACGAACAAATCTACACCACAAAGTAATTTTCCCATTAAAAGATTATACTCCCCCATGTCTTCCGCCCTTTTAACGTAAGTTTACATGACGCTCTCTGTCCTTCTGCCTGTCTTTTCCTCTGTCTGGTTCGAATTTTGTACACGTTATTTCTCCAACCTCCCATTCTCGGATCAGGTTGAAACTTTGCACAATTATTTATTGTCGCTAAGAAAACAAAACAAAAAAATAATAAAAAAAGTGAGTTAAATTGTGTTAATTAATTATTTCGATATTAAAAAAGGGAAATAAAATTTACAGTAGTAAAGTAGCTTCAATGTACAGGTCTTTCCCTTAGATCAGCTTTGTTTTTGGTTGAATTTTTAAAAAAATATATTTTGCGTGTTCCTTTTCTTACGACTAATTAGAAGACCCTACTTCCGGTCAAGTATAAGACCCTACTTTCTTTCACAACAAAAATTCAACAAAACTAGTGATGCCGAAAACTAAGTCACGTGAATTGATGATTTCCGGTGCCTTGAAAATTGTGCTCACAGTCAAAATGTGGTCGCAGAGAATCTGTTCTATTGGACGATTTTGTTTGGTGTCTGAAATGCATATTTGCCAAGGCCGACAAAATTGGTATCCACTATGAAGACCATATGTAGGTTGCTTGGTCGTGTGTTATACGCTACGTACTGTCATCTAGATGGCCCGGGTTTGAATCCCTAGCCGTTGTGCGGTAAGTACGGACTAGGACGTTCTGATGGAAAATTGAAACATGTAAAACAAAAATAAACAAATGTATGTAGCAAGAAATCGTGCAGCTTGTAACTAGATGGCTAGAGCCGGGTATACGCTCCACAGCCTCCAGGTGGCGCCGGATGGAAAAGTTCGTTAAAGGAGACGATTAGGCGAATGGGGTAGCAAGGCTAACGTTGGAGTGCCTTTGTTCATTGCACTTGTCGGAGATTGAAAGCCCCAACAGACCTGTCACGACCCACACACCGTTTTACAAACGGGTTGTTCTACGTTCAGTGGTACACAGAAGGAAAATGAAGGAGTTTTCCCGTCGTGCTCGGTCTTCGGGCTCGCCTGTATTCTAGACAGATTTGAGATTTGAGTCACTGGAAATAGAGATATGATTTATTTACATCTGCTAGGATCTCTCCCAGAAAGGAGTTTCTTGTAAATCTCAACAACAATAGCAAGGAAACTGTTCTACAATGGATTCCAGGCCACGAAATAGAAGGCCAAAGGTAAATTGAGAAAAAGGTAGAATAAATGAGAAATGGTCCAGCTTTCACCCAAGATTAAGAAAAACGATGGCTATCACAAGCTGGCTCGACATGACCAAGACATGATATTTAGTCTGAGAACTGGACACACACACAAATGAGACTACACATTGTTATGGCTCTTTCGCCGCGGCAAATATCAAAACGAAATAAACAGGAGGTAATCCTCAACCACATACGAAATGCCAAACAAGCAATAGATGAAGTCGACAATCGTTTCAACTATAAACACGTTTAATACTTGATAAGGGATCCGTCAATGTCTTTCTTTACTTGCGTCTGTAGCCTCAATAAAATACGTCTTGTTTTTTTTGTGTCGACTAAATCGTTCTACTTTTCAATCTAACTTTTCGTCATCTCCGTAACTAATTAAAACGTATCCCTTTATTATTCCCGAAACAAATCTAAGTTCTATGGGGGTAAGGCCAAAAGAATCTGTTCAGATCTTGCGTTCTATGGGGCAGATGGTGTTTTTATGTCCGATGGTTGACGAGGGCATAACCACATTTCATTAACTAACGTAAGTCACGTGACTTAAGCCACGTACCCATTAAACAATTAATTAATACACAAAACAATTAATAATAAGATAACAAAGACAGTTTGCGTGGATACACAAACTCAAAATCGGCCCCCGAAGTGGTCCAACCAGGCAGGAAAGAAGGCAGGTTTCAATATTTTCAGAATATTTTTTATTTAGATCTATTAAGGTACCATGGAGGAAACACGAAGAAAGATTCGTCTTAAGAAAAACTGGCTGTACAAAAGAATGAACCGGCCTCTCTCTTGATATTCAGCTAAGAACAACCTCTGCCCGGGAAAAATTGGAGAGATTTGGTTACACGCGCTGTCACAGCACTCCCAAGACGAATGTCAAGAGACAAATGAGATATCTATTAAAAATTTATTTCATGACTGATGCAAACAAAAAATCTATGCAATTTCAATCAATATAAGATTGGCTTTTTATGTATCTATAATATAAATGTCTTCATAGCGACTGATTCTCTCTCTTTCCGTGGACGATAAAATTGGCTTTTAATGTA
>JADKLZ010005243.1:30232195-30243253 GCA_021533235.1 Biomphalaria straminea
TAATTCGTAAAGCAATTTGCGTACATAGAAGCCTAATTCGTAAAGCATTTTGCGTACATAGAAGCCTAATCCGTAAAGCGTTGGTAGTGTGTATGTGTGTGCGTATGAGCGAATATTATTCGTGTTTGCATCTATATTATTATTATTATACTTATATTATACTATTGCAGTCAAAATTGCTATTCATTCGGACCAATATAATTTTCTTTTCTTATCTTAATATATACAAAGTGAAACAGGGTGGAGGACACGCACTAACCGTGAGATATATTCACCAATAGTGACATAAATATTTAAAAAAAAAGAACAGACTACATTGGTCATGTTATATTTTAAAGAATGTCAGAGAATAGAGGAGAGAAAATTGTATGCAGGTAAAAGGCAGGCGACCCATAGACAGACCCCGAATGCGATGGATTGATGATGTGGATGCAATCCTACAACAACTTGGGGTTAGGGCGTGGAGGCCCTGTAAAGATCTGAAAGAAAGGATGTGTTGAGGAAGATCAGAGCTTTCTGGAGGCTCTAGACAAGAGCCACTGGGTTGGATGGATGGATCTTAATATGTATGAGAATGTTTCGGTCGAATCACATTCAAATGTACTCAAAAGCTTATAAACCAAAAACAGTTTAAACAAAAATATATTAAATAAGTGATTGAAAGCAAATTTTATATTAGAGGTAACTGCATGCTTGTGTATTAATAATTGATAGGACCCTATTCCTGTCCACTCTCTAACTTAACATTTCATTTTTCCAGTGTTCTGGACATACTGTTGAGAAAGACTGGAAACTGGCATTTCGTGGAACTACGGGAATTAAGAAGTCAGTCTTCCGTGCTTACCAAGATGGAACGGGAATACCCGATGATGTAGAAGAGGGATGCCAGCAGGTAAATGAAAGTAAAACAATATCATTTTTTTTAAATGGGCCGAAATTTATAAACAAATAAAAATTGATTTTTGTTTAAATCCTAAGGTGCTTGGCCTAAAGAGAAATTCCTTTTCGTGTATAAATCTGTCTGGTAAAAAGTGTGCACATGTTATTTCACCCACACAAAATCAAATTGGAACTTTTCGCAATTATTCATTGGTGAAGAAAAGATATGAATCAATTTACAAAAATATTAGGCCAATAGTTACTGACATAGACATTTATAAATATAAACTTGAAAAAGGAAGTAACTTCATGTAACTTGAAAACACGTATATCTAATGAATTCGGATTTCCGAATTATGAAAAATTTAAAAATTGCATGATCTTCAGTCTTAGAGATTAGTCACATGTTCAAACCTTGCCCGCTCCCAGCCTTTAACATGGGACTATCGATAAGTCCAAATGAGAGTCCAACCCGCTCGATCAGGCAGCCATTAAAATACTGACCTCAAATAAATTTAACAGTTGAAGTTTATCGCAGAGAAAAGAATTGACTGGCTTGTTGGCCACACGGGAAAAACTTTATTTTGACCATTAGAAATTTTCAAAGTAAGAAAATAAATAAATTTAAATTTGGTTTGACTAGAGTAAGAAAAAAAAAACATGACGTAGTCAGTCATAGCATAGACTATATATAGTCTATAGTCGTAGACAGTGGTAGTGTTCTGAAATTATACGATAACGCGGTAAATTTAAAGTTGTTTCAATTTTATTGAAAGAATAAGATATCTAAGCTTTACTAATATTTTTTTTGCTTAATTCTAATAGAGGTTACATCTAGATTCTAGATCTAGAAGTGGCCTACATCTAGATCTAGACTAAATCTAAATCAGAATTTTAGGTCAAGTATTAGAGCTAAATGTCCATATAATAATAATATAAATAAATAATGGCTCAATTTTATAAATACTCAGAAAGACACAAAGGTAAAGGCACATTCCTCGTCCCATATGCTAGGACAAATCTGTACAAAAGCTCTTTCTTCCCTAGTGCCATTAGAGCATGAAATGGGTTGCCTGAGCTAGCCAGGAAAACCAGTGACTTGGCAGAATTTTAGTCACTGGTCAATAAGCATGACTGAATGCATGACGCGTAGGACGTAATCATCTTTTTTTTTAAGGAACGTCTGTATTGTATAAGATCTGTCTGTCTGTGGCATTTTACGTCTCGTAAGACGATCTTTTCCCTTTGCAACTTCTTGTGTGGCTAAAGAGGCCAATCCTTGATACACAGCTGCGATCGCAGGTTGGGCATATAAAATCACCAGGAGCAGCTGCATTTTCAGCCTTCTTTCTGCTTCTGTTGTGTATGGCATCTGCAATCCGAGACCCTTCTCTTATGCTCTCTTTCCATTAGATGTGGATCTATCCAGTGCTACCTTTTCCCAGCTGCTAGTGTCGATCTTTAATAGCTTCATGTCACTTTTGCGCACATCTGTATACCGTAAAAGTGGGCGACCAGCGGCTCTCCTGCCTTCAATAAGATCGCTATACAGTATATACGGGACATCCGCTCTATTATCAGCAGCAGACGCCTTGGTTGGCTCAGCCACGTTCGCAGAATGCCAGTAGGTAGGCTACCACAACATAATATAAGATAAGAAGATAAGAATGGCTTAAATTCGAACTCTTGGTGGACTCAATAGTTACATTCACATTTTCAATCATCTAATGGTGTTAAAATCATGGATACCTGGTTTGAATCAAATATTTTTTTATTATTTTATTTTAAGTTGTATAATGGAGGTAATGTAAATATTGTAATGTATTTTTTTAAATGTTTTTTCATGTTTTGGAAATCATTTTTGTGACAACTGGAGCTTTCGATATACATAATTTAGTTTTAATTTTTTTTCTATGCTATAATTTATTATTAACTCTTTCTCTCCTGACTGACTATACCAACGTTGATTCTACCAGAATGTGATAAATAATTACGGAGAGAAAGAGTTAATATGAGCTCTGAACCATTATAAATATGTATGCTTGTACTCGTACGGCTGGTAAACAAATTTTTTTAATTGATTGATCTGAAATTAATTAATTAATTGAAATCATAAATGCTTAAAAACTCTTGTTAAGCCGAATGCAGATAATGACAGATCGACAGGTTTTCATTCTTAACAAATATTGAATCGCGTAGTTCAATAATGTATTGTCATCTGTGTATTCCCTTAGGTTGGTCAGTCTTTGCCCTGCGCTAATCACTACAGAAATAACGACTTGCTAGACAGCTGGACCGACATCTCGGAAGTCGCTCTGTTCGTGTACAAAAACAATCTGGAAGTCCATCATGTGACTTTCGACGCCAAAGATTCGACCTACATGAACTGGATGAATAAAAGTAGAATCAAAGACTCCACTTGGACAGACATTACGAGCGAACCGGCCAATTTCTTCAGCCTCGAGGGCCAGCAGTTGCGCAACCTGCGTAGAACGTTCTTCCTCAACAGCAACTTCCTGTCATGTACTGACACGACAGGCTGGTTCGTTGCCATTGACAACGAAAAGGGGGGCTGCCAATGGGAGAAGAATACAGCATTTCCTGTTTTTAAGTATTCGACTGCAAACACGAAAATGAATTGGAACAACGCAGGTATCGATACAGCAGATTACTTTGCGATATATGTTCGCTAGGATTTAAACGTTTAAGTATAGCCACTGCAATTAATTTTATCAAAATCGATTACTTTGGTGTTTCAGGAAAATAAATTTTTCTTTCACAAATTGGTTCAACTGTGTTTTGTTATGATTTTCAACGTTTTGTTGCTTTTCAAAATTAGTTTTTAAGTCACAACTATAGGGTTAATGTTGCAGTCATTACTTATGTTGTCACTATGAATGACTTTATTAAAAGTAAGAAAACAAGAAGCTCTAGATGAAAGGTACCAGAAGATAAGATAAGATAATTTTATTGATCCAATCTAATGAAAATTTAGTTTGATTACAATTGACAACCGCAGCGTAACTACTGTACAAAAACAATATTGATGAAAAATTCGAACAACATTCACATACAAACACACATGCACATTCACAACCAGCGCTTTATGAATTTGACTTCTATGTACTTCTCGATGACGACAGCTGACCTCGTTACAATCTGACCGAAAGTGGGACAAAAGAGTTTTTAAATCTTTCAGTTTTAGTCTTGATGGAAAGGAGACGACCACTTCGTTCAGATCTTATGTAACAGTGGTTTAATGGGCGCATGTTGTCTTTAACCAATGTCTAATTTAAACATAAAAATAACATGCAATTAATATTATTAAGTGCATTTAGACTGAGCTAAGAGGGTTACTATGGGTCATGTCATAGAAATGCCTGGGGATTAGCTATGGTAGGAACGATGTCGCCCTCACAGCATTTACCCCCCCCCCCCCCAAAAAAAAAAATGTTAGTTATTAAGAGTAACAAAAAAAAATTAATTCCACATATCTTATTCATGGTAAACCAGTAATACAGACTAAAAATGCAAAATACCTTGCTGTTAAAATAAATGAAAAATTGTCATGGAATCCAATTATTGATAAAACTATCATAAAAGCATTAGGATTTATTGGAAGAAATTTCTATAAATCAAATAAGAACATAAAACTAAAATGTTATTTAACCTTGGCTAGGCCAATAATAGAATATGAATCATCTGTTTGGAACCCCTTCAACTCAAGAAAACATTAAGAAACTGGAACAGACACAAAATAGAGCAGTGAGATTTATAACAAATGAATATGGGCATTTGACTACAGTAATACCTTTAGTAAAATCACTAAATTTAGAAAGCTTTCAGGATAGAAGAATTGAAAGTAAAGTAGTAATTATACATAAAAACTTCAAATATGCATGACGCGTAGGACGTAATCATCTTCTTTTTTGAAGTAACGTCTGTATTATATAAGATAAGATAAGATAAGAAATACAAAACCAAAACCTAATAAAATACTCAGAAAGACACAAAGATATACTAGGATAAATGTGTACAAATGTTCTTTCTTCCTTAGTGCCGTTAGAGCATGGAATGGTTTGCCTGAGCTAGCCAGGAAAACCAGACACTTGACAGAATTTGTTAATATGTATGACTAAAAGCAGGACTCGTAGGACGTAATCATCTTGTTTTTTGAAGTAACGTCTGTATCATAAAAGATAAGATAAGATAGATAGATAGATAGATAGATAGATAGATAGATAGATAGATAGATAGACAGACAGACAGACAGACAGATAGATGGATAGATAGATAGATAGATAGATAGATAGATAGATAGATATATAGATAGATAGATAGATAGATAGATTTATTGATTTTGAAAAGCGGAAGCGTCTATATGTGTTAAAATTCACTGGCCTATGAGAATAGCAAGTGAGACCTTGTACTCTCCACTATTGATCAAGGGATATTTGCTGTGCTAATTAAATTAACGCTGATTAATGGGTATGTATGTGCGCATATGTGCGTGTGTGTGTGTGTGTTTACTGGTAGCTGTGAGTGATCAGAGGCGTATCCAGGGAGAGACTCTAGGGAATTCAATTACAATATTAGACATTTTGTTTTCATTTTCCATGATGTTTCTCAATGTGCACTAATTCTAAGCCTTCGGAATCAGTGGCGTAGCTTGGGTCGGGGGAGGAGGGGAGAGAATTTGAACCCCCCCCCGGGCCGCCCCTTAAGGGTGGCCCCAAAAGAATTAAATATTAAGCAAATTGCAAGGGCCCCCAAAAAGTTCACGCCTCGCGGACCCCCAAACGATGGAAAATTCCTGGCTACGCCCCTGTTAGGAATGGAAGAAATTTTATTTATAGATGCACACACTAGAAACAAATAAGTACAACAATGCTTAACCATGCAGGGGGGAGGGGGGCACAGTGGCTGAGTGGTTAAGAGTTTGGCTTCCGAACCTGAGGTCTTGGGTTTGAATCACGGTGAACAATGGTATTTTGAATTATGATTTTTTAGGGCGCCCTTAAGTCCACTCAATTCTAATGGGGGTACCTGACTTTTGTTGGGGAATGTAAAATGGTTGGTCACCTGCGGACAATGGTTTTGCTTGTCCTGATTGTGGCAAAATATGTAGGTCACAGCTGGGGCTGCACAGCCACGGGAAATACTGTATTCCTCACTAATCTTCGGACTCGAAGACAAGCCTTATTAATAAACCTGGGCATAATAAATCTGTGTGATTAAATATTATGACCAATTTTTTTTTTTAGCTTTCTCAATGCGCTATGTTTTTACCACTTTGTCTGGACCAGTTAGGCAAGGGATGGGGGAAGAGGGGGGTATCTTGGTGAATGTTTACATGATCGTTTTGTTTAAATCATTCAAAACAATATCACTCAGGGCTCAAGAGTCCTAAAGGGCTAAAGGGGAACTAATTCAACTTATACCACAACATCTGTCAATTACGATTCTTCCCCTTGTTCAAGATACCCAATCAAAATTAAAAAAAAAAAAAAAAAAGAATTGCGCGAACTTTCAGCTTAAACCGAAATCGAATGTTTGAAAAATAACGAGTACAATATTTTTTACCAGACAGACAGACAGAATGATGTGATATTAGCTTTGTAATAAAGCGCCGCAATATTCAAAGTTCGTTGAGTGACTACACACAGCTTGATCCTCTTATACACAAAACACTGAACCATAATCTCCAAATACAAAAACAAAACTTGATAAAATACTCAGAAAGACACAAAGATAAAGCCATTAAAACCAGTGACTTGGCAGAATTTAAGTCACTGGTAAATATGCATGACTGAATGCATGGCTCGTAGGACGTAATCATCTTCTTTTTTGAAGTAACATCTGTATTATATAAGATAAGATAAGAAGATGACTAAGTCCACGAGTAGCGCTGATACAATGTCACAAAGGTGGAAACGAACGAGAAAGAGAATGGTAAAAGTCATGGGCGTAGCCAGGGGGGATGGGGTTCAAACATCCTCCTCCTCCAAACGAAATCCTGGCTACGCCAATGGTTCAAGTACATGTGAAATAACCTCGTTCTCATTTGGCTAAATACGACACAGGATTCAGTCCGATGAAGTATTTGAATACATCCTGTATGATGGGATGTTGACGATTATAAATGTGACGAAATAGTAAAGATAGGCCTTACTTATCTCAAGTACTAAAAAGTAATGATCCAAAACAAAAATTCAAAAAAAAATGTAAACTTTTTATTTTCAATGTAATGTTCATTATATTTTTTCATAACCTGATCTAAATGTTGTTAGACACTAAAGATGATCTGCAATAATATCATAAGAAGGTCCAAACTGTGTATAACTTTAAGGCGTGTTGTAATATTTAACTAGAACAGCAAAGTAGTCCGCATGGGCGATATTCCCATCATTCCAGTTTAATGCCGAGGAACCTGTAGCGTATTTCAATAACGGGAAGGCTGCGTTCTTTTCCCAGCTACATCCGCCGTTTTCGTTATCGATGGCTACAAACCATCCGAAGTCGTTGGGGCAAGTTCCGTAGGATTTGTTTAGGAAGAAAGTCCTGCGGAGACCGGCGTCCTGGTGACCTGCAATGGAGAAGATGTTGGCGATGCTGGTTGGAAGGTCAGACCACGATGAACTTTTGACCCTGGCCTTATCCAGCCAGTTCATGTAGGTGGAGCCGGCAGCGTCGAAAATCACGTGATGCACTCTGACGTCATTCTTGTAGATGGCAAAGGCGACTTCCGAGATCCCGTTCCAGCTATCAAGAATCAAATCGTTTCTGTAATGACTGCTGCAAGCCAGGGGTTTTCCTACCTTTTTGAAAAGAAGAATTGGGATCAGGATATAAAGGGCAATAACTAAAGAAAATCAAACTGAAATTACAAATTATTTTTTAAGTGCCTTATTATCGAGTTTGACATACTTCTTGATTAATAAACTTTTGTATTCTCTGAAATAGTCGAAAGTTATTCTTAGACTAGAGACATTCTAACAAACGAATGTGATAGAATGGTATAAGTATTTAAAGTTAATGATTTTATGACAAAATTTTCTTTGGGTCATTGAAACCCTCGTTTGTCGTCTGACATAGAAAAAAAGAGCCTTTTATTTCCCTGCCATCATAAATTGCAATGCCTAAACGGGGTACCTACATCACCTGTCGTCATAAATTGCAATGCCTAAACGGGGTGCCTACATCACCTGCCGTCATAAATTGCAATACCTAAACGGGGTACCTACATTACCTGCCGTCATAAATTGCAATGCCTAAACGGGGTACCTACATCACCTGCCGTCATACATTTCAATGCCTGTCATACATAGCACATTACCTGTTTGCAGCCACTTTCAATGGAACTTGGAATCCCTAGTCCGTCCTTGTAAGCGTAGTAGACAGACTGTCTTGTTCCTGACGTCCCGCGAAACGCCAATTTCCATTCGTTTTGTAAAACTTGATCTTCGTCACATTTACACTGAAAAAAAAAAGTCTAAATCAAATAATCCTAATTTCGTTCATAGAATCCCTGAAGGGAGATAATCTTCTTTTTTTTTTCTCAACAATGCCGTAAGGGAGTTAATTTAGTTTTTGTTTCAACAATGCTTGGAGAGAGACAAGTCTAATTTTTGTTCCCAACATTGCCGGATGTGACATATAGCAAAAAATACAATGTCACCTACTTAATCATAATAGAGAAAGCTGTATTCAAATGTGGTGGCAACAAAAAAGAATAAAGATATAAAATTATTAATGAGCACGCATTAATTTCACATAAACACCATTCCACTCCGGATCCTCCCACCATCTCTCATGGCATTAGCCATGGTCCGAATAATGTCGCCCACACAAGAGTCCCCATTCGCCCAGCTGGTGGGCGGATGTTGGTTTCTTTATAGAGTGTCTATTTGGTGTGTCCTTCCCCAGTTTTGGGTAAGTTCTTTATTTAGGTATTATTTGTCGTGTTGTAGCTTCAATTCGTTATTTATAGCATCGTGCGAGTGGCGATCTTAAAGAATGTTTATCTTTTGTAATAGGGACGCAGGCTTTGGGACTCTGTCGTGGTCATGTCTGATTCAGAGAGTGTGTTGTTTATAAGAGTGTAGGGCCCGTGCATCTATGGCACCGTGTGGTAGCCTATATGGAGCTATGTCACCGAGTTTGAGGTGCGCTATGTGAACTCTAATTAATTATATAATATGTCATATTTAACTGTGTACTATGAATACTAGCTGTTAACCCGCATTCATTGATTGTATCTCCTATCATGTTATTTTATCACTCATTAAACTGTTGACTTTATATCATTGTTGTTCAGCTGATATAAGTTAGCAATGTTCACATTCCACAAATTGTTGGTCAGTTGAATGACTTATAGTCGGCATTTACTTGTTCATGCCGTTACACTATGTTTAGCTTATACTGCTCAGTGAGAGGGTAGGCCCGGGCAAAGTCTTCACACCCTGGAAAGTAAGACGAGTCTGCTATCCTAAACAAAACCCTCCCTGACAGTAGTGACAGTCGAAAGATATCCTATGTTTGAATTCAGAGTATCCTTCTCCTATATGGATAGGAAGCCAAGGTTTACGAGCCCCTTTCAGCTAGAAGCTTGTTTGGTGCATGTTCTTCGCCTTTGCTTCTCTCCTGCCAGTGAAAACAGTTCCGTTCGAACTAAGACGTGAGTCTAACGTGAAGGCCAGAAGCTGGACTGGTTGTCACCAGTGGCGTAGCAACCATGGCGCGAAAGGGTTCAATGAACCCGGGCCCACGACAATTAGGGGCCCACAGCAGTGTGGTAGCAACCAGGGCACTAAGAAGTTCATTACAATTGGGCCCATGTCTCATGGCCAGTCGGAGCCCGCATTAGAATTCAGATAGAACATTTTGTTTCTTCATATAAGTACTTTAACTTTGTTAAGAAGTTGTAAAAACATTGACTATTAAGACACTATTACTTATATGCAGTCCTAACTGAATCTAACGTTAAAACATACTTACTTATTTAAAAAAAAACAACCTACGATCGTTACATTGAAATGTCTTTACATTCACATTACTCATTTTATTTTTTGTCACACACTAAATTTATCTTATTGGCTGGAGGGGGCCCACCAAGATGTTCTTGAACCCGGGCGCACGGGTACTTTGCTACGCCACTGGGTGTCACATCGTTGTTTGATGGCCAGTGACATGTATTTGTCGTGAAGCATGGGGGAAGACCTGTTTATTGATGTTGCACAGGAGAGTTAGGAATTATGGGAAAGAAATCTCGTTCTGAGAGTTGACCACATGGTCAGAAATTAGTAGTCGCCATGTTCTTGAACAGTATGCATGTCTAATCTAGTTGGTTCAATAAGTATTACCAGCTTTGTACTTAGTATATTTCATTGGATATAAGTCAATTTGTTAAATATAACATGTAATTCTTTAAGGCTGGATTTGCCAGTTTAAGGTGTATTTTATTTTATGGTCAATAAAGGAAGTTTCTGTTACTTGGTGACTTGATTGAATAATTTTAATATTTTTTGTGCTGTGCTAATAAATCTAGCAATAGAATTGAGATGCTACAGAAGGATCCTAGGTATCACATTTAAAGACCGCATCACAAACCTAGAGATTAGAGACTGTAACGATTTTAGTTGTGTCCCTTTTAGAGTATGTTCTAGAAACCAGGTCAAGTTAAGTGCGCTGTCCAGCGTAAACAAGTTAATTTTAGATTAGCCAATCATAGAAAGGGGTTAAGGAAAAAAATTATACACCTCAGCTTCCAGAAGGTCAAAATTACTAAAATAGCGATCCGAGAAACTTCTAGGTTCTGGAAGATACCATTTAGAAAGGTATAAATAAGGGGAAAAAGAGTTAGTCGGGGTCCTCGCATAGTAACGGTATTTATAGAGCGAAAGTATTCGCATAGTAGAAGTTTTATATAGCGATGGTCCATTGTTTAATCTTTATAAAGAAATAGTAGTAGAAGTTGATGTTAAGAAGTTGTTTTACATAAGTGAAGTTTTATTTTATGTGGAAGTAAAGATTGAAGAATTGTTGTTCAAGAAAGTAGAAGGTGTATTAAAGTTGTTGTTATAGAAATCACAGAGTTTCTTCTTCATTGAATTCAAGTTATCAAGTTCAAGTTATTATTAACAATCCTCGGCGTGTGACAAAGAGAAAAGTAACGTCACA
>JADKLZ010005243.1:30243353-30260458 GCA_021533235.1 Biomphalaria straminea
GCCAACAAATCTCAGCAGCCAACAGTCTCATCGCAAAGCATTGTAGACGAGCTTTTCAAAGACTTTATATCACAAAAATTTGGTGGTGTCTCAAAAGACAATGGCGCAAGCAGCAGAGCATCAAAAACATCCTCTGTGGATGACAAAATCAGTCAAATCCTAGATATGGAAATCAGTTCTATTAAATCAAAGACATTGACTTTAGACGAAACTGGAGCTAATGAGAAGCTGAGAACGTTAAGTGATTCTGTGAAGCCAACAAGCGCTACTAAAAAAGTTAAAGATAGTGTTGGGCAAGAAGGGAGGCATTCATTGTTAAAAGAAAGCACAAAACAAAGTGGGTCAACGGATGCAGTTAAATCTGTCAGCCTTGATAAAGACAACTTACCCACTACTTCACTGACACATCTCTCAGAGACAAGTGACTCTGTTGACTCTAGTGTTAAACCAGAAGCTAATGAAACTGATAAGAAGGGTACTGATGCATCTCTCCCACCTTTTGGTAACATGCTTCCCTTGGCTGTAGCCAAAAAACTCGGTGCCCCCAAGCTTTTGAAGATGAAACTCAGTTCTGAGAGCCTTTCCCTTATTAAATCTACTGACCGTGCGGATAAAGAGGGGCGATTATGGGAGGAAGGTAAATGTAAACAAGCATTTGTTACTTTAGAACCTCTTATGGTTTGAAGCCATTGTTACATTTTTGTTATAAAATGTGTGGGTGCAGAATCAAACATCCATGTTTTTATTGCATTTATATATATAATATTAGTTAGTCAATAATGATATGATAAACACTTTATTATCCAGAAGAATCCTGGCTTTGCAAAGTAGATTTGTGCCTTCTCATGTGAGCCCAGAATGGTAGGCTGCAAACAAAGCAATCTTTTCAGCTGGAGCTTGTTTCCATTATCATAATCATCTTCTATGACACTTTTCTTCTGCCAAGTCTGTTTTCTGGTTCTCTGCAATTTTTTTGCCAGTTCTCCATGTATGCATATATTATCTACGCAAGAATTTATATTTCTTTCTTTTAATTTCTATTAATTTCTTTTACATTTTAGATAAAGAAGACTTTAATAATAATATTATAAATAGTTAAATTATATTAATTTAAGTCATGTCAGAATCATGTGTTTAAAAGTCCTTTTTACCACAGTAACACCAAAAGCTTATCTTTTTTCCAAAGTTGTTGAAGAAGGATATTTTAGCACCTGAAGCATTCAGATTCTGTAACATTTTAATAAAAGCCAACTTTAAAAATATACACTGTCATAGAAATGCTTATAAACTTAGTACACTAAAGAGTGGAAGCACGGTGGCTGAGCGGTAAAAGCACTTGGCTTCCTAACCAGAGGTCCCGGGTTCAAATCCTGGTGAAGACTGGGATTTTTAATTTCGGATTCTTTGGGCGTCTGTGAGTCCACCCAGCTCTAATGGATACATGACTTAAGTTGGGGAAAAGTAAAGGTAGTTAGTCATTATGCTGGCCGTAGGCCACAGAATCAGATGACCTTTACATCATCTGCCCAATAGACCACAGGGGTCTGAAAGGGGAACTTTACTTTTTTTTACATCAAAGAGTGATGATATTTTTTTTTTTATAAGTAATCAGTGTGAAACTTTTCTGTATACCTACTTTAAAAACAATAATAGGTTATTTAGATCTATTTGACCTCTTAATATAACATGATTGCTTTGTATCTTTTTGAAGGTGAGGTTTGCTCCTCCCACAGTGATAAATCTGATCAAGACATCTCTGATGATGATTCCCAAGATGCACCATCTGAGACTGGCTCCATTGCCTCCAGTGGGGCGCATTCTGAATCTCATAGCTCAAAACATAAGAAGAAACGGAAACACAAACACAAGAAAAAGAAGAAAAAGTCCAAAGACAAGGGTAAAGAACATGGCAGTTCTTTCAGAGAACACAGCAGTAGGTCCAGAGATCTAGAGGCAGAAGGCTCCAAGTTGTACAGAGAAAGAAAACATTCATCAGAGCGAGAAGATTTGAAGAGGAGAAAGAGCAGTGAAAAATACAGGAAGAGGAAGAAATCTCATTCCAGGTAAGTGAACTTTAGATTTCATCCCATTCAATTATTTGTCCTTTGTGATCATGTATACCATATGATGCTGAAGTCAAGATTTTGTGTTGTACATATTTTCTAAAATAAGTTTCAATTATTAAAATGGTGAAAATAAATCTACAATTTGAATGTTTAATTATTTTTCTCTTAATAACTAATGAATGATAGATTTTTTTTTTTAATGTAGCTTTTTTTTTTAACCGATCCCTCCCCCCTTGCCAAAAAAGAACATAATTTATAGATCTAATGAAAAGTATATAAAATTCTAATTATATGCCTGTTGACCCAGAATTAGAAGATGGTTTGCAAAATGAATGTCTGTTTATTGATGTAACTCTTTGATTAGGCTGAAATACTCTTTGTTGTATGTGTGCTCAAGATGTAGAATGTCTTGAACTCCAGACCAAATTTAGTTTTCACATTATTCTGAAAAATCATAACATTTAAGCCCTGTGTTTTTCCCTGTGAGGTATATAGCTAGTAATTTTTTTCTCAAAGAAATACATAACAAGATTACAAAGAGAGTTTGTGTGATACACAAACTCAGAGGTGGCCCCCGTCGGAGTCGGATTCCTGTCAGATCCGCCTATTCGCAAGATGTTTCGGATGTTCCTTCTAAGTTGAAAATAATTAACTTCTCTCTGTACGATGGAGGATGGCGAGCAGGGTATAAAACTGCCTTATCTTGATGTTTGCGCACTAGACTGTAGTTTGGATTTATCGTTGGTCCCTGGCTCAATTCCTGCATGCTCCCATCCCCTCCTGCGGAAGTAAACTATCTTTAACTCTGAAGAAACATTCGAAACATGTAAAACAAACAGACACATAACCTGGGAGCGTGGAGATAATCAGTTCAGCACGCTAACCGCACGAAAAGGCATTGCTCTTAACTTAATAACAAACTGGTAACAAACTAATAGCCTGATATATACAATATGTCACACGAGCGATTTTAAATAATCTTTCAGCATTGATTTGTAGAGATGTAGATCTACATAAACTAAATTTGGATATAACATTTCAAAGTAGATCTAGACATAAATATCCGGAATAATCTATTATAGATACTTAAACTATTGCAATATTTCTGAAGGAACAGTAAAGGTTAAATGATATTTTCAAAAACCTTTAGTGTTTTTTTTATCTAACCGTGACGGACAGACCAACCAACAGACAAAACGCACAAAAATATGCTTCTTTCATTCTAATGGGGGCACTAAACAATTTTTTTTTTAAATCTGATTTTTTAAAAAGTTTAAGAAATTAGTTTAGAATCATGTCATGGCTGGGCTTTACGCTAGTACACGAAAGTCGCTGCAAAAAGTTCATTTTTAAAAATGTGTGTGATATCGGTATATTAGGAGCATTTCTTATTGTAACATTTCCTCCCTTACATTTATGTAATTGTTTTAGAATTGGTGTTTTGTTATTAAAAAATCGCTTGCATAATTAATTTTATACATTAAACGATTTGCTTTTAGAAAACTAAAAGTAGCAGTTGCACCTAAACTTTTCAAGCCACATTTAATGGTGAAATAATATTTTTTGTATCTCTTCTAGTTTTGGCGCTCTGAGTGTGACAGACGGACAGACAGACAGAAAGTCATTTTAAAAAATGTGCGTGATATCTACATACCCAGAGCATTTCTTATAGTAACATTTCCTCCCTTACATTTACGTAATTGTTTTAGAATTGGTGTTTTGTTATTAAAAAATATCTTGCATAATTAATTTTATATAAATTAAACAGTTTGCTTTTAGAAAACTAAAAGTAGCTGTTGCAACTAAACTTTTCAAGCCGCATTTAATGGTGAAATAATATTTTTCGTATCTCTTCTAGTTTTGGCGCCCTGAGTGTGACAGATGGACAGACGGACATTTTGCAAACCTAATAGCGGCTTTTCCCCTTATGGGGGCCGCTAAAAATTCAAATTTCTTGGAAAATGATTAGAGCCATTTTTTAGATCTGTGTCTACCCAAGTTCCAGTTTGATAAATAGAGAAATTTTTAAAATATCAGGATAATTTTTAAAGAGGAATTAAATTTCAGAGCACTGATTGAAAATAAATACATTTTTCATTTACTAGTAACATTTTTTAAAATGAACATTTTGAAGAAAAGCTACTCAAGTAAGATATCATTTGAATGTATTTTAGGTCAAGGACACCCAAGAAACACAGAAAATCAAGTTCACATTCTAGATCTAGGTCAAGGTCCCCCAGTAAAAGAAAAGATAGCACAGATTCTGAAAGGTATGTGTGACCTTGTACCAAGATTAGATCATAAGCTTGATATATAGCTTAGTGAGACATGCAAATAATGGACTTAACAAAGTCGCAGCTAAATTTTATAGGATTTCATTTACATAGAAAAATGAAAGAAAAATATATCAATGAAGGCTTTATGCTCATAGGCCAACAAATTGAATATATCAATGAAGGCTTTATGCTCATAGGCCAACAAATTGAATATATCAATGAAGGCTTTATGCTCATAGGCCAACAAATTGAATATATCAATGAATGCTTTATGCTCATAGGCCAACAAAAGAAAAGAATGAAAATTCATAATAGTTGGACATTAACGGGTTCAAAAAATCAAATGACCATCCACACTGACAATCGCTACTGTCTCATCTCAATAAGATAAAACAAAACCAAGATAACAAACTCAAAACTATTCTGGTCTTAAGAGTATAAACCAATAAAAAAAAAACTTTTCTAGCTCTTACAAGTAAAGATAACTTTTTACTAGAGATTTCTAGAGATTATATATATGTATTTAAATTATCCAAATTATCATTACAACTTGAATATATCACTGCTCTGAGTTCAGCCTCTCTTCAAGCAATATATTTTTGCATCCCCATTCCTTACAATAGTCACCATTAGTTCCTCAAGGAAACATCCATGTATATAGATGAAGATGAATACTATTGGTAACATTTTTTATTTGGTAGCACACAATACTAATGGAGTTTAACTCTGACTATTTCAAGAATTAAAAGCTATTGAATCATCAAAATCTCATTACAAGTGAAATCAATCATAATCAAGAAATACAGTCAGTAAACTAGTTTGATAAGTTTAAAATTAATATCCCTCAGTTAACCAGTTTCAACAGGTTTAAATATCTCTCTGTAAATTTCTTCTGTAGTCTCGTTATTATGTTGGAGGGTTCAGATGATTAGTCCAATATGTGAGATGAGCTGCGCAGCATAGTTATTATTTGTTTTGGGCACAGCGTCTTGTTCTGGCCTTTTGATGGAAAAAATTCAGTTTTAAAGGACGTAACATTCATGATAAGGTCAAATCACACTAGTTCCAATTTTCAGGTCTCCACAACATGTGCTGTTATGTTCTGTTGTGTCCGGTTCTGAGGCCAAAAAAATTTGACATTGGTCTTGTCTCTGTAAACAAGTTTCATCAGTCAATTAAACCAGTTAAATAATGTACATTCACTTTACACTCTAGTATTAAAATTTAAGTATTTCTAACATGGCGCATATTATTTTTTTTAAAATTGTCAACATATTTCAAAGTGTTATTATGCAGATATTATTTGGCAATGCCGCAGTTAAATACATTTTAGTATTTTGTTGTTGTCCTTTTTCTGCTAACATTGTGTGAGTGTTGGTTTGTGTAACTATAACTTTAAAAAAAAAAACTCAAACTAATTTCTTATGAAATGAACTCACCTGTGCTCTATTTACCAACTAGATACCTGTCTAGTGAATGGGATGCCAGAAATTACAGTGAGACCTCCAGTCATCATGCCAGATCAAATGAACCCTCTTCTGAAAGACATAAAAGGTCTAGAGATCGTAGCAAATCAGCAGAGAGAGAGCAACGTCTTCAGATAGATAAAGCCAAACTTAGAAGAATAGCAATGTATGCACACAACCATTTTTTTGTTCTTATTTTGGTATTGTTGAAATAGGTTCAGACATAACAATTAAATTAAATTATCACAGATCAGTTGGAGGCGCGGTGGCTGAGCGGTAAAGTGCTTGACTTCTGAACTGGGGGTCCCAGGTTCGAATCCTGGTGAAGACTGGGATTTTTATTTTGGGATCCTTGGGCGCCTCTGAGTCCACCCATCTCTAATGGGTGCCTGACATTTGTTGGGGAAAAGTAAAGGCAGTTGGTCGTTGTGCCGGCCACATGACACCCTCATTAACCGTAGGCCACAGAATCAGATGAACTCAACTTCATCTGCCCTATAGACCAGAAAGTCTGAAAGGGGAACTTTACTTTACTTATTACATATCAGTTAAAAAATTAACGAATTATTGTTATTACCAATGAAACCTATTTTTTTTCTTAAAGGCATTTTTAAGAAGTGGAAAGCAAACAAACAAAAAAACTAGAAAAAAACAGCTACACTAACCTATGTATGTGTAGTCAATCTTAAACATGTGCATATCTCAAAAATGTCAAACTGTACACTTTTACAGAAAATCTTAATATCTTATTATAATCTTTAAAAATGTGGGACTTGAAACTATGTGGTATAACTATAACCAAGCCAAAACATTTTGGATTCAAATCTCTATGTAAAATGGTATTTGATAAGCTTTTTAGTAATGTCAAGTTGTATGGTGAATGTGCTGACCTTATAACACCATCATAAATGTCAGCACACAAACAGGGAACTTCACCTGTCCTATAGTAGGCTTTAATGTCTGGAAGGGAAACAAGTTTTATTCCATGTACTTTTTCCTTGGAACAGTCTGCAAAAGAGCTGACAGCTCAGCAGCAATAAAGCTGGCTAGAAGAAGAAGAAGAAGATTTCTAATCCATTGAGTGAATTCAGTTCTCTAGTTGATTTGATGTCATTTTCTCTTTCAGAGCCAATGCACTGCAAAATATGAAAAGTGGACAGGGACCTCGAGTTGACCTTACATTAGTAAAGAGTGGTGGGAAATCAGTAGAGGAGTTAACAGGTCATAAATATCATTTGCATATTTGTTACTTTATAATAAATTTTGTCTATGACAGTTCAAAGTGTGTATACATTTTTTATACTGTATACATATATGTGATTCCTGATTTAAAAAAAAATTGATTGATGCATTATTCTTTTTGTCTATTTCTAATTTCGTTAATTAACTAATTTAACAGAGTTCTGTAAAAAAATTTCCTCCAAAAGTAAAGACAAAGAAGAGAGTGATTCAGATGATTTTTGTGACCTAAATGAGCCAAAGTTAAGTGATGATGAAGACAGACTCATACACCATCCTTTTAAAGTCAGAGAGCCAGCTTCTAATAACATCATCATGAACATAAGGGTAAGTAGCACATCATATCTCCCCCTTCTAGACACAGCTGGGCTTAGAAATGTTTTGCAGTTTTTACTTTCTATTGGATGGTGTATTTATTTGTCAGAAATTCCTTCTCAAGATTTGAAATCAAATTTTAAACTTTTCCAACTCTGTTTCTTGGATAAACTTTTTTTTGACAGAAAAAAAGCAAAACATTTCAGGTTAATTGAATCTTTGCTGCCCAGTACCTACTGAGAACTGCTCAGGTGTACATTAAGTCCTGGCCATGTAATGTATACTTTAAACTTTTAACTCACTGATCCCAATTTTATTACCAAGCTCATAGCTTGCACATGTGTAAAGTAGGATTTAGTTAAGAAATAACATCATTGGCCTATTAAAAATTATGTAAGAAATACAGTGAAAACATGGATTGTCTTAAACATAAATTCTTTTAGGACTGGAACTAGATATGACCTTTTTTACAAACAAAATTATGTACAATAAAAAAACTGAATGCAGACAAAAAAGCATGATGAGAAAAAAAAATCTCAAGTTATTCAACTTTATACATGATTGGGCTGACTTGCTTGGACAAAGGATATTTTAAATATATTTTATATATATATGAGAAAATGAATAGACTAGTAGATAGTATTAAATGCACTTTGTTTTCAACAAAAGTTAAGGGATATTAGTTCCTATGCCTCTGGTTACAAAATTATATTTTTAAAATGGGAGAAAGAAATGGTGACTTTGTTTGAAGCTCTTTGGACAAGTGTTGATAAAGACAGACTCATACACCATCCGAGAGCCAGCTTCTTTGGACAAGTTACAACTTTGCATACCATCATCTACTGCTATCCTGCTCGAGGTTTGAACTGAACAGTTTCAAAACCTGTATGTACATGACATAATTTAAACAACATGACCGACGGCTTTATGATGTTATTGAACTGATGGCTGTCACACTTTCTTTTGAAAATAAAAATTAACTTGTCTAAATTAATTTTCCATTTGTTCATATATTTTATCTGCTCCCTTTGAGATAAATCTCTTTTTAACTTTATTTGTCTCTAAGTCTGTCACTTTCATCATATCTTGAAAAAAAAAATTATAGAAAATGTTCATTGTACCATTATCTTTGTCATGCTTAAAGTTGCTAAGTCTAAGGTATTTCATATAAGGCTATGCCTTTTTCATTAATAAATAATTATGCACATATGTATAAACTGTTATTGTAGTTGAAAAAGGCATTATAAAAAAAAGTTGTCAATGAATTTTAAATGTACATGCAATGTAATTATGGTGTTCAAATTATTATCATTATTCCTATTATTATCATGGTGTCAAGGGGTCTGCTTATGAGTTTGTGTGTAATTGCTAACACCTTTTATTACAATTATTTCTTCACAGAATGCAAAGCAACTTCCTGTGCTGACGCCCTCAGAAAAGCAAGCCCAGCAAGCATCTTTGAGATTAACATTTCCTGTTTCAAGCGGTTCCCATCATCGGGCTAGTGAGTCTGAGTGGGTGCCTGTGGAGAAACCTCCGCCTCCTGTCGCCATTAAAACTCCAGTTCAGCCCCAGGTTTGTGACATTCTGCATGTGAGACATAATGCATCGCCACTTTTCTGAGTTTAGCTAATTAGTGTCGCTAGTGAAATATGTAGGAATGTTTATTCTAATTGTACTTATGTAGCCCAGTTGGATTGAATGATAGAATGACTGGAAGTGTGTAACAGTTTATGGAGGGAAATTTGATAATGCCTGATGGAATGGATAGAGAATAAAGGTTGTATGTTTTTTAGTTCTTTGGTTTTTTATTTAGATTTGAGTTACAGCAGAACCCAAATGCAGTTGGTGAGAAATATAGTCTTCTTCACCTATCCCTGGACCATCTGGCAACCACGCAAACAAGATTTGTTGAGCATCTTTCTCCATTCCTCTCTGTCTTTCTTTTTGCCATTCATTTATTTTTATATTGTCTTCCCATTTCTTTCTCTGCTTAGTCTTCTTTTTACTGGTACTGTTCACTGAAGGAAGGTCTTTGCAAGGCCATAAGACCTTGAAATCTAGTCTACATAGTTTCAATTCCATTATATTCAGAAGAGCTGTAACATTTATTGATTAAATCATGGTCTTGTTTTTTGTTTATGCTTCTTGGGGGACGAACTACATGGAACTCACAGCTGTGATAGATTAATTGAAAAATTCATAATGTAAAATTTTTCACTCCCTTAAATTTTTTTTTCCCAGGTTGCTAGTGTAGAACCTTCTGCAGTTATTCCAACAAAGTCTGAAAGCATTTTCCCAGATGTCTCTGAAGGACAGGTTAATATAAAACCTTTTTTGATTTTTTAAAAATAAGGTTTCATTTTTTTTTAATGGTTAAATTCCTAAAGGTCTTTTAAAACATTCATGGTTAATACTTTATACCTTCGGTTTCTAGACTTCTTGAATGCTTATAATTAATTTGTATGTCTTCTTTAAGAAACTTGATATCGGTACTATTATAACGGAAAGACTGCAAGCAGTAAGGAAACTACAAGAAAATCCTTACGATGTGCAGGCCCTCAACAAGATGCACAAGGTCCAAGAACAGGTGGATTTTTAAAATACTTTTTTTTTATTGTTATGAAATTAATAGCTTTGATTATGGTGTGCAGATGTCCTGTCCATAAAAATAAAAAAGTTTATTTTATATTGTATCAGGCTAGCAAGTGGGCAATATCCAAACACCTGCCTGGCCAATTTCTGGGCAGCACTGGTGCACATGTACTATCACAAGAGGAACTTATCGGGGACAAGAAACGCCAGGCTTGGGCCAGAAAGGTAAATTTTTTAAATGTAATGGCTAGAGACAAGACTCGGTGTTGGTATGATAACTAGTACTTAGGATTTTCTAAAAAAAAAAAAACATTTTAAATCCTCTTTTATTCTATATTTTATTTTTTTTAAAAAGCAGTTTGACTTTTTAAAAAATTGTGTATGATTTTAACTTATTTTTCCATGTACACTTTGGTTTTTGATAATACATTTCATTGTTCTTCAATATATTCTATCTATCAGATGTAATATAGATCTAAAAGTGTCTTTTTTTTTTCATACTTTTTACGGCCATCATTCATAATAAGACTTAAAAACATTTGTTGCTGTTTTACTTTTGCTGAATATTCATTATTAGCTACAGTATCATATCTAGCTAAATGCTGTGTTTTAACATTCAACAGATTGTTTCCCATTGATCTTTTCCACTAGGGAAACTTGAATGGGAAACAACTCCAGCAGTTTTGAAGCTTTTCTCTTTCCTTGTTCTCTTTTTTTTTTACAGGCTGCCACATGGAGCATCTATACGGAGCTTGACCCCATAGCATCGCACTAGCTCATCTCATATGGCCTCTAGCTGTCCAACCTAGATTGATCCAGTTTAGTCGATTTATGAGTCATGGTGTTTTGAGCTAGTGCGTTGGTATGAGGAGCTCTCTATTTTAAAAATAATTTGTTTTTCAGATATATATATATAAATATATATATAGTTTCTAAAAGAATATACTTTAAGAATGGGGTTTTAGTTAGACTTTAATAAAGTATCCCTTTCAAACCTTGCGATTCATGGGGCAGAGGTCTTTTTCTATGGTCAAAGGTTTAAAATAGTGTCATTGAGATAGCTTACTGCCTTAACTATCTCCAACTATCTAATAGAGTTGGGTGGACTCTGGGACTGCCTAAAAATCCTGAAACTCATAATTGCGTTCTTCACTGGGATTCAAAATAGAGACCCCCCCCCCTTTTTTTTTTTCCTCATTTATTCCTGAGAAGCCAAGCATTTATCACCCAGCCACAACACCATCTTAAACTTGTATACCTGGAGAGAAGGTGTATGCTTGAAGACAAACATCGCATCCAATCTCATTTAAACTATGAGGGGGTAGAGTCATTTAGTTGGGCACAATTATACTTAAATAATTTTTTCCCTTTAATTGTTATTTAAATGGTTTCAGTTATTTAGCATAACTGTATAGAATAGATAGTATTTGCACAGCCTCAAATTGTGGTGATTAAAAGAATTATGGGTAGATAACATTTGGTTGGACAAGTGTAATGCCATTGTCATTTAGTACCTGTTGGTATTAAACATTAGTGGAAAAAAAAAGTTGGTTGCAGGTAATTGGGCTCTATAAGAGTGATGTGCCACAAAGGGCTGGATGTGCCCATTATATGGTTCAGTGACTTATGTAAGGGTGAGTACCCACCTTGTCAAAAACACTCAGCTACAGGTGTTGTTTTTTTGTCAACTGCCAAAATATGACCATCTTTAAGTGAACACTATTTGTAATACAACCAAACATTTTTTATTTTTTTTTGCAGGATATATATTTTATTAGTGGTCTGTTATGTTAGTTAAATTATAATAAATGTTTACAAAGTAGTTTTTTCTTTCTAAGCCCACATCAACCTTTCTTAACTCTGTTCCTTTCAAATTGTTTCCATCAGCTGAGTGTTTGCATGGTGGGGACATTTAGTTTGTATTTCAATCTCCATTGAATCTGTTAACTAGTTTTTACATGTTGTTTTCATTGTTTTTGATTTTCATAACCATAAAACATCTATATTTGAATTTGACTAAATAATTTGCCCTCTTAGAGCCATTTTTATGATTCAAGGGTTTAATCAGTTGATTTTTTTTTTTCAAATAGTAATTAGTATTTAAGAATTGTATCTGAGTTTGTATGTCAACCTAAACATTGGTTGTTATTGATTATGCTCAAGTGTCACTTTTTATACAACGGCAGACTCAGCTAATGCAAGCTGCTCCTGTCACTGGAGGCATTGGAATGTTCCTCTTACAGAAGATGGGCTGGAAACAGGGGGAGGGCCTGGGGAAGAACAATGAAGGCAATAAGGAGCCACTTCTTCTGGATATTAAGATAGACAGAAAAGGTGAGCAAAAAATAAAATATTTTTTTAGAACTAATTTCATCTACATGTTACAAGGAACTAAAAAAAATCTGTGAATATTCTAAAATTCCATCTTGATTATAATTTAGGTCTTGATATTGATTTGTGTTATATCATTATTTTTCCAACTTTAATTCATGGACCTCCCATCTATTTTATCCAGATAAAATTGTCTAGGTTTTCAAGATAAACTTTCTAGTTTTCCCAGATAAAATTGTTTAGGTTTCAAGATAAACTCTGTTTAGGTTTTTAAGATAAACTGTGTCTCCTGAAGGAACCATAACTAAAAATTCTTCCTATTTGAACAATCTATAATATAAAACAGAATGTAAGGCAAAACCATTAGACCAATCTTGATAAAAACTTAGCATAAATATTCCTTTTATATTCTCATGCCTTATCATTATTTAAGCTAAGTGTTACCTAATGTTACACTTTCTTTTATGAAGGCCTAACTGCGGCAGCTGAAAATCCCAAGCAGCCGAAAGCACCGATGTCCCAAGCAGCTAGAGCTAAAGATCTGTCTAGTAAGTTTTCATGTATCATTTTCTGCGATAAAGGCTTTTGTCATTATTTTTAAGGAAAACATTTACTTATAAATCAGAGAAGAATTATTTCTGCAAACACCACACAACAGGGTACAATCAACTTGTAGAGATTGACAACTCAGACTCCAAATAACATAATCCTTTAATGTCTGATGAATTAGCAGCCAGTACTGTACAATAGGCATCACAATACACTGAATGTACTAATGCTTCATAATGGATAACCATACTGCGTATAACTTCTACACTGATGTATCTAATTCCTTCTGGATTTTCCATTTAAAACCATTTCAAAGCACTCAAACAACATCATGATGCCAGAGATACTAGTTAAAAGTATAATCTCAATAAGGAAATATTTTTCAAAATAAATAAAAATATTGATTCTAGAACTTGGAATCACACTTCATAAATGCACAATGCAATGTAATTTGAATACATTTACATTTTTTGTCTCTCAAAACTGCTGTATAATTAAAAGCTCTGCAATTTATGTCATTGAAATTTTCTTGATCCTTCCATGCTATTCTTAATGTTTTTAAAAATTCTGTCATTGTTTTAAATAAACTTGTTATTTGTCCACAACATACAGCCATGACCTTATGATGCAAATATTCAATCTAAAAATAAACAAGTGAAAGAATAAACAACAAATATAGGTTTCATGACGTACATAAACTGCTTCACTTCTTAATCTTTGAACTTGAACACAAGTCTTATTATTATTATTTGTATTACTCTTTGTGCTATGCCCAAAAGTGGCTATGCCTCTGTCATTCCCTCAGAGGTGACACAACACTTGTTGGACTAACTTGGCTAAAAGTCAACATTTATTGGAATGTGGATTGTCCACACGATGTATAAATTACACTGTAATGAAATGTAGCAAGATCTGCAAAGACTTCAACCCTGCTGGCACTTGGCAGACATAATACAAAATTAAAGTCTGTCTCTGCATAACCTAATCTAGATGAGAACGTTATAGTTAATATTTGTCTTAGGCCAAACAAATTTTGATCAACATCTTTTTTTTTTTTTGGTTTCAACTAGATAAACATCCAGTTTCTGCTTTAATGGAATTGTGCAATAGACGACGTTGGGGGCCACCAATTTTTACTGTTGTAGAGGAGAGTGGTCCAGATCATAAAAAAACATTTCTATTTAAGGTATGTGTAATGTAGATCTAGTACTTATAGTCTTTTGGGAGCTTAAAAAAGTTATATTTTTAGACTTGGGATCCATAACTCGGATGATGTAAAGTCATCTGTCTCTATAATCATGGTGAACAGGGGTGTCATTGTAAGCACAGCAAAACCAGTAGGCTTTACCAGTGTCTCAGGTATCCATTAGAGTTGGATAGATTCAGGAACATCCCAAACTTTAAAATTCAATCTTCATTTCATTTCTGAGTTACTGCTGTGCCACCATACACCTCACCAATATTTACTGATACTGGAGATTAGTCCAGAAAATTAGTTATTAGATGGTATTTAAAGAAAATGTCATAGCACTATAAAAAGATGTAACTAATGTAATAAAGTTAATGTAATTAAAATAATTTGCACTTGTATGTTGCAAGGTTAAGATCAACAATGTCGAGTATCAACCAGCTTCAGCCAGTCTAAACAAGAAGACAGCCAAAGCTCAGTGTGCCACGGTGTGCTTGCAGGAGATGGGACTTCTCCCAAGAGACGCACCACTCAAAAGTTAGATGCCAACATATCAAGTTGTCAGAAAGGAAATGATCATTTCTCTTCTTCTGAACATTCTGAGGCTTTTCTTCACAGACTCTGGCAAACGTTGAATCATCCCTTGCACTAATGGATAATGGAAAACATGACAAATGGATTATTTGTTTTTCTTTGCCACAGTTAATTTAAAAGCCAATTGAATCCAGAACAAAAAGTGATATTTAAATCAATGACAGTGGTTGCTGTATTTGTTTTTGTTAACTTTAAGTCTTTTTTAAATTTCTAGGCTGTTAGGCAATGTTTTTTTTTTTAAATCATGCTGGTTATAAAGACAGATTATGACAGCATTTGTATGGCTGAGAAGTATAAACCTCATTGCTAACTATGTATGGGGCTTGGGTTCAAACCCAATTCAAGCGGAGTTCTGTTTTCTCAGCACCTAAAGATGGCATGGAAACATCTCACTGGTGCACAAAAGAAATTGGAGCATAATGCACTGAGCATGCTATGAGCATGATAGAGGTGCTATGCAAAGGGGATTTTTTACACATTTATTTTGATGTCATTTTGGTCTGTCTTAGTAGTTTGTTATTCAGTGGGGAATTTTTTTTTAACCATTAAATTTAACATTGTCTTTAAAATCTTGTATCTAAATCAAAATTTCTTAATTTTAACACTGTTGATTTCTTATACATCAGAATGAAATATTTTTAGAGCTTCTTAGAAAAATTGTTTCATTGAAAAAGTGATAATGTTTTAAGATAAAAAGAAACTGCATTATGGCAAAGCAGTCCAGAATTTTACCAAACATTATGAACAAACAGTGTGGGCCACTTTGATTTACTCCAGATTGTCTGCAGGACTTCAACAAGAGTTCTACAATCTTACCTTCTTAACATCCCTTTTATTTCAATGAAATAATTGTTCCATAGCAATTTAAAATTTAAGTTTTACACTTGTTTTTCATGTAGGACTTTAGGACTTACTATATGGGTTTATAGCCTAATAAATGGGTTTATAACCTAATATATGGGTTTATAACCTAATATATGGGTTTATAACCTAATATTTGGGTTTATAATCTAATAGTGATTGTAAAAATAGTAAATATCTAAAAGGTTTTAGATAGCATTGTTTGTTACTATATTGTTGACAGTTCACATTTGAAATCAGTTACAAACTTTTATGTGAAATTGTTTCTGAAGTTTGAATAAAACTTAAAATTTCAACTGAAATTATTGGGGGTTTTTTTGTTGTTTTTTTTAGTTCTAAAGAAGACAATGGAGAAAAAATTTTAAAAAAAAATCTAATGAAAAATTTATAACAATTATGTGCTACAATTATATGATATTGGAGTAGCTTCTGCCAAACATATCTGTTGTGGATGGCCATTGACTTCTAGCACCAAACTGCTGGTAGGCAACTAAACCTCAATAGGTGTAGCACATCTTAGCTTGTAAAACTAGGAAATAACTTGAATAACTTCTTATGTGAACAAAACCTAAAATAACTTTTATCCCCATACGTAACAAATTTAACTTGGAATCAATGTAGTAGACTAAATAATATAAAATAGTATTCTGAACAATATCTAACTCCCTACAGTCACACGTCTTTTCAGTCTGACAATATGGAGTGGTCAGTCCTAACTATTTCTCTTACATCATTCACAACCAATCTCCAACCTCTTCCCACGATCACCTATAACAAGTCCCTAGGAAGTGAATAGAGGAAAAACCTTAAGATAAAAGCTGTGCCAGATTTTAATCTATTTATTACTTTAAAAAAAAAACACTAATATCTAAAAACATAACCTATTTTAAAATTAATTTCCTTCATTTAAAAAATAAATTTTCTAATACACACTGTTTAGTAACAAAAAAAAATGTACATCCTTAGGGTTTAAGCAATATAGCTAATCTGGAGTATTCTACAAACTATAAGTAGACATTTTCTAACCATAACAGTGTTGTCAACTGTAAGATTTAAAGTATTTTCGATACAAATAAAAAAAAACATTGATAGATTACTCCATATGTCCCCCAGAGAGCCCAACGGACTCAACGCTTTTAGTGGTGCCACGTTTCTCCCTCAAAAGCTACGGTCTGCGGGCTTTTTCAGTGCACAGACCAAAGATTTGGAACTCACTCCCCATTGATCTCAGACGGACAACATGTTATACCACTTTTAAGAAGAACATTAAGACGTATCTGTTTAAAACATTTTTAGATTAGTTTGTCATGTCTCATGTTTGTGTTTTTAATGTTGAACGCATTGAGCCTACATTTTGTTTGTTAACAGCACTTTATAAATAAAATTATTATTATTATTACAATTATTATTGGCCAGACTTCACTTAATATGGATTTTTTTCTATTGTTTTTTTTTGGCGGGGGGGGGGGGGCTTTCTTGTGGTAGTAGCCCCACCAGCCCTCCATTATACCCAGGCTCCAGGCCTGGATGAAAGGGTTAACTTCAGAGGCCTAGTTTTTGTTAAAGAAATCTTAGGCGTCCTTTGTTTCAGTTGATACATGAACCAAATATCCAAGCTAGGTGA
>JADKLZ010005243.1:30260468-30275384 GCA_021533235.1 Biomphalaria straminea
ATATCCAAGCTAGGTGAGAACATGAGCACCCAATATGACAATACGTTTGTTTTGTATTTGTGGAGACATGAACGTATTTGGTCTGGAACTAAGCTTGGTTCGGAAAACATAATCTCTCCTGATTGGATTGAGCTTGGGTAGTAATTTCACAAACTCCAACAAACAACCCACATTTTGTCTTTTCAATTCTTCTTGAACTTGTTCTCGATGCTCATTAACTGCCAGATTCTGCATTTTAGAGTCAGAGTTATGCCTATTTTTATAAGCTCTATATTTAGATGAAACCAGCAAACTGAGCAATGAAGTAACAACATGTAGGCCTACCGTGTGCCTCAGAAGAAAGTGGGCGTGTAACAGGGCGTTGCCTTGAGAGATTGAAACAAATCTAGTAAATTTGATTCTACCTACCAGTCGTCCCGGGTTCAAGAATACAACGTGAGGCTCATGTAGGCCTATAAGTGTGACTGAGCCCTAGTTGAGCTAAAGGCTGAGGCCAACAAAAAAAAAAAAAACGTCCAATCTGAATGTTGTACATCAACTTCAAATGAGACACATTTTTTTTTAAACTTATTTGTTAAGATGGTTGATGATCCTTCTCAGCTATTCAGTTGATAGTCTATTGTGGACTCGCTATTAATTTTTTTTTTACTTGTGGAGAAAATTTTTTTTTTCAATTCAGTAGAAGATTACACATTGCCAAAAAACTCATAAGATAAAACCTAAAAGTTCCTTGCTTTCACATGTTAAGGTTTACATTGTTCAGACATTGTTCAAACTTAACGATCATTATGTTGTCTACATTCCTCTGTCGTAGACACCAGTACGTAACGATAAAAGATGTGATCAACAAAATTTTAAATTACAGTCAACTCATAACATTAGTTCGTGTATATAAACGAGTTATATAGATACAGTAATATTAAACAAAAAATAGGAATTAAATAAATACAAACAACTTTATCAGTAGAGTACTTTCACATAGTTCACTTATTGATGTTATTATTAATTATTGTTATTATTATTTTTATTACTTTAAAATCTAACTCCTTAGCATTGAAAGAAACGCTGTAGGGATAATTTAAGCGTTATTCCTCTTTAATAGACTACACTAAAGGATGTCCGTTCAGCAAGATGAAAACTTGGATAAAGGACCTAGAGAGCACTGGAAAGGGTGTCGTTGGTCTGTAGACCGTAGGCTATTATGGTTTTTTATGGGAAAACAACTGGTGGAATTGGCTGTAGTCACTGCTTGTGTTTTGTCAATGTTACTAAACATATGATCGTTTACGATTAATCCTCGCTGAGTGTGCCTCCCTTAGATTCATTACATACTCTCTCTCTCTCTCTCTCTCTCTCTCTCTCACCTGATGCATGCACAGAAGCTGAAAAACAAAGGGTCAATATTAGTAGTACCATATTTCTTAGATGAATCGACCATTCGTTGTAGTTGCACTTTGTGGTCATGATGCTTCTTATTTAGTCAATAAAAAGTCTTTATTGACCCCCGAGAGTTGAACAGCAAATACGCTTCCATAATGGGGGACATTTCCTTAATTAGCCCCAACTCCGGTAAAGTCACGTTTCCCTATAGGCCTGCATATATACCGAAAATGCAATTAAATATCACAAAATCTACAATTGTTTTAAGTACAATTGTTCAAGAAATAGAAGCATTTAAAGTCTTACCGTTAACATCTTTTAACCTTTACAAAAGCCCTTTTGGACTCCAAATTGTCGTGGCCCGAGTGCTGTGTACTCCGTCGAGTCATGGTTGCTACACCACTGCACTATCCAGATTCCTCCATGCGTCTCGGTTCGGTTCTGAGAGAGAGAGAGAGAGAGAGAGAGAGAGAGAGAGAGAGAGAGAGAGGCAATCTTATTTTAAGTAATTTTTATGATAAGTAGATAAATTGCGAATGTAATGAAAGATGCATGCTACCGATATTGTTGCCGGGCAGAAATTTTAATTTAACAACCCACTATCGGCAATGGCAGGCTTAAATCTAGTAGTAAAGTCCGGATTACTATTATACACTCAAGACTATATTGCTTAAAGCACTGCCGCCTTCACAGATAGATCTGTTTGGTAAATTCTGAAAGATTGTGCTAGATCTAGAGAGCAGAAAAACTGAAATTACCCATAATCCCCATATAGATCTCTAGTGATAGAATATAGACATATGACTGATAAACTCAGTCTCAGATAATCATTGTCATTATTGACATTATCATATGTGACTATAATACTATTACTATCATATGTATAATCATATGATCATCATGATGAGTATAAGTAGTCTTTTTTTTATGTATGCTTCAACTGCAAAAGTGTGGTGATACATTCATGATCATGTAATTACTATTAGTAATATTAAACAGTTTAACTTCCAACATTTTTATTCTTGTTACGTCTTATATGATGGCTAGCAAAGTTGGCAAGTGTAAATATAAAATATTTAGATGTATGACATGGCTAAATTCTTTGAAGTACAGCTAACTTTTAGTTATCAATAATCTGACAAGACCCCACTCTCATACCATTGGACTATCATGGATCACATGTATATGGAATCGGTTTGCTTAACCATTTAGAATATAATCTTTTTTTTTTCAGAATGTTACTTTTGCTGAGAAAGATGATTGGGCAGAAATCTGAGAGTGATCTTACCTTAAACGATAATTCTCATGGGACTGACCCAGTAACAATTACTGACAAGAAGTCATTCAGATCAAGTAAAGAAATTCAAACATCCGATGGTTAGTCTTTATTGATATTTAATTGTTCCATATGTGCTTCAAAATTATTTATTCCACAATTTCAAATTTATTTAACCTTTCACCTTTTGCTTCGTACCATGTTTTACTTGTTTCGGATGTTTCTTCAGAGTTGAAGATAATGTATATCCTAGCCCAAACTTCAAACATGACTTCTGGGGATGGGGATGGGAGTGGACAGGGTGTGAACCAGGGACTATCAAGACAACTGAACAACAGTCCAGGGTGCATACCCCACAACCACGCAGCCACTCTTCTTTAAACAAATTTACTCATTAGGGCAATGCTCACAGAAAATATCAAAAAAATAAACTGTGTCTTTATCTAGCTTTCTAAATCAAACTTTTGAAATATATGTTTTTTTTATTGTTAACTAATTGAATTGAATATAAACTCTCATTCCATTTGTTAGAGCTGTCAGAAATGTGTGTGTTCTTCTTGTTTCCAAACAATTTATTTTGTTCTAAAGTTATTTTGACCATTCACAATCAAGGAACTTAGAACTTGGCAATTATTGATATTGAACATAGAACAAATCTATAAAAAAAAAATAATAATTTTTTTTTACATTTCTAAGAAATCCATAAATTCTTTTTTTTTTTTTTTTGTTAACCTTTTAATCCTGCAGATGATCAGTCCGACTATATTTCACAAAGACGCTGCAAGCTTCAACAGGAGCTCATTCTGTCACTGAAAGATGACCTTTCGGAATGGATTATTAAAACTTTAGGTAATGATTAAATTACAACTAGAAAATAAATAAAACAAAAACTTTTAGTACATAAGTAATATGAAACTAAACTATTTGTTAACTTAAGTTCGACCAATGTTAAAGTAAGCAGCTTCTTTCTTGGATCCCTTTACAAAAACAAAATAGTATTTTAACAAAGCTCTATAAGAAACAGTAAGGTTTATCTTTTTTTTTATAAATTACCACTGCTCCTTTAAAAAGATGATAGTAGAACTGACTTTAAGTAGCCTACACCACTAATAACTACTTGTGGATAACAAGATGAGTACCATTAGTTTCCAAACACTTTAGAGTGCTAGATTATAAAGCACTGAACTAATTCTTGAAAAGCCATTAACATGAAATCACAAATAATCATTAATCATTAGAGGGATTGAAAAGAAACATATTTCCATACAAGTACAAGAAATGGACATTTAAAAAATCTTTTTAGAAAAATAGTTATAGTAATTGAAATTTCAAACCTTTTCAGCTTCAGATTCTCTAAGCAGATTGTCTTTGTACAAAACAAAGTACCCCTTTCAGACCTTGGGATCTATAGGACAGTTTTCAATATGAGCAGCAAAAAAGGTCCCATTTTGATGGGTGGCACATGTAGTCTGTATGCCAATCGCCTTGCCAATTGACTTCTTTATGGGGAGCTGTGTGCAGGAAAGCAGGGAGGTTAACACAAGTATTGCAAAGACACCCATAAGAAAAGGCTGAGAGAAGAAGCAGGCTTATCTGCATTAGATCCAACTTACCCCATGCCATATATATGGGGCCAGTTTTTAAAACAAGGATTGGACTTTTTTAGCCATCTTTGAGTTCATAAGAAAAAAAGAAATGTGCTCATCTTTAACTATAAAGGAGGAGCTATATAGATGATACAAAGCTCATCTGTTTCTAAGGCTGATGTTTAATAAGGCTGTTAGGTGGAAAAAACAACAACCAATCGCCTTTGTCCAATTAGTATCAGGTACCCATTAGAGTTGGCTGGACTGAAAGGCATCTTGAAAATCCCAAAATTTAAAATCCCAGTCTTCCTAAAGATTTGAACCCAAGACCTCTTAGTTTAGACACAAAGCACTCTATTTCTCATCCACCACGCTCCGTTCAATCCATGACCCAATGGCCTCCTGCAATAACAGCAGAAGATCAAGATTGGATTATTATTACTAGAGATTAAGGTGCAGCAATTCAAACAATATTTTTGAAGCTTAAATTGTATCATTTGTATTGATGGTCACGTTTTTAAGTAATCTCTTGATGTAATTTAGGACCAACAAACATTTCCACTGAGAACTTTATACAAGCATTAGACAATGGAGTCATACTGTGTCAGATAAGTTTGATCATTGAGCAGAAGGCAAAGAAGTATGCCGAGATGGGAAAATACAAAGCAGTAAGTCTTTCAGAACCACAATATAATAGACTTATAAAATAAGATTGCTTGGGTCGTATATGTTAAAAAACTTGACTTGTTACATGACCCCGCATTATAATTTTTGCTTGCCCACTGCATCAAAAGTTCATACATATGTTCTGTAAAAATATATTTCAACATAATGACAAGAAGGCTTGTATAACAAGATGGTTAGTTATACTTACATATTACCTGATCAGCAAATTACTAAATTGTATTTTTAATTAACTATGAATGACTGGGGGGCATGGTGGCTGAGTGGTTAAGTGCTTGGCTTCCAAAACTTGAGACCTGGGTTTGAATCTTGGTGAAGACTGATTTTGAATTTTGAGAATTTAGGGCACCCCTGAGTCCACCCTACTGTAATGGTTACCTGACTTTAGTTGGGGAAAGCAAAGGAGGTTGGTCAATTTGCTGGCCACATGACAACCTGCTTGTTAAGTAATGGCAAAAAAAAAACAAAAAAAAACAGATGACCTTAACATCATCTTGAAGACATTGGTAGTGACCACAGGCCTATACTCCTCAATATTGGAACACCAGGTAGATACCAACACAGAAAAACAACTAGATGGAACTATAAAAAAGCAAACTGGGCAGCTTTTTCACAAGAGACAGACTCAAGACTATCAAGCATAATCGAGGCAGATGTGAACACAACCTATGCAACTATAGTCTCTAACATCTTAGCAGCAGCAAAAAAACACATTCCTCGAGGTCAAGTCAGAAAATACAAACCTTTTTGGACACCAGAACTGAACAATTTAGTAAAAGAGAGAAACAATGCCAGGAAGACTGTAGAAATAAACCCCACTAGAGAGAACAAGACAATTTACAATAAATTAACAGGTCAAATTAGATACAAAATTAAAATAGAAAAAAGAAAAACTGGACCACAACATGTGAAAAATTAGACCTAAACAAGGATGGTCGAAAGGCCTGGACCCTTCTGCATCGGCTAGCAGGAAAAAAGCAAATTACTAACCCCCAACCATTAAAAGACACTGATGACTTAATTACAGAAAATTTAAAAAAGGCAGAAACCTTCAACAAATACTTTGCTAGCATAAATAAGACAAAACCAAGAAAACAACTGGACCAGGCTTTTAGCAATATCCTAAAAAGAGAAGAACAAGCTCCAACTGTCAGCTGTCATATCTTTGACGCTCCCTTCACTCTATATGAGCTCAAAACTCCCCAAAAAAACCTTAGGTTAAGAAAATCCCCTGGACCAGATAAAATAACAAATGAAATGATCCGGGGACTAGGATGGCAGGCCCAAAACTGCATACTCAATCTTATCAACTATACATGGAGAACAGGAGACGTACCACAGGAATGGAGAAACGCAAACATAATACCCATCCTCAAGAAAAATAAGCCACCAGGAGACCCTAAAAGCTATAGACCAATATCTTTAACATCAAACATTGGCAAAATGGCAGAAAAAATGATTAATAACAGACTTTATTGGTGGCTAGAAAGCACTTGCTCCCTCCACAACGCACAAGCTGGCTTCAGGAAAGCAAGTAGAACAGAAGACCACCTCTTTCGCTTTATACAGGACACAATAGAAGGGTTCCACGAAAACAAACACACTACAGCAGTATTTATAGATTTGCAACAAGCCTATGATAGAGTGTGGAGAAAAGGTCTATTTTTGAAGATGAAAAAAATGGGCATCCATGGAAAAATGTACAGCTGGATCAGGGCTTTCCTAAAAAACAGAACCATCCAAACCCGATTTGAAGGCGCCATCTCTAGTAAAAAAAGTTTGGAAGAAGGCCTACCGCAAGGGTCAGCCCTTAGCTGTACACTCTTTCTAATCTTCATGAATGACCTCCCAGACCTCATTTCAGTCAATAAGGCACTTTACGCAGATGATCTCCTAATTTGGACAACAGAGAAATATCCAGTGCTGACTAGATCCAAATTAAACAGAGCCCTCACAACTATCTCCACGTTTTCAAAATTATGGAAAATGGAAATAAACAAAGAAAAGTCAGTTTATTCAATCTTTAGCCACAGTAACAAAATAGCAAAAAGAAACTACATCCTAAAAATAGACTCACAGCCAATAAATAAAGAAGAAAATCCAACTTATCTTGGTGTAAAATTAGACCAAAGACTGTCTCTAAAACACTTTATGGCTGATTTAAAAGAAAAGGCATCTCAGAGATTAAACATAATGAAACACCTAGCAGGAACATCCTGGGGAGCTGAAAAGAAAACCTTAAGACAGTTATACACTGGATATGTCAGATCTGTCATGGATAACTGCCTCTCCATACAAGTAGCTGCCAACAAAACCTATCAGTCAGCTTTGGACGCAGTCCAAAACCAAGCCTTGCGTCTGGTCAGTGGAGGTATGAGAACCACTCCCACAGCTGCCTGTGAAATAGACTCAAATATTGAACCTCTTAAGTTAAGGCGCAACAGAGCAGCTTTAGAAGCCATTGAGAGATACAGAAGGTTGGAGGATGACCATCCAAATAAATTATTAACACAGAGAAATAGGAAAAACAATAAAAAAAAGCAAAGAACACTGATTCAAATTACTGACGAACTAGCCTTAAAACACCATCTACCCAATAACAGAGAAAAAATCACCAGATTCCCAAACATAACTCCTGGACTTAACTATAAACAACCAACAATTAAAACACATCTAATAAATAATACTCTGACAAAAGAATCAAATCCACTGGAGCTCAAAGTAGGCACGCTTGAAACAATTGAAAGCTATCCAAAAACAACCATCCATATATACACAGACGGATCAGCCTTCAAAGCCACCATCAATGCCGGTCTTGGTGCCTTCCTGGTCTTCCCCAAAAACATACACTTTGAAATAAGTGCACCCTGTGGCGACTACTGCTCAAACTTCCAAGCTGAAATTGAGGCAATTACCATAGCCTTGCAGACAGTCGAAAATAAATTACATGAAGGAATACAAGCACCATCAGATATTGTTGTCTTTACAGACTCACAATCCACTCTTCAAGCACTTAACAGCAGCACCACAAAAAGCCCAAGAGAGTTGACAACACTAAAAATGATAATACACCAGATGATGACCAATTTAAACATCAACATCATATTACAGTGGATCCCTGGACACATTGGTGTCATGGGAAATGAAAGGGCAGATAAGCTCTCAAAGGCAGGATCATCTATGGAACAACCAGATAGACCTGTCAACTACCTCACCCTAAGGTCAATGCTAATCAACAACTACAAAGAGGAGTGGCTTAACCAATGGGCTACAGGAAACACAGGCAGAGCCATGTACAAAGAAATGAACATGCCTAACAAACTGGACAGTATTAACTTCCTACCCCGCAAAGAGCAATGTACAATCTTCCAACTAAGAACAGGACATACACCACATTTAAATTATCATCTCAATAAAATAAATCCCACACAACTCCCACTTTGTAGACACTGCTCCCACCCTTATGAAACTGTAAACCATATCCTTTTTGAATGCCCCCTCCTAATCCACCTTAGGCAGACCCTACTACCACTACAGCCCAACATAACCAACACCCTTTATGGCAGTGCTGAGCAACTGAAAAAAACAGCACAGTATTTTTCCTTGGCACAGTCTGCAAAAGAGCTGACAGCTCAGCAGTAAAAAGCTGGTTAGAAGAAGAAGAAGAAGAAGAACATCATCTGCCCTTTAGATTGCAAGATCTGAAATGGAACCTTTTATGAATGACCAATAAGAAAGCAATTTTACTTTACTTCAAAGTACAAGAAACTTATTTAACACAACACTGGATGCCTTGCAGTTATAAAAAAAAAATTGGAACTTGAGTCATCAGATATCATTCCTAAAAATACCAGGTCATATTAATCACTCAATTCCATTGTTACTGTAGCCCCTGATTACAATTTAGAAATTTGTTATTAATTGCAGATAATTTTAGCCTAGTTACCAATGTAGAAATAATTTTAAGGTTTCAATGTACAGATTCTATGTTGTTTTTGGTTGACACAGGCAATGTTAACAATCATATGTCTACTTGTAGCCTTTACCAACTTACAAGATGCACTGCAACAAAAATGCCAAATCAGGAACTTGGTTAGCCAGGGACAACACAGCCAATTTCTTAAAATGGTGTAAAGCTTATGGACTTAAAGATGAAAACTTATTTGATTCTGAAGATTTAGGTATATACAGTTATCAAATATAATTTTAAACTGTGTGACTTAAGCAAACAAAGATGTTTCTTTTTATTTATCTATTTTCTTACAAGGGTCATGGTGGTTGAGTGGTAAAGCATTTTAGTTTATGAACCAAGGTGATGAGTTCAAATCCCAATAAAGACTGGGATTGTGAATTTCGGGATTCTAAGGAAGTCTTTTGAATCCACCCAACTCTAATGGGTCCCTGACATTGGAGAAAAGAAAAGTTGGTTCGTCATTGTGTTGGCCACATAACAGCCTTGCCCTATAGTTTGCAAGGTCTGAAAGGAGAACTTTACTTTTACTTGACTTACTTTCATACTGTTCAAATCTAACTGTTAGTACAGTTAACTCTTGATAGTCCAGTGGTTACAGGACTAGAGGAGTGTTGGTTTAATGAAAACCTCAGAATACAAAAGTTTAGATGTACTTAAAAGAAGTCTATAGGTCAAGAAAAGTCTATGATTTTAAAAAATACAAAAACTCTATTTCAGCTCACACATAGTGTACTAAATTACAATTTAAGCCAAAATAAACATTTATTTATGTTATACATTTATTTCATGCTCTGCATCAGATTATTGAATGTTGGATTACAAAGTGTTGGACTATCAAAAAATCTATTGTAACAACAAAATCTATGTTGATAGCAATAAAATCTGGGACTCCTGTTACAATTCTATAATTTGTTCCTAATTTAGATAGTTTGTATATCAAGTTGGGATTATTGGGACAGTGTTCAACAATACATTTTTTTTTACAAATTCTACTGTTATAAGAAAATAAAATGTATCAAAATATGTAGTCAGTTTAGAGTCACACCTTCCCACATAACAATAATCTTGTGTTTCAGCCAGTCCTTTAGGTTTCATGCAGTTTTAGAAAGTTTAAATATGACTCTTACAGTAGTAACTCTTTCATTTTTAATTGAACTTGTTGTCAAGAAATTACTTTTGTTTTCTTCAGTTATGTATCATAATTATTTTTCTCATTTTAAGCATTATGAAAAAATAACTTTTTGTTTTGACTTTCAGTTACACACCATAAAGAAATGCAAGTGATCTACTGCTTGATGGAACTTGCAAGACTTGGGGCTCGTTTTGGCTTAGAACCTCCAACCTTGATCTCCATGGAAGAGGAGATAGACAGTAATACCACTGTGGCCAACATTCCCCCTTTTCTTACTTACAGTGCTTCAACCAGTCCAGAGTCTGGGTACATCTTCAGTAGAATGAATTCCATGAACAAGTCTGATACTGTACCTGTGGAGGCGGAACAGGAAACACATGCTTCCTTAGACGAAGCAGTCAGTCCTTTATAGATTAACTTATCCATTTTAAAAGTAAAATTTAAACAATGAACAAAAAAAGATAATAGTACTTTCTCTTTAAGTCCAAAGATTAAGGAAGAATCATGGGACTATGGTGACCTAGTTGTGACATACATATTTTATTACATGTTAAGCTGACAATGCTCTATTTAAATTCCCTTTTTGTCATCTCTGCCTATCTTAGGCGTTAGCTTTCTTTGAGTCTCGATAAACAATATAAGGTTGATAACCAAATTATTGTGATTGCTTTTTTCTTTACTTGTGATTTTTTTCCCTCCAACTCTATTAGTAGATCCAGGGCCGGTCCTTGCAATTGCGGGGCCCTATGCGAAACTGATTGCGGGGGGCCTAGTTTGTGTGAGAATAAGGAAGTGAAAATTAAGATTTTGTATAAGAAAAAAAAAATAAAATCGACTTTGAAATTTATTCATTCTTTATTAAGTTAAAAATTGCGATCTCTACTTTACAAACCTTTTAACCAATGGCATATTTATATGCCAGTGACTATAAAAGTAAATAAAGTATTGGAACTTTCGATTGAGGTAAAAATTTGTTCGATTATTTCATTTTATTACATGAATGCTGACAATGCCTATATTTTTAGTTTTATCGCTCGTAGGATTGGCATTTTCAGCAATGAATGACACCCACAAATGACAATTTCGTCTATTTTACTGGAGATTTTTAAGATTTGTCAGAAGATTTTAATAAATTCAGGAGATTTCCAGGAATATTTCTTATATATTTTGCAATTTAATAATTACACCTTGAATTAGCGCGGGGCCTATGAAAGCGCGGGGCCCACTGCGACCGCATAGGCTGCAGTGGCCTAAGACCGGCCCTGAGTAGATCTATTCTTTATGATCTATGCTTCCATTAAGATTTACTGTACTCTTCCTGTCATTTTGGAAACATTCTTACTTGCCCTTGTTTCACTGCTTCCTTACAGCTTGTTTTGATTGCTAAGTCTGCTGTTTTCTGTTTTTAATATTCTCATGTTTATTTTCTGCTCAGTGTGTGTGTAGATTCCCATTCTCTAGACTGATTTTGAGCCTTGGCTTCTGCTGGCTCTTTGGGATTAAGTCTTGATGTTACACTTTACACTTTTAGTAGCTTTATTGAAAGAAATATGTTCACATGCATTTTATTTATTAATCATTTTAAACAACTTATAATAAACTCTTTTAGTAATTTTAGCTTATTACTAGTTTTAGAATTCCTGCACTGTTACCTTGTTTATTTGCTGCTAAAAAAAAACAGTTAAGAAAATATCTATTTTTTTCACTGCAATGTGATAGACTAATGCTTTGTTCAAGGTAGAACGTGTAGCCAAAATATATGCTATCGTGTTGGGGAGAAGGCCCTAATGTATACCTTTATTACTTTAGTCATTTCTCTTCCTTCATCTTGGAGAAATTCCTTTTCTTAACTGATTTCCTTCCTGGTGTGTTTCAGGAGGAAACCTATTCCACTCTTGTTCCTATAGAAACAGCTGAGCCTCCCGAGTCCTTCTGGATGCTCATACTCCTCTCTACGCTGTTCTTGGTGAAAGCGCTGTAAGTTTGACCTTTTTATATTCCTGCCTCATCTTTTCATTGGCCAAGTTCTTAGTATGTCTAAGTGGTGCTTCTTAAGTATTTCAGTTCTGCAGATGTTGGCATGGGCTTTGTTTCAGATCTCACTCAACTATTTTAAAAGCATTTGTTGTTGTTTTTTTATACCACCTTACTAAACTATTAAATTATCTATAGTCACAATGTGTACACAAGTTTGCCTTATCTTTCATATACATCTTTTTTTATGCCAATCATATTGCAAGGTAGAATTCCAATATTATTTATTGATGTCTGCCAGGTTGTGTAATATTTTTTCTGAACTGTGAACTGTTTGGCTCAAGGCCTGCCCACGGAAATCCCCCTTAGTCCTGCGGGAGGTTTGAGTTAGGATGTAGGAATCTCGAAATCTTAAGGAGCGTTTGAAATAAACAAAACTTTTTTTTTTTGGTTCAGGTGATGCGCTTGGATTCATTCTTTTGTTTTTTCTTTCCAGGTTGCAAAGATAGCAGCCAAGTATAATCGTCAAAAGTATGTCAGAAAGATTAGTACAGGTGTCTACTTGGTATTTGGAAAACAAGTTTTTTTACGAGTAAGTTTAAGATAGTCAGCAATTTCTGTGTTGCATGTTAAAATTTACCTCCAGCAGAGGATTGATATACTACAAATGGAAAATAGTTTGTACTTTTTACCCAAGTTGCTTGAGATAATGGAAGTTTTAGATATATCTCATTATTGTCTTTATCTGCATAGTTCTGATATTTGCGGTAAGAGGGGTTGTAAACGAGCGAAGTTTTCTCACAACAATAAACTTAAACAATGGATACATATAATTTCCTAAAAAACGTCTTTTCGCTCTTTTATTTATTTTTTGGGGGGGGAGAAACCATCCACCATCGTCATGCATTAGGATTTGGCTGCTTGAGAACATGCAAGTTTTAGATAGATCTCATTATTGTCTCTACATTTGTTTGTCAATTAGGTGCCTTATGCGTTTTTGCAGACACTCCTATCATATATTTCTTTTCTGTTCTCATTAAGTCAAGCCAAAGCTTAAGACTTTCTTTTGCCTCTTTATCTACTTATTGTTTTAAACAATATCATGAAACAAGGTCTTTAGTAGTCTTGAGATCTAAGGAGGTCATGACACCCAAAAGACCTTTCATTCTGTTACATAATTCATATTTCTAATTATTAAGCATACTGCTATAGCATCCTATCTTCAGTCTGATTAACTGCCGGTTCTCTTAAAGCCCAAAATATGTCTCCATGTGTGTCAATGACAAAAAAATATTAGCCTAAATGGCTTGGTAGAATCATGTGGTATGCACTCTGGACTGTCGTCTGGATTGCCTTGGGATCACACCCTGCTTTGCTGCCATCCTTGGTAAGATTTTTGGTTAATATGTGGTCATCTTTAATTCTTAAGGAACATCTGAAATATGGAAAACTAAACATGACATATATAATTAGAAGCCAGTACTGATAAATTAAATGTTCAGCATTTGCCTATGGTTGGCACATTGTCTCCCAAACAACAGTTCTCCCCCTTCTCCCTACTGCTGTGTGGTCTAAATCAACTTTTGTTTTTATACTATTAATGGGGGAAAAAAGTTATTTTCATTCTGTTGTGTTTGAGCACAGAGTTACTCTTAAGTTTTATGTAGAAAGGACTTAAATGTCTTTCTTTCTACAGCTTCTCAAAGGGAGGCACTTGATGGTGCGGGTTGGAGGTGGTTGGGACACTTTTGAAAACTACTTAGTTCACCATGACAACATTCCGGCTGTTTCAACTATGACTGAACCTAAACCGGACATACCTCACACAAGTACCTTGCCACAACGAGCTGGGCGCAGCACCGTTCGAATATTGAAACCAACCCAAAGGAGTTCTTCTGTATCTGGTTACAACAGGCGTAGCAGCACAAAAGGCAAAATAGAGAATGAGATTCAATCTGTTGAAATCATAAACTCTGCACCTCAGTCTGCAAAATCTGGTTCACAGTCTCTGTCTCACTATATCAGCTCTGCCACACAATCAGTGGATCAGTATGTCAACTCTACATCTCAGTCACTCAAAAATGCACTTCAGTTCGTCAACCCAAATGTTCATTCTCTAAGCTCGGACATCGGCTCCAAAAACTCCAAGACCTGATGTTTGAATTATGAACAGTTCAAGATCTTATTTATTGATCTAAATCCACTTGCTCTGCAACTCATTTACAGATTGCTTAAATATGGCCTTTGTGCTTGAAAATGTATGACCTTTGAAGTTAAAAATTCTTTCCAAAAACAAACAAAACTGTGAAATTTGAAAGTGGCTTTAAAATAATGAAACAATCCCAACTTTTAGAAACTAATGAATATTGCTTCCCTTTTTTTTTGTATTGTCTACAAGCTCTGAACACATTTCAACTCAACAACTTTTGAGAGTTACATCTTGAAACAAAACTGCACTGCAATATATTAAGTTTGATACATTACATTCTTGTCCCTGCATGTGTCACTTAGAAAAAAATTTCAACCTTTATTTTTCTGTCTTGGTGAGGATAATGTCATTTTACAAGAGTATGTCCTGCAGACATTAAAGACTTCTTGACAAGTACTAAGAGTTGTTGAGACTTTTTTAAAATTGCTCTTGAAACTTGTATTTGTGAACAATAGTTTGACCTTAGTTTGCTGCATTAAAAAAAACACAACAATTGTATCACTTCTCAGCTCACTTAATTTGCAGTTCAGCTTTACAGTAAAAGTAAACTACTAAGTTAGCCTGAATGGATGGCTGCCTAGTCGCTTGACTTTCATTCAGCCCTCTCCATGGGTCTCTGCCACTCCCTGTCGTCCTTCAGAAGGTTTGGACTAGGAAGTAAATTATCTTCAACTCTGAAGGAACATCTGAAACATTTAAACC
>JADKLZ010005243.1:30313627-30326210 GCA_021533235.1 Biomphalaria straminea
TACAGCTAGAAACGATTTATAGGCTTTCAGCCATACAGCTAGAAACGTTTTAACTGCAGCTACGTTTCGAACATCTTGTCTACGTAGTGAAAGGTTTTCGGCACAGAGGGGGGGGGAGGACCTGCACGAGACCATTCGTTACAGAAGGCCTGCAACGTTGCCTCTTGTGGGCAGTTTAAACCAATAGCTCGTTGTCAGGTCAAAGGTCTGTACGACGTGGCAAAGAGCTATTGGTCTAAGCTGCCAACAGTTTGTGACGTTACTGGTCAATGTTGAGGTCTTCTATAATGAACAACCTCTGCCCGCATGAGCCCAGTTTTCTGGGGCCTAAATATATCTAGCGTTGTGTCAGGGGGAAGCCATTTACTTTTGATTTACTCTTGTTAGAGATGATATGATCCTCTTAATCTTTAATGGAGAGATAAGTAACTTAACTTAGATATTGTTGCTGACTCGCTGTCTGTCTCCCGTCATCCTGTGAGAGGTTTAGTGTTGGCTCTAGAAATAGGAAGAAACATCTGAATAATTACCTTTTACTTTTACCTATCCCTTAGTCTGTTGGACCGTTGGGCACTTGTCGACCTTCTTTCTCCATTCCTCCCTGTCTTTCAATGGTAGGCCCGTCCATTCTTTTTAATGTTCTCCCATCGCTTTCTCTGTCTGCCTCATCTTCTTTTTCCGGTATTGTTTCTTGAAGGAGGGTCTTTGCGAGCTCCGTAGATCTTGTAATGTGGCCATAAAGATTTTAAGCTTTCGTTTTTTTTACACTAGTTTGCAGGTCATCATGGGGTCCGATCGCTGTAGTAACCCTGTCTCCAAGCTCTTGGTTTGTGATGCGGTCTTTGAATGTAATGCCTGGGATCCTTCTGTAGCATCCCAATTCCATTGCTAGGATCCTCCTCTCTAGCTCCGCATTCAACGTCCAAGATTCACAAACATATAAAAATGTGGCCATGACCAGGGAGCTCATCAGTCTGATTTTGGTGTCGAGGGTTAAGCCCTTGTCTTTCCAAATTATTGTAAGTTTAGAAAGGGCTGCTGTGGACTGTGCTATTCAGACCAGTAGTTCGGGTCTTGTTCCCTCATCCGAGACAATAGCTCCGAGGTATATGAAGCTGTTAACACTAGTCAGCTTTTCCCCTCCAATACTAATGCCTCTTTTAAAGCCATGTTGGCTATTGGTCATAATTTGGGGTTTTCGGCATTTATTTGCATACCATATGCTGCGAATGTGTTGTCAATGCGCATCATCAGGTCAGCTAGTTCTTCTTCTGTCAACTTCTAGGCCATCAATGTTATCTGCAAAGTGCATGTTAGTATATAATTCTTCTTCTAATGCTTACAGTACCTTCACATCTGCTGAGATTTAATGATATATAACTCTCAATTGTATTCCGTTCATCTTTTTATATCATCTGAATTATATGCATAATTGAACAAGACTTACTTTATCTTCTGTATGGTTAATAAGGAAGAATAAAAAAAAACTAGTCCTTTTATCGAATAGTATAAAGGTTGTAAAAAGTTATTTTTTAAACTTAAAATTATGAAATACGGTTTTTAGTTAAATTCTCTCGATAAAAGGGGACTTAACAAAGTAAATGTTCAAATTCACTAAGTTGCGTCCCTTCTATCCACACTTTATTTATTGTACAGTGATAGTGCCGACAATTCTTTCGAAAAAAAGAAAAAAAAAATAGAAACGGCATGTGGAAATGGCAAATGGGGCGGCGATACGAGGAATATTCACATTTGATTAGAGTAACACCTTTGGTGAAATCACTAAATTAAGAAAGCCTTCAGGATAGAAGACTTAAAAGTAGTTAAAAGTAAAGTAGCAAGTTTACATAAAACACTGAACAATAATCAGCAACTACAAAGGCAAATTGTAATTAAATACCAGAAAGGCACAAAGATAATCCACTATATAATATTCATAATTCAATTTCCTAGAACAAATTTTTAGAAATACTCCTTTTCCCTATGGGTTGCCTGAGTCAGCCAGGAAAAACAATGACTTGGCAGAATTAAAGTCATTAGTTGACATGTGTGACTAGACTTACCAAGGGACACTCATATGATGTAAATCATTTTTTTTTTGAAGTAACGTCTGTGTTTTATAAGATGATAAGAAAACGTCAAAGAAAATGACATGTATCTGAGTGTCCTCTTTCAGGACAGCGGAGGTTGACGGCTGACAGTGCTCAAACTCAGAACCACTGATATGACAGCCCAGAGCGCATACCACAACCAAGCAAAAAAAAAATAAATTACGAAACTGTTATTTCCCTTTGTGGTCATCTGTTTTCAGAAATGAAGATGACTATGTCATGGTCAATATCTCCTGCAGGACGGCGGGGGCGGAGCAAGACAATTCGCTACAGAAGGCCTCAACACTGGCCTGAAGACGTCACAACCCGTGGGCAGTTTATCTTATCTTATATTTTGCAGACGTTACTTTAAAAAAGAAACAATTACGCCCTACGCAGTATAGACCAAAAGCTCGTAGCCACTTCGTACAGACCAGTGAAAAAAAAGGTTGCCCTCCCTTAGGCTAATAAGATTCTGATGTAACAGAGGAAGTCAGTCGTGGTTGATGTCAGGGGCGGACTGGCTATGTGGGCATTCGGGCAAATGCCCGGTGGGCCGGTACCTTAATGGGCCCGTAGTTTACCTAAAGGGTCTCATGAATGCCATTTGGTCACACATTGAATTGTTAAAGGTTTTATAATAGTCCCTTAACAAAGTGGCCCTCTGAGCGTCGTGTTTAAAAAGAGTCTTTTACAGACTCAACATTGTAGGTCCTAATACTAATTTCTTTATACATCCGTAGACAGTGATAGTGTAGGCTTCATCTTTTTCGGGCCTACACAGCGATTTAAAGCAACATAAGGGCTAGATTTCTTATAAAAAAAATATAGAGCATGCTTACAGTTATGGATACATGAATAAACTTAATAATAATAATAATAATAATAATTTTATTTATAAAGCGCTGTTAACAAACAAAAATGTAGGCTCAAGGCGCTGTAAAGACATTACAAACACAAACACGAGACATGACAAACTAATCTAAAAAAGTTCTAAACAGATAGGTCTTGATGTTCTTCTTAAATATTTTCTGGACAGGTAGGCCTATAATTGGAGGCCCATCGTATAATATACAATTTATGGGCCGGAGTGTTATAGAAATGCCTGGGCCGATTTTGACAACCAGTCCGCCCCTGGTTGATGTTATAGGCTACATAGAAATGTGGCCTACCATTGAACGAGGTTTTAATCAGGGCAAAGGATAGAGGGGAATGGAGAAAGATGGTCCACAAGTCTTGCTTGGTGCCCCAACGGTCCACCAGACTAAGGGATAGGTAACAGGTAACAGAAATGTGAACATTAAAATGAAAAGCAACAAATGAGTGACAGTTGGAAAGTGACTTGTATTCTGTTCAAATTGTTCAAGTTCATAGTTCACGTGTTTCTACAGGTGCAGTGGTAGAGTGGTTTCGGATGCAGGTTGTCATTTTTTAATTTCGGGATCTTTGGGCGCCTGTGAGTCCACCCAGCTCTAATGGGCACCTGACGTTAGTTGGGGAAAAGTAAAGGCGGTTGGTCGTGACACGCTCATTAATCGTAGACCCTAGAATCAGATGACCTTTACATCATCTGCCATATAGATCTCAAGGTCTGAATGAGAAACTTTACTTTTTTTTTTCTATAAACATCCTCATTGGAATCAAAGTGTGTATTTGTCAATAAAATTTATGTTCATGTTTGTTTAAAAGAAGTTTGTTCATATTTTATTTAAGTTCGAGAATTACAGATTATTATGTCTGAAACAGTTTATTTTGGACTATCTGTCTGGCGCTATATTCAGACCTAACATATTGATCAAGATCTAGTGTACCTCTGATCCACATGACAGATGTGTAGGCCTATATTAAAAGCTGCATGAACAATTGTAACTTTTGATGTGTTTCAACTTTGGCAAACCAGACTACAGCCATTCAATAATCTGTGCCAGCGAAGTATGCGTCACTGCACATGCATATCCGGAATTCCTTTTTTTTTTATGGTAAAGTCGTCTCGCCTTCTGCCACCGAGAAATGAATAACATGACGTCATGGAAATGTGTCTCTCACCATATGTGAAACGTGGTCGAGAGGCTAAGAGGCGTTTGAACTTGGCTTGGCTACCTAGAAGGGGGCTCGAGGTTCGACACCAGACTCGGGCAGAGTCTAAAGCAGCACGGAAAACCAACTCCTAGATACCCCCCACTGGTCCACAAATGAGATTGGACCAAAGCGCTCTGAGCAAGAAATTAGAGCTATATAAAAGCAATAATAATAACGTAGTAAAGTTCCCATTCCTTGCGATCTATAAGGCTGATGATGTTAAGGTCACTTAAGGTCATCTGTTTCTTTGGCCAACGGTTAGTGTGCACGGTGTCATGTGGCCAGCACAACGACAAACCGCTTTTACTTTCCACAACTAAATCTAATAGAGTTGGGTAGACTCAGGGGCGCCCTAAAAAATTCCGAAATTCAAAATCCCACTCTTCACCAACATTCGAATCCGGGACCCCAGGTTCAGAAGCCAAGCGCTTAACCACTCGGCCACCTGGCCTCCACATAGATGTAGATGTTGTCAATGAACGAGTCCGGTTGTATGATGCAATACTCGCTAGGGAGATGTATCTGTTCTTATAACTTGGTATATAATTGATATATCTAGAAGTGACCTTGAAAGGAAGAGGCTACATAAACCAACATCACTGTAAGTGAACGCATTCGTTTCGATAATGTCTTTGGCACTTAGCCAAGTAATAATGCTAAACGTTTTTAGACACAATTTGTTAAATTCGGTCACCTTTCGCACACCAAGCGCCTGAAGGCCCTATTTTAATACTTTATTTTTTTAAACCTGAGATAAAAAAAAAATATCTCGGTACGGGGTAGAGTTCATCTTTTACTTGCAGCGCGGGGAGTGCTTTGCGATAAAGCGTAACCAAGGTTCTCCACTCGTAGCTGTCAGGGGCCTTTTTATTTTATATCACTATATCAGGAACAAGGTTGAGATGACCAATACTAATATTTAGAATATGTGCGTAAAAAAAAAAAAAAGCACTGTCGAGGACAGACGTAGACGGCGAAAGGAGATCCTAAATTAACCACTTGCGGACAACCACTTGCGGACAACGGTTATAGCTTGTGCTGTATGTGGCTAAATAAGTGGGAGGGAGGCTGTAGCGACTTGCACAATCTTAAGTTTGGTCCTGACGTCACAAGTTAGTGTTTAGGTCTTCTATGAGGATTGGTCTCGGTCTAACGTGAACACGACGTGAGCAGCCATCTAAATGTCATAACAGTATAATGAGAGAATGTCAACAAGACTGGAATCCTTGGCGTGGATGATACAACGATCGGACGGTGTAGCACCAACTAATAACAAAGTGATAAGAAAAGTAACTAAACAGAGGGCTACTGCAACAGAGACAGCTCACCAAATCAATACAATAAATGATAGACACACAAGAGAGTCTCCTAACATGAGCGCGTGTCCAAGTTGTACAGAGAGGAGCTTAACACAAGAGGTTGTCACCATTTCACGTCGCGCTGTCATTGTGGACATTGTGAAATGTAAACATTAGGCACGCCCACTTTGAAACATTAGAATGTATTTAAAATAAAAGATACCGCAACCTCCTATGTTTGGCTTTGCTGCGTGTTAACTATTTTATGCAAAAAAAAAAAAAAAAGCTTATGGACAGTGAAAAACATGGGCCTTATACGAAAAGCGGCCTGCTCCTCTACCACCAAAGCGAAAGTCACCTTGACCTGCGATATATGTGGACGGGAGTGTCTCTCCAAAATAGGGCTCCACAATCACACGAAAGTGTTCGAGATGAACCATAGTCGTTCCAAGACTGAAGGAGGAAAACAAGTATTTTACGTTCAGTTAATGGACATTATTTGGCCATGGCATCGAGATTACTTTATGTTTGGCCATGGCATCGAGATTACTTTATGTGCCACTCTCCTGCAGTAAGGAGAATGGCCCAAGCCCTGGACCCGATCACTCAACATCACTCTTCCAAGTTTATCCGATTCTGTGGACTACGGTTAACGAGGGTGCCATATGGCCAGCACAACGACCAACCGCCTTTACTTTTCCCCAACTCACGTCAGGTACCCATCAGAGCTAGGTAGACTCAGAGGCGCCCGAAGAAACTGGGAAATTTAAAATCCCAGTCTTCACCAGGATTTGAACCCCGGAGCCTGGTTCAGTAGCCACCGCGCCTCCAGAAATAGACCTACTGTTTTATAATATTACAAAAACTATGTCACATTGCCTTCCCCTAGAGGATATCTTACCTAAAACAGGTCATTTCTGACACTGATGCTAGCATGTGAAAGATATAAATGTAGATCTAAATAGGGAAGTGTGTTTCATCTATATTAATCACAAAATAAATTGGACCAAGCCAAGGATACCTGAATTTCAATTTAATTACCTGTAAGCTCTAAGCAAGATTACATAACCAAATCATAATATGCATAAAAAAAAAGCCTTGAACAAAATCACATCATGCATAGCTTGTAAAGTTTTCCCCATCAAACCTGCAAACAGCCATTGACTGATAGAACAGTCAAATGAGTGTCTTTGTTTAGGTTAGAACATCAGTACACATAAAATTATTCCATACCTGATATGATCAAAACACACAAATGCAGAGCACCATTCATAATTAAAAGTGTTTACTTTTCACTGGATTGTTACAAGTGAACCCAGAATATAAAAATACCCCCTCCCCCCTCAACCATTTATTAACTTATCAAAGAATACAAGTAGGTACTTAGACAAAGCAACATGCATATAATTGGTCAAATAGGTGTATTTAGCAAGTCTAGTTCAAGTCATTCATGCATGCAATCTTCAAACGTAAGCTTCAATTATAGCCTTTTATTATGCTAAATGAAACATTTAAATGTATAGTATTCACTTGTCATATTAATCCCCCCACCCTATTTTGTCATTACAAACATTTCCCTGAAAAACAAAAGATATGTTTTATCTAGTCCAAGTAATCAATAGTTTGTATTCTACTAGGAACTCACTCATCCAGAACAAAATTTTGAAATGCAAATAAGCCTAACACAGTTCTAGCTAACTACAATGTAGTAGGTAGGACATACTTAGATAAAGGGGGGGGGAACTACTTACTTTCTTGTAACACACACCTGATGAATCAAAAAAGTCAAATGTCTACGTTGTGTTCAACTGTTTCCTAGCATTCAGTTCAAGCACTAATGGAATGCTGTTTTAAATAACAATGACTTCAAATTAAAAACAAAAAAAAAATCAAGTCTGGCAAATAAACATGACATGCCTGAATGGATCTAATAACTAGTTAAAATTTAGGCCTCACATTTCAAACAAGCTTCTTTCCTGCCACTACAAGTTCACAAGCATGTACAGTTTAATTGAGCATTGATAGAATACTTCAGTGTTTGGATTACACATCAATAATCTAAACATCATTATGGCCAGAAGTAATATCAGACAGCAGAACTCTAATAGTAACTTTTGTTTAAACATTGGAACTCAACAAGGTCCTAAGACTTGGTGCACACTATACAGATTGGATTTACCAACCAATAAGTCTGCAGCCCCTAGAATAATCTTGGTGAAATTTAACAGAAGCTACTAACTACATTTTTTTTTATGCAGGCTATGCTGCAGTTTTCAGTGTTTGTGTTATAATAGCTTAAATACAAAAATAAAGTTAGCTGGTTATGTTAGTATTATGTGTAACAATATGGGAAAAGAATTCAGAATCAAGCGAGGCAACATTTCTTTGATTTCAATTTAATTATACACAGAGTATTATAGAGTGCAGTGACAAAAACACAGAAACAACTCTAAAGCAACAATTCAATTACAGCAAAGTTACTGAATTGGTCAGTTATAATTTGAAAAAAAAAAACTATAAGGAATTTTTACATAAGACTAGCAAAAAGTCATTGTGCATTGTACAAAAGAAAAAATGTCTGGAGTAGGTTAGTGCTAAGTGCTAAAATAACTCAACTTCTACAAGTCAAAACTATCATTGCATCATATTATGTACCACAAAGTTCAGTACCATGTCATTACACTTGTATATATGTATACATATCAATTGACTACCACTAAGTTCAGTAACTGGGTTGCATAATACAATGTGCCGCAGAGGGAATTTTTTTTTTAAACATTCCACACTTCAGACTATTTGCATGACTGAAGTCATAAAACTACTTTAAGTATTATGGACACTAGCGAGCTGGAGATAAAGATGGGACACATTTGTTAAGCATACATATTTTAGAGTATTGTTGATTAAAGTCATTTCTCTGGCACAAAAATGTGAGAATTATGTTGGCTGCTAGAAACAGTAGTACATTCTTGAGAAACTAATTGTATTTCATGACAACATTCCAAACTCAAACATGGTTAACCTGACTAAATATATCACAGATGTTTGAAACCCAATACAAGTGAATTTTGTATGAAGTTAACAAACAAATATTTGAGCATGGAAGTTCATCTACTAATAAAAAGATAATTTCAACAAAACTTAAGTGTTCATTTAAATAAATGTCAGCTCTTAGACAGACGATCAGCTGACAGCGGAAAGAAAGTTGACGACAACAACCATAAATGAAAATAATATTAGCCAAAAGCTGCATAACAACTAAATCACACCACGAAAAATAATTCTATGAATAAATTATATTTATATAAATATTTATTTGGACACAGCAAACCTAATAATGGTCATTTAAGGAATTTTTCAATATGAACATATAGCTATTGCAAAAAAAAAGTTTTCAAATAATTATAGAAATTTATATCTAAAACATTTTTTTAAGTAATAATTTAAACTAAAACATTTTTTGTTAAACTATATTAATTAACTAAAGTTCAAATATGAGTAATAGTTCACCATTTCATTTTACCCTCAACACTTTGTCAGAAGCAATCTGAAGTCATTAGAATTTGTCAACAATGAATAACTATTTTAGGGAAAAATAAATAAGGTCACAACTGTTCAATCTATACAAGAAATGTGATAAATATTTGTAAAAAACAGAATGGCAACATTATGAAAACAAAATATAATATAAAGTAGTTCAAACGTATTTTTAAAAAATCAATACATCCTAATCAAGGCAACACTTGTGATAAATGTCCTATACTTCAGGAAATCTAATTTGACCACCATGATAACTGGCCAACTCAAATTATGGCACAGGCCATGTACATCTACAACCTGATTAATGCTAGTGAAAAAGTCGAAATTATTTCTTGACATTTGCAGCATCTTGCATCGTTCGGAGATACTTTTCTTGTTCTTCAATCTCCTCAAGGAGCTCAGCCTCGGTGTAAGGAGGGGGGTGCAGGGAAGTCTTGGATGTCAAGCCTGTTTGAGCCTTCTTGCTCAACTCCTCTGCTATAAAAGTGGCACGATATTGCTCTCTCTGCTCATCAGACATCAGATGACTACAAACATAAACAGAACATTAAATTAATGGGCATGTGTTGTACAATAAATTTGTTAAATAATCAAAAATGATTCCCCTCTCAAAAAAGAACCCCCCCCAAAAAAAACAGAGTTAAGCAACATTAGAAGAAATAAAACAATGTTAAATTTTTAAATACATTAAATTCTGGAATATTTCCTAAATAATAAATACAAGAACTAATAAGAACATCAAACCAACATAAGCTTCTTCACAGATACAATAGTCGAAAATGAACTAATTAGGATCTGTTTCACTGCTGATAGTCATTCAAGTTTTTTTCTCACATTCAAAGCTTTTAAGACCCCTCCAAAAAAAACAACTACTGTTTACATTTTCATTATTACAGAAGGAAAGAGTTTATTGTATCACACTTTTAAAATTTTATTTCAGTATTAAATGTATTTAATTATTATGTTTGCAAATGAGACTTTTGATGAATCATGAAATGATTGTGTGATTGTTTAAAATAATTATTTTCCACTGCGTTTATGTAACAAAGGCATGTAGACTTGAGCAAAAGTTGTCAGAGTAAAATGTAAAAAAAAACAACTGGCCACTTACTGATAATTTATAAACCTGGCTCCCTGAGTTAACTGCGCTACTTCATTTGTCATGTGGCAAGACAGCAGAAGTAGATTACGTGGTATAACCTTCCAAGCAAAACGCATGAACAAGCAAGAGTAAATGGACAGAGCTACGGAGAAAACATTTTTTGTTACATTAGATAGATTGAAAAAATTTTCAAATTATTTTCTTATCATATTAAAATAATTTATTTCAAATTAATAGTGTTCGTTGAAGAATTAGTATACCTAGGGTCATCTTTCCACTTATAATTTCAGGATTCTTCTTGAGATCTGCTATTGCAGCTAATGGCAAACCCCAGTTAGCAACTAGATATAGATAGAAGAAATTTGGTCAATATCTAAAAAACATCTTTTATACAAGTAATGGTAACTAGCTTTTAAAACTAATTAAAATTAAATGATCCAGAATTCAATCATTATAAATTGTAGATGAAAAGTGAAAAGGAAAAATGTATGTCAGCTTACCTGGACCCCAAAAATGCTGAGGAAAGAGTATATCATCTTATTAATATATAGGTCATGGTATAGAGCTAAAGGTAAAGAAAATATTTGTCAAATATACTTAATGTTTTATTCTTTTATGTTTTATTGCTTCATAAGAGGAGTATCAGTATAATATTAGGATACATATTTATAGTCATTTGAGCATTTATCTCAGGACCAAATTAGTTGATAGAATTAGACAGGAAATAAGACATGTTTGAAGACGATAGAACGAGCGACAGTAGAGATACTTAAGATAGAAGACTCAACCATTTTCTCCTGTAAATAAACGTTTCAATGGTTTACATGTTATCCAGTTATTTAACGAGCATCTGAAAAGCCGAGCAGCAGTGAGGACTCGAATATGTGTTATAAGTCTTGTAATAGGGTGGCTGTTGACAGCAATTTTCTTTAATTACATTGAATCTGGTACCAGCCAGTCCATAAAAATGAAGTCCATTACTGACCAAGATTATTCCGTTTTTGGCTTATCTCAATGGTATGTAATGGCTAGCATTGCTTGTTATATATATATTAAGTTTAATTAACTGATGATGCTTTTAGAAAACTTAAAACATCTTTGCTAACAGTAAGTTCCCCTTTCAGGCATTGCAATCTATGGGTATATCTATGGGTCATGTTTCTGTGGCCTATGGTAAATAAAGGTGTCATGTGGCTGGCACAATGACCATCCACCTTTACTTTTCCTCAACTAAAGTCAGGTACCCATTGAAGCTTGGTGGACTTAGAGGCACTTTAAAGATCCCTCACTAGGATTTGAAACCAGAACCCCTCAGCCAAGCACTTTACCAGTCATGCACTGTGTGTCCTTCTCACAAATAGTAACAAAAAAATTCACACAAAAATCTATCACAAATACAGATAAACTGGTATTTAACATTTTGAATATGACTACTTACTGTGCTATAATAGTAGAATCCAAGGTGAAGAATGTTGAATATGTGAAGAAATGAGAATGACATGATTAAAAATGTACAAAAAGTTTTTTTTTTAAATAAAAGACTAATAAATCTTGCATACATAGTCTGGTAATGTTAAATATATTGTAAGCTAAAGACTTAAAAAACATAATGTAAACGCAAGAAGAAATAAGTCAACAGTATGTGTACTTATTAACATAAAAGATATTGTACTCACAAAGTATAAATTTTATCCACAAAATGGAATCTATATAGCTTTGTTAATAATGCTTTTGCAGAAAATGTATGAAGTAATTTCAATATTATAAATAATTAAAATGATTTAAATATTATACATACTATAATACTAATATAGATCTACAAACTGAAACAAATTTAAGATTAATCAAAACAACACATTTTCATAAGGATCAATAAAGCAGTTTTAGTCTTAATATTTTGTATAATAATGCTAATCTTTATTGTCCTTAAGGAAATTTGACTTACAATTTGTGCATTACAACAAACAAAACATTATAACTAAAAAAAACAACAAAATTTACATTCACACCAGCAGACTTATTCATAATTTACATGTGAAAAGTTTATTTTATCAGATTGTTTCTATTTAATGATTTGATACCAGGGAAACAAAAGTTTTTGTGTCTGTTTGTCTTTGCTATCAGTCTTGTAGTATCTCTTTTGTGATGGTAAAATCACAAAATCCTGACCCAAAAGGTAATTTATTTCTATAATCTTTTTAGCTTTTTTTTATTGATGTTTGTAAAGTCCTATATTGTTCTTTTGGAATTAGCCTACTCCCAGCAAAAAGCTTTTCACTTTCACCTATCCGTTAATCCATTGGACTGTTGGGATGATACACAAGATCTGCAGAACAATGTTAACAAATGCAAACTTAAACTGAATGGCCATATGAGGAGGTCTTCAGGGCCATCAAAGATCTTCCGGAAGGGAACAGTACCAGGGAATAGAAGAAGAGGTGGGCAGAGTAAGTGATGGGAAGACAACATCAAAG
>JADKLZ010005243.1:30326220-30358828 GCA_021533235.1 Biomphalaria straminea
GGCAGAGTAAGTGATGGGAAGACAACATCAAAGAATGGAAGTGTATCATTTAAAGACATTCTAGTCAAGGCAAAAAAAAAAAAAAAAACAATTGAGAGAGGAATGAACAGTTACGAACATTATTATTTTGTGCTATTGCTACTGTTCCCATTTACTTTAGAAAATCTCAATATTATAAATTATATAGACCTCTATATGTGAATACTATTATTTAGATCTCATAACCCTATTAATAGCATTCCATAGAAAAGGCATCATAGATCATAGATCTATAAATTAGTATAAAACAATAAAAAAAAAATGATGATAATAGATCTAGAATAATCTAGATATAATCATATAGATCTACATCTAGGGCATTTCCATGATTATTGCTTTACTTTCAAGTCTAAAGTCCACAAAAACTGTTCTTGAGTCTAGGCTAAAGTGCATCTTTATTCTTGGACACTAGGCTAGACAGTAGACTTGACTAGTTCTCTAGACATGATATCTTCTATCTATTCTTAATAAACTCTTTACTTGAGACTATTATTAAAATTTTAATCTGTTTTGAGTATAAACGATGCAACTTTGATTTATAAAACCATTGCTTAACTTCTAGATCAAGATCTCCCTACACTATAAGACTAACTGCTACTACACTGCTAGCTTTGAAAAAAAAAAAGTAGGTTAACGATTTCTGGGTCAAATGTTACAATACAAAAGAAAAGTCGACAACAAATGAATCGTTGAATGTAATGATGTTGTTGAATACAATATGCAACAAATAAAATATATAATCTTGAGAAGTAGACTAAATGTCAATTAATTTTTCAAATAATAAAATTTTCAACAAATATTTGGATCTAATTTTAAAAACTTTACCTGAGTATCCAATCTCTGAACTCTTTCGTTCTAACATACTTCAGGAGTGCTGCCATTTTCGTTAGTGAATCGACCTTGATAACTTAAAAAGCGGTCTCAACAAAAGCTGCGAAAAGAAGGTGAAAAAAAAAAAACAACGATGATATAGAAATCCAGATCTATCAGGGACGGACTGGCTTTATGGACATTCGGGCAAATGCCCGGTTGGCCGCATGAATGCCACTAAAACTCGTATTAAATCGTAAAATATTCTATAATATTCTTTTTTAAAAGGAGCACTCAGAGCGTTATAATTTACAGACTCTAATTATGGCTACTTATAATGTATTCACTTTATAGGCTTCATCTATCATAGTGGTCTACACACTGAGCGATTAACAAGCAACATAAGGCATATTTCTTATAAAAATATAAAGTTCACGTGGGTGTGAATATATTCGGATGTCTACATAGGAACCAATCACAATGCTCCCAGTCTTATAGATGGAATGTCCAGTCACGGTTCGCACGCTGGACTGTCTATCGAACTTATCGATGATCCCGGGTTCAAACCCTGCCCGCTCCCATCCCCGTCGTTCTGCGGGAGATTTGGACTAGGAAGTTCAACTCTGAAGGAACATCTGAAACATGGAAAACATTTTTACAAACATATGGTTGAGCAATTGAATGATCTAGTAATTTTTACAATTACTATCTTGAGGAGATGCTATAGTTGCTATTATAGATACAGAGTTTTAAAGATGTAAAATTAATTGACAGGGATGTATCTTGTAATTGTGCTGTCTTGTATGCTTGTGAACGTAATCACTGCATATTAGAGATGTGTAAAGAATATAAGGCTGAGAAGCATCATGACAAAAGGCAGAAAACTTCATGGTGATGGCTGTTAATAGAGAAGCTTAGAAGAGTAATCCATTTGGATACAGTCGAATAATAATAATAGGCTTGTCTTCGAATCCGAAGATTAGTAAGGAATACAGTGTTTTCCGTGGCTGTGCAGTCCCAGCTGTGACTTACATATTTTGCCACATCCAGGGCAAGCAAAACCATTGTCCGCAGGTGGTCGGTTTAGATTTTCTTTTCGTCGTCTGCGTTTGTCCTCGGCGGCAGATTTTCTTTTGGTCTCAAATGTGTATCCCGCGGCCTTCGTGAGTGACCTCCAGCTGTCTCGTTCCGACGCCGCATGCAGCCAGGTGCTCTCTTCTATGTCAGCCAAGGAAAGCTCTAGTTGACGCCTAAGCTGGTCTTTGAAGCGTTTCTGTGGGGCGCCTCACTCCCGTTTAATATGTCTGTTAATAATATTGTAATAACTTTAAGGGAAGGCAACTCAACGAGGACAACGATGTTTATTTACATGACATCACAGTTACATAAAACAACATCTTCATTTAGCACTGTTTCTCCATCAAGCTCTCAACGTGGTCGGAAATAGTTATTCTCTCATGTCAATATCCTGTTCTAGTCCGTTCACTAGAAGTGCGCATCTGTGCACTAGTCTGAATGATGGTGCGCAAGTCAGAGTCATAACAATATGAACTATTATATGACTACCTACAACATTTTTCATTTTGATATTCCTGATTAATTATTGAGCTCTTTTGCGCGTAGACAAACTCAGATTCAAATCACATATGAATCGTTCCATATTACTATAGTCGAGCAGCTTATTGAAATATAAAAAAAAAACGAAGAATTAAAAATGTCTTAACAATGATACATTTAATTCTGGTGGGAAAAAACATATTTCAAATTTATGGAGCTCTTACGTGGGCACGTTTTGACTATATGAAGGGCTCCGCAGGTCAAAAACGTTTGAGAACCTCTAGGGTATAAGAGATATATAGATCTATATAGGTCTGTGAGGTGAGGCTATGCACACAATTATAGTAGATCTAGCATTCTGAGTGAATGTAAACATTTATTGTATGGTTTGAACTGATAAATAAATATGGCATCGTTCTTACCTAATTTCCCTTTTCCACAAGATCAAAATGCTCAACTGTCAGCTGCAGCTTCGGCTGCTGACAGAGCCCAACGATCTGTATTTGGTTAGTGTAATCTTTAAGTGAATTTTTTAACCCCTAACCCTACTAGATCTAGATTAACTATAAAAAATCTAGCGTTGTTTTTTTTGTTAGAGTTAGAGTAGTTAGAGTTAGAGAATAATACTATATATCTAATATATTAATAGTCTAGAGTTAGAGTTAGAGTACTCAGTTAGAGTAGAGTTAGACTAGACTCGAGTGTTACTGTTAGAGTGACTCTGACTCATGCACTGTGACTGTCTCAGACTGAGTGTCTCTGTGTCTGCTCAGGCTCAGTCATTGACTGATAGTGATACTGACAGCCGGGAACACGCTCGACACAGTCAATCAGGGTAATCATCCGGTAATGTATCATTTAGACTCATGTTCGCCAATTTGAAAAAAGGTACAACAACAAACCAGATGAATATACCTCTCAAAATCATTAATAAAAGTACTCCTGAGGTTTTAAATCCATTTGTGCATAAACTTAATGACTTAATTTAAGTTTGAGAGCTAAAATTCAGGTAAGTTAACAAGTTTGCAAAGTTAAAAGTAATGTTCGTTTGTAACACACTGCACAGCTACAGACTCAGTCACTGAGACTTCATATTAACTTTGCAAACTTGTTAACTTACCTTTTTACTGTCGCATTAATACTGTGCATGTTGGACAGGCTTAAAATTTCTGTGTCTGGTATGTGGTCAGACCAACGCTCCTTATGGATACTACTAAATGGTGTAGATTCTAGATCTGATACATCATGATCATCTACTACTCTACTCATTGTGATCACTCACTGAAGATTTCAAATTCATGATTCCACAACTCTAGAATCTAGATTATTTGTACTTTAGCCACTATAGGCTACTATAGGTCTAGATCTAAGTCTAAGTATACTATAGTGGATATAATATATAATCTTTAAATTCTAGATTAATCTAGTCTATCTCTAGGATATCATACACATCTGCACAATTTAACATTCCCAATTGCTCTGGCATTGTTATTTTTGCAATGCTTTGTTTAGGCAATTCATTCATCCTTGTATCTTATAGGCGCTACTTCAAAAATGTCCTGTGCATTTCATGTGTCAATCTTATCATACATGTTAATCAGTGACTTAAGCTCTGCTAAGTCATTGTTTTTTTCTGGCTGATTCAGGCAACCCATTCCAATCTCTAATAGCACTAGGGAAGAAGGAACTTTATGAAAAGCCTTAGAAAAATCTAATAAGATATTTTATCATCATTATTATCTAAACCTTTTGATCGACCATCCGTTAGTTCTAATAGTTGTGTTGCACATGATCTATATTTCCTAAAGCCTTGTTGGCATGGAGTAAGGACATTATGTTTGTTTAAGTGGTTTATAATGTTCCTACACATATTATGTATTCTAGGATTTTATATATGATGCTGGTTAGTGCTTCTGGTCTGTAGTTTCCTGGTTCAGAAATGTTCTCATTGCTTAGTTCATTGAGTAATCTAGCTGGAATACAGGTCCAGATGTTTTATTCATTTAATATTTAGGATGTTAGCTTTATTTTTATTTTTATAAATAGCTTACTATACTAATTAAAAAGTGTTTTATCTTGGCCTTTTAGGATGGAGAATTTTAGATTCCCAAGCCCTCAGAGACTTCAATGATGATGATCTAAAAAAAAAACCCAAAACTGCATCATTGGCTCTTTCTTAAACTTTGCCATTTTTTAATTTATTTTTTTTATACAGTCACTTAGTTTTCTTTATTGTTATTTAGGAATAGTTAAAACTATAATGAAATTGTTACTTTTATTTTAGTTGGTAACATTCCTTATGATGCTACTGAGGAGCAGCTGAGAGAAGTTTTTATTCAGGCTGGACCAGTTGTCAGCTTTAGGTATGTTGTATTGTATGTCATTATGATAAATAAGTAAAGGAAAATTGATATTATATAATAAAATCATTTCTTTTTTTTTTTAAAGCAAAACACATTAAGTTTATTTTGTATTTGTCTGCCATCTTGTGAATGTTTATTTTCATATTTAAATGCTAAATCATATATTCTGATTTTTACAAAGCTTATGTCAATTCACTGTGTCTGTATGGCACAAAGTTTGTACATATTGTTATAACCCTATTGCCCTATTAATAATTTTAATAATAATAATAATAATTTTATTTATAAAGCGCTGTTAACAAACAAAATGTAGGCTCAAGGCGCTGTAAAAACATTACAAACACAAATATGAGACATGACAAACTAATCTAAAAAAGTTCTAAACAGATAGGTCTTGATGTTCTTCTTAAAAGTGGTGTAGCAAGTTGTCTGTCTGAGATCAATGGGGAGTGAGTTCCAAACCTTTGGTCCGTGAACTGAAAAAGCCCTCTGACCGTAGCTTTTGAGGGAAAAACGTTGCACCACTAAAAGCGTTGAGTCCATTGAGCATAGGGCTCTCTGGGGGACATATGGAGTAATCAGTTCGCTAAGGTACAAGGGCATCTCATTGTTGTATATACACTGATGGCAAAGTGTGGCGACCTTGTAATCGATTCTTGCTTTTACGGGTAACCAATGGAGCGTGCACAAGAGGCAGTAGCAGAATCTCGTCTTGTTTTTTTAAGAACTATTCGTGCGGCGTTGTTCTGAATACGTTGCAGCTTGGCTATTTTGTCGTCTGGTATACCTGCTAGCACGGCGTTGCAGTATTCAAGGCGGGAGAGTATGAATGCCACAGCTAGCGTTTTTGTTGACTCCGTTGTTAGGTATGGTCGGATCTGGCCTAATCTGCGCAGCTGCAGATAAAGACCCTTGCAGAGCTGCCTTATGTGTGAGTCGAAAGATAGTGTCGAGTCAAAGAAAACTCCTATTGGCGACGCAATATGGTTAACTGTGTGTTACCAGTGGACACATGTGACACAGGCCAGTAGAACAGTTTAGCGTGCTATATAGAAGGGAAAAGAACATTACTGGCATGAACACTGCACGCAAATATGACCACTGTTGTGGTCATCTGATCATAAGCCTGTGTGTACGAGAGACCAGAGACAGAGTGTGTAGGCAAGGCAGTTCAAGACAGGACACGGAGGAGACCAGGTCTGTGAGTCTGGCTATGAAGTCAGTACTGGTTGAGTCCTCAAGTGTTGTGTACGAGTCCAAGTAGAGATAGAGACAGTAGAGTTTTGTACGGTGATGTACAGAGTAACATTTTAGTTGTAGTACTTTATTGTGTTGCCAATTGTGTCGTATTGGCTGTTTTATTTGACCAGTATTAAAGTACCAGATTAGTTAGAGCTCTTGTTGTCAAGTTCTTGATGTGTTGATTAGCAGTGTTTACGGAGAGCCTGATATAGGAAAGAGAGAAGAACATAACAATATTATTTCTCCCTCACCCAATCTCAAATGCAGGTGAAATTTTGAAAAATTATTTCTTTTACCTGACAATACAAAAATTAAAATTAAGTAATTAATTACAATTAACTATTGGTAATTAATTATTTTGTTTGGTTCCTTGAACAAGGGAAAGAATCATACTTGACAGATGTTGTGGTATAAGTTGAATTAATCCCTATGAGGTCTCTTAACCCTGAGTCAAGATTTGTTTTATGCAATTAAAAAAATGATGATGTAAACATTCACTAAGATACCTCTTTCTTTCACAACTGGCCCAGACAAGCGATAAGATCATAACACATTTATAAAGCTATAAGCTAAATAAAACAATTGTTAAAAATATTTCTAATGACACAGATTTACTATGCCTAGGTCAACCATACATATAATTACATGACTGATCCAAACTAATTGATACAGTTAGACTTAATATAAGATTTGTTATTTTTAAAAAATATTTTTTATGTTGTTTTTTTTTTAAACATTTGAAATGGGCCTTTTAAGTTTATTTTTTTTCTCGTTGTGTGTGTAGCCTACATTATTTTAATGCTCAGACTAGTTGAGTTAATTTTCAACAATAGATTTGAAGCAAAACACCCTTCAAAGCTTTTAAAATTATAAAATATGATTCATATAGTGCAATTCATAAGTCTCCTTCTGTAAGAACAAACCTTCACAATCAGTTGTGAAACAATGAACAAAGAGTGGGTATATCACTCTTTTAAATCAAAAGCTGGAAATGACAATTATATAACATCAACATGAGGTCCCCCCCACACACACACTCACACACATGGTGGGAAGCGTGGTCGAGAGGCTAAGTGCGGCTTGAGCTTGGCTTGCTTGGCTACCTAGAAGGGGGCTCGAGGTTCGACACCCGACTCGGGCAGAGTTGTGTTTACTGAGCGCCCAAAGGCAGCACGGGAAACCAATTCCTAGATACCCCCTCCCCCCCACCGGTCCACAAATGAGATTGGACCAAAGCGCTCTGAGCATGCTATAAGCATGAAAGTAGCGCTATATAAAAGCTATAATAATAATAATATTCCATCACGACAAAGGCTTAATCAACATTTTCCACAGCAGTGGATTGGTTGTAGAGGTCATTTGTTCTTACTGTTATTGTGTTTTGTTGTGCATGAAAGTAGCTCAATACATTTAGTTCTTACTGTTGTTTTATCTTAGTGTAAGAGACTGAGACTTGTCAGTATGAATTGCACTGTATATCTCCATGGGTATTCAGATTTAAAGTAGCTGCAATGTAAATAAAATCCTCTGGCTTGGTTAGGATCATATGATCATAACTTGTGTGCATTCTTTACTTATTAGTTTATGCACCAGTATCCTAATTATCATTAATAAGATCATAGTTCCCCTTTCAGACCTTGTGGTCTATAGGGCAGATGATGTAATGGTCATCTGATTCTTTGGCGTAGGGTTCATGAGGGTTTCATGTGGCCAGCACAATGACCAACTGCCTTTACTTTTCCACAACTAATGTCTGGTACCCATTAGAGCTGGGTGGACCCAGAGGCGCCCAAGGATTCCGAAATAAAAATCCCAGTCTTCACCAGGATTCGAACCTGTGACTCCCGGTTCAAAAGCCAAGTGCTTTACCGCTCAGCCACCGCACCTCCTAATAAGATCATACTTAACTATATTTTATAATTTCTTACCTAATGATACTTTTTGCAAATCTTATAAAATTAGATATTTTGTGTGTGCTATACCAGCACTTGATATTTATAAATATGGAATTTTCCTTGTCCAATCTGTTAACTTGTGTGTTTACAGGCTTGTGTATGACAGGGAAACTGGAAAACCCAAGGGTTATGGTTTCTGTGAATACCAAGATGTGGAAACGGCACAGAGTGCCATGCGAAATCTGAATAACTATGATTTTAATGGGAGGCCGCTTCGTGTGGGCGTGGCAGCTGGAGAGCAGAACAAAGACGAGGGTAAAGCAATGCAACAAGCTCTTGGAGGACAAATTGTTGAGGTCACTATAACTTTTTTTGTTTCAGTATAAATGCTTAAGGGAGTTGAGTAGCTGTGTTATTAATTCACCCATGTCTTCATAAATTTCAAGAATGTTTGAGTTTGCTGTAGGAAATTATTTTTTACCTTAAATTTTAAGCCTTTACAACCTAATAATGGCTTCCAACACCACTTGGAATGTCTTTTCTGTTGGAGGCTTTTGATTATAGCACATTTTAAAATTAAAAGTTTTTAACTTCATTCTAACATGGCAAATATGCTGATCAGAAAGTGTTTAAATAGGACATTGGAACCTTGTAGGAAAGTTTTCATTGAAATGGATAAAACATAAGTATTGTCTTATTTTTGAAATAGTTTTTGTCAATCAAAAAAAAATTAATCAATTTAAAAAAAACGTATGTTTAATATACAAGTCATATATAAGTAGAGTAGTTAAGCTGCAACATATTATTTGTCCAATTATTTTCTTTCACAGTCCCCCTATGGTGAGCCAGTTGAGCCAGACAAAGCCCCTGAAGCCATCTCCAAGGCAGTGGCCAGTCTTCCACCAGAACAAATGTTTGAACTGATGAAACAAATGAAAGTAAGTCAACGGATCAGCTTTGTAACCTCATTGAATTACTATTTAGTAAAGTGAATACATGATTTTACTTTTAATACAATTTATTTTTGTTCATTAGTTGTGCATTCAGAACAATCCTAATGAAGCCAGAAGTATGTTGCTGCAAAATCCACAACTAGCATATGCTCTCTTACAAGCCCAAATAGTTATGAAAATAGTTGATCCACAAGTAGCAATGGTATGTAGTGGTCAAATCTTTTTTTGCCAAGATTACTTTTCTTAGTACCAGTAGCAATAACTGTTTGAAGATAATCGGTTTGCTATCACTAAGCTAAAGTAGCTTTATTATATTGTTAGCAGTTTTTAATATTTAAATAATCATGTTATATTTTTTTATATCATTTTATTTATATAGTCAATGCTGTATCGTGATGAGACTCAACCCCAGATAAATATGATTCAACCAAAGGTATGTCATTTGATCTAATACATTTTCTATTATTTACATTTGTTGTTACATTATTTTGAAATAATATAGCTTTTGCATGTAATTAATTACATTTAAAAGACTAACACTATCTTACTTTCACCAGAACAATTGAACAGGATGTTTCAGCATCCTAAAAAGGATAAACTTGAGTTAAAATTTTAAAATTATAGGAATTTCTATGAACTATTTCCAAATTATCTTATTCACAATAATGTATTCTATTTCTGAACAGCCTGTCAATGTTCCAATGATGGGACCACGAGGACAGCAAGGTAAACAACTCTTTTTACAAGCTTATATTAGCTCTGTCTGGTACAAGTTTTTTACACATTATTTCTCCCACACCCAATCTTGGATCAAGTTGAAATTTTGCACAATAATTTCTTGTACCTGACAAAACAAGAATAAAAAAAAACCAATTAGTTAATAAATTATTTTGTTTGGTATCAAACAAGGGAACGAAATTGTAATTGACAGATGTGGCAGTATAGGTTGAATTTGTTCCCTTAATACGTTATCCCCTAAAAGTTATAAACTAACAATAGATAGCTGTGAAACCCTTTTTTTTTTCATAAGCACTTTACTGGCACAGTGGTTTAGTAGTGTGTTGGCTTAAGCTTTCAAGTTGGAATTCAAGTCGTAAATGTTGTATTATAAAATACATTTCAAAAACTATCACAGTAATCTTCACCCAGGTAACCCATTCTTTCTCCAATCTAATTGATTTAGTTTTATATTTCACATATCCACAATGTTTTTTTCTGCTTTTAGCAGTAATGCAAAATCAAATGGGAGCCATGAATCCAGGAATGCTAGGCATGAATGCTCCGGCCATGGTAGCACCCCCTAGGCCAGACATGGCGATGATGATGATGAGACCAAATGTTCCTCAAGGTGTGTATCGATAGTGAATAGTTACCATCTAAGGTCTCTAAAATTATAGCTTTTATATAGCGCTACTTTCATGCTTACAGCATGCTCAGAGCGCTTTGATCCAATCTCATTTGTGGACCAGTGGGGGGAGGGGGTATCTAGGAGTTGGTTTCCCGTGCTGCCTTTGGGCGCTCAGTAAACACAACTCTGCCCGAGTCGGGTGTCGAACCTCGAGCCCCCTTCTAGGTAGCCAAGCTCAAGCCGCGCTTAGCCTCTCGACCAAGCTCTAACTGATAATGTTTGTTAGATGGACAAAAAAACAAGGTTATTTCCAATTTAACTTTTATTTTTTGTACAGTGACATATTGAACTTTAATTGCTTTTGTTATTTCTGACACACACATACTTTTGTCTTTTGCTGGAAGTGTCCTAATGGATTGCCCATTCACACTTCAAAGAATCTTTTTGTAGGATCATGTGCTGCATATGATATGGCCTCCAGTCCTAAAATGGCAATGGTTCATCTTGTAAAACATTGCTATTACTAACTAATAAAGAATTTTTACTTGGTGACTTACAGATATCTCAACATTTATTGTCTGGGGAAAGAGACTATTTTTGTTTTGTTTTTACAACTTCTTTCTTTAGATCAATCTTTATAATGCAGAAAATTGTATTGCAGAATTGAAGTAGCCCTTGTGTTTGAAAAAGTCATACAAAAACATTATTGTCATTGATGTTTTGAAAAGTAAAAGCTAAAAAAACTAGGAAAAAAGAAAAAGGAAAAATTCAACACTTAAATTTGCAATATTTACAACATTATTAATTCTAGATCAACCATCCGATTTATGACAGATTCAGTGCTTAAAACACTTTTATTTACTTTGTCTGATTCACATTCCTTCTCCGCTTTTTGGAGTATCGATACTCCACCCCACCCCTTAAAACATAGCAACCCTATGATTAGTAGAAATGACGACAGATGGGATGGTTGTTTTTTTTTCTGCGGACATTTAATCTTATCCATTTTATAAATGATGTAGATAATGCAATTAATACAATTGGAATACGTGACAAAAAAAAATATTTATGATCATTTTTTTCATTTTGTTTGTTTTCAGTAGACAGATTTCCACAAGCTAGTGCTATGCCAGGTATGTCTGGTATTGCTAACAGAATGCCTGGGCCAGTTCCTAGTTCAAGTATGATGCCAAACCAGAGACCCATCATGCAACAGGTAATTAGAAGTCTAATTTATAAAACACTGGTTATGAATGTGAATGTTGTTTGTATTTGCATCTATATTGTTATTGTACAGTAGTTACGCTGAGGTTGTCAATTGTAGTCAAACTGAATTTCCATTTGATTGAATCAAAAAAATTATCTTTTTTTTTTTGCTTGTTGGTATCTTTATTTCACTGAAAGCATTTGTGTATATGTACCAGTTCATGTAATCCCTTATGTTTCATTTCATTTCATTGCAGTCTCCCAGTGTGACTCCTGCTAGCAGTGCTGTGCAGTCAAACGGTGCTGCTATCATAAGTTCACAAGACCAAGAAAAGGTTTGCATTAGCGTCTCATCTTATTTTTTTCTTATTTTCTGTTGCTACAGTTAATAACCTCCCTGTTCTGAATTTCTGACATCCTTAAGTTGAGAAACACTTGATGGTGAAACCATGTCAGCTTAGCTCATTCCTGTAGCATTTTCAAGTGAATAATATGTATTTATAATTATTTGAAACATAAAACCTGACCAAATTTTCATTAACAATTAAAATATTTAAAATAAAAATAAGAGTACATCAAGGTTTGATATTCTGTATTCCTTTGAACTCAAGACATACATAGAGTGACCTTGATCCCATTCCAACTTCCCTACTCTTTAAATGTGTAGACAAACTTGTTCCAACAATTACAAAGATTAGGAACTCAGTTCACTGACTTTTGGCACAGCCATTCAGCATGTAGGCATCTTGAACCGCACATGTCATTTCTGCAAAAGTCCCTATCTGCAGGAATGCAAATTAAGCCAGATCTGGCCATCCCAAGCAAATTTGACAACAGAGTCAACAAAAAAGCTAGCTGTGACATTTATACTCTCATGCTTTGACTCAGCAATGTGGTGCTAACATGTATGCCTGAAGACAAAATCACTAAGATGCAGTGGATTTAGAACAATGAACCATGAATAGTCCTATGCAAAAAAAGATTTGATTATTATAGCTTTTTTTGTATAGTGCTACTTTCATGCTTATAACATGCTCAGAGCGCTTTGGTCCAATCTCATTTGTGGACCAGTGGGGGGAGGGGTATCTAGGTGTTGTTTTCCTGTGCTGCCTTTGGGCGCTCAGTAAACACAACTCTGCCCGAGTCTGGTGTCGAACCTCGAGCCCCCTTCTAGGTAGCCAAGCTCAAGCCGCAATTGGCCTCTCGACCACGCTTCCCACGATTTTGATTCTGCGACTCTTAGCATACACACTATTAGATTCATTTAAATAGACTAAAAGGTGGCCACATTTTGTCATCAGTGCATCTACAATAGTAAAATGCCCTTGTAGCTTAGTGAATTGATCACTCCATATGTGCCTCAAAGAGCCCCTTTGCTACATGCTCAACGCTTCTAGGTGTGTCATATTTCTTCCTTACTAGTTGTGGTTTGCTGGCCATTTTCAGTGCATTGACCAAATGTTTGGGGACTTGCTCCCTACGTTTAAGAATGTTAAGACCTATCTTTTCACAACATTTAAAATTAAGTTTGTCATTGTTAAGTCTTGTGTTTATGTCTGTTATGTTATCTTAGTGCCTTGAGCATAACAATATATTTGTTAAAAGAGCTATATAAATTAAATATATCCTATATTCTGCTTTATATAACTGTATACCCAGTCCTATTCATTGTGGAGTAATTGAGCAGATAAAAAAATTAAAAAAAAAAATCATGAGCCAAATGTTCTAAGAACTTTTATTTGCCTTTTTCTCTCATTGTCCTTTGTCTCTCCAGGCGGCATTGATTATGCAAGTGTTACAGCTAACTGATGAACAGATTGCTCTTTTACCTCCAGAACAGAGACAGAGTATACTCATTCTTAAAGAGCAAATCAAAAGTGGATAGTGCTGTACACCAAATAGAACTAAAACTCAACTCATAGAATTTTAAAATTCGTTGTCATTGTTGTCATTGCATTTTTTAATGTTTGTTGTTAAAAGGGGAGCTTCCTTTGAATAAAATATTGGGAAACGTTCAATTGTTTTTTTAGACTTTGAATAATTCCTTTGTGTCTATTTAGATCTCAAAATTGTATTAATACCACTGAATGTATTATTCAATAAATAATATAAAGGGTGCATACTTTAACAAGAAAACCCTTCTGTGTTTTACAAAGTTGTACCAAAACAACAATAATAAATTAGCAAACTTTTATTCAAAAAGAATATGACCAAATAGTAGTGCATTGGATCTTATGTACACATACATTGTGTAGATACAATTTTGTGTAAGTAGTCTATGTAATTAAAAAAAGCTACTTTCATCACTTGGCCTCAATTATCATAGTTGATCACTAAGTCATTTTAATGACTCACAAACATCTTTATTTGCAAAGGTAATACATCTAATATGTTCATCATCATGGTTCAGAAAATCAACTGTAAGTAAATTTAACCAACAGTTCAACATAATGATCATTTATTGTTCTTCATTGTACATAATCACACAGGCTTAGAAATTCACTTAGAACAATGGGTCAAATGATGTAAAGCTTATTTATAGTTGACAGTTTACAAAGGTGTCATGTGACCAACTTTCCCACATTGGGAGTACTGGTACTCACTGGAGTTGGTTAGACCTGAAAATTTCAAATCTCAAAATTCCAATCTTTACCTGGATTGGAACTTAGCAACTTAGACAACTATATTAGAAAGTCAAGTATCACTTGGCCACCATAACCGTAATATAATTTATTTTATTTTTAAGTTTGCGGAGAAAAAGTTATCCTATGTAACCATTAGTCCACAAATAAAAGAATGGCTCAATGAATCTCAATGAATGGTGTTAGGTTACAGTATGAATCTTGAGCATAAAAGTTAGGGTTTGTTTGTTTTGGGTTTAGATTTTACAGGGCAGCAACACTACCGCCATATTAAAAACAAAGAATTGAGTTAGTGAGAATAGAAGCAGATTAGTGTCTTGAGAGGCAGTTGAGTTTCGTCCATTGAGAAGTTTGGACGATGATGGTGGACAGATTCCCTTCATTACTGAATGAAATGCATTCTCAACAATCTTGTCTACATTAGCATGTTCTACTTGTCAGCAAAGAGATTCAACAATGGCTGCCTATAGTCTAGTGGAATGTTCTTCAGAGTGAGATCAATATGGTGCTGAATTTGAATCTTGTCCATCATTCCCTTTACTAAAAAAAAAATCTATTTTTGTTAATATTTATCAGAAACTTATCAAACTTGTATGGTTGATACAGTAACTCATCCTGATTTAGAAAACATTGAAAAAATGTGTTTGACTGTTGTGGTTGCCATGGTAATGGCCACCATTTTATTTTTTGTATTTAATTTTGAAAATGTTACTCCTTTTGAACTAATAGACAAATATGACTCAAATCTTTTTCTTTTGAAAAAGCAAACAACATAGTATAATGTGACATCTCTAAATTTATTATATTTTAATAACTGTTTTTAACATGCAGCAGTAAAGTTGATCATTTATTTTTTTTTAATTTTTTTTTTATTCATTTCTGTCAATATAAAATGAAAATTTAACAATATATTTAAAAAATCAAGCTGTTACATCAAAACATTACAATAGATCTTAAGTATTTCAAATTTCATGGTTCAAAAGATTTATTAATTTTAGTTTATATGCATTTTCAGAAAATGGCAATTTTGAGAAAAACTGATTTGAAATAAAATTTATTTTGTAAAACTAGAATAACTAACTATATTTGAATATATAACACTTTATGATTAAAGAACAACTTGTAAACTAATGATATTCAAAATTCACAGCATTAAACCAACTAGTTCTGGAGTTATACAACTTTTAAGAAGAATATATTTATAAGTAAAAACAATCATAAGAAAAAAGCAAAAAAATTAAGATTTAAAAATGTCCTTCAGCTTCAGTAAACTGCAATTCTTTACGTGCCTTAGCCTCTTTTCTTAATAACAGTCTTCTTTTTTTACAACTTGTTGTTTTTTATAAACTGGATTTTTCAAGTGTTTCTTAAATCTCAATAATCGAAGTCGATGGCTGCTTACCTGGCAGGGGAAAAAACTTTTTATTTCAATACCAAAAGAAAAGCCAAAATTGAATTGTCCTACTGTAGCTAAAACAGAAAAGTTAACTTTTTCTAGTGAAGAGAATCTTGATTTGATGCAAATATTCCAACTGCATGATGAAAAGACTTGTTCACATTTTCAGTTGGGCCAAGCAAACAATACTGTAGAAGTTGAGCCCAGTTGAGGCCCTGACAGCCTTTTGTATATAGGCTTCAGATACACCCACAAGGAGTGGATTTCATCAGAAACTCTTCAGAAGATCAAGGAAAGAAGAGAGAAGAAAGCAGATGTGAACAACAGTAAAACAAGGGCAGCAAAAGGAAAGGCACAAAAAGAATATGCAGAAATAGATAGGAATGTCAAGCGTAGCATCAGAACAGACAAGAGGAGCTATATTGAAGCGCTGGCAAAAGAAGCAGAAGAAGCAGCCCATCAGAACAGCACCAAGGACCTGTACTCAATCATCAAAAAGTTATCTGGAAAATTTGCCATGTCAGAGAGACCAGTAAAGGACAAAAATGGTAACTCGATAACAGACGAAGAAGGACAAAAGAAGAAATGGATTGAACATTTCCAGGAGCTGCTAAATAGACCTTCACATGTAAACCCACCAGAAATACCCCCAGCTACAAGAGACTTACCTATCAAGTGCAGTGCACCCACCAAGGAAGAAATTCGCAGAGCAATCAAACAATCGAAGAATGGCAAATCTGCAGGACCTGACAGCATCCCAGTTGAAGCACTAAAGGCAGACATTGAAACAAGTGTGAAGTTACTCTACCCTCTCTTCTGCAAGATATGGGAAAATGAAGAAGTGCCACCAGAATGGAAGGAGGGCTACCTCATCAAACTCCCAAAGAAAGGCGATCTTAGTTCCTGCTCCAACTATCGAGGGATAACGCTACTGTCCGTTCCAGGGAAAGTGTTTAATCGCATCCTGTTAAACCGAATGAAAGATGCTGTAGACCCACATCTCCGTGACCAACAAGCCGGCTTTCGAAAGGAGAGATCATGCACAGATCAGATAGCAACACTGCGCATTATTTTGGAACAGTCTATGGAATGGAACTCCCCTCTCTACGTCAGTTTTATAGATTATGAAAAGGCATTTGACAGTGTGGACAGACAGACCCTCTGGAGACTGTTAAGACACTATGGAGTGCCTGAAAAATTACTAACATCATCAAGAAGTCATATGAAGGGATGACTTGCAGAGTAGTGCATGGCAGACAACTGACAGAGGCATTTGAAATCCAAACAGGAGTGAGACAAGGCTGTTTACTCTCTCCCTTCTTATTCCTACTAGCCATAGATTGGGTCATGAAGACAGCAACAGACCAGAAGCGAAACGGTATACAGTGGACACTGTGGAAACAGTTAGATGATCTCGACTTTGCAGATGACTTAGCTCTTCTTTCTCACACGCAGCAGCAGATGCAGGAAAAGATAAATATTGTTGCAGATAATTCCGCTAGAATGGGTCTTACCATAAACAGAGGAAAGAGCAAGGTGTTCAAAATAAAGGCATCAAACACTACACCCATTATAGTCCAAGGTGAGGCGCTGGAAGAGGTGGAGAGCTTCACCTATCTAGGCAGCATTATAGATCACCATGGCGGAACAGATGCAGATGTCAAAACCCGCATTGGTAAAGCTCGAGCAGCCTTCCATCAGCTGAAGAACACCTGGGGATCTAGGGAATTAAGCACCACCACCAAGATAAGGCTATTTAACACTATTGTTAAGCCGATACTACTTTATGGAGCAGAGACCTGGAGAACCACCGTCACCACCATCAAAAAAATCCAGGTATTCATCAACACCTGCCTTTCTTATGATCCGCTGGCCAGACAAGATCTCAAATGAAGAACTGTGGCAAAGAACAAAACAGCAGTCCATTTAAATAGATATCCTTCAGAGACGCTGGAGATGGATAGGTCACACCCTGCACAAGCCGGCTTCCAACATAACAAGGCAAGCCCTAACCTGGAACCCCCAAGGAAAGAGGAATAGAGGACGGCCCAGGAACACATGGCGCCGCGATCTGGAAACAGAAGCCAAGCAGATGGGCAAGACATGGGGACAGTTGGAGAGACTCGCCCAGAACCAAGATGCCTGGAGAAAGCTGGTTGGTGGCCTATGCCCCAGTAGGGACCACAGGCTGAGATGAGATGAAGAGAGATTCAGATGTTCTGCTAGTTAGTCATAATTAAGAGGCGTATGAATATGGAGACTGTGTTTTCCAGGCTTTACATTTTTTGCCTCACAAGATTTAGAAAAACACCAAGAATTTGCACCTGAAGGACACAGATGATGCATCAGGCTTTTATCAGTCGAAAAATTGTGATACATGCTCGTAAGAATAGATTTTCTCATTTGCTTAGCATAATTGTGTTTTTATATCACTCGAGATCTGGTGTAATACTAGGGAAGTTTTTTAATTGCTTGTTGTGTAATTTTTCCTACAAGACATAGTCCTTTCTTGCTACAATCAGTTACCTAATTACGGAGTGCAGTGACCATTCATTTCCCCACATGATTGACACACTCTTCTTTTGTTGTAGGTAAATCTCCATAGGGTTTAAGTTCACCTACTTTATTAAAGGCTTTAGAATCACTATCTAATTGCATAGTTGTGAGCGCAATTTGAACTTCTCAATGGATTTCCTCCACAAGATCTCTGCTGCATGTGTTTCCATCATTCCAAACGACCCTGAAAAATAAAAAACAAAAAGTTAATGGAAAGATAATTAACTGTATTGATATTGTATGCTGTTTTTTTAATAATTCAAAAAATAATTCTCAGTACCGTATAAAAATGATTCAAGATTATTTTAAATGTAAAAGGTTTTAAAACAAGAGAAATATATCTCACCAGTATAGTTGATATCACAATCAGGTTTGTGGGATTCAAACCATTCTTTGTAGAGTGCAGGAGATTGTGCTTTCAGTCTGGTACCAGTTGTGCTATAAGATTGGCAAAAGCTTGATAACACTTGAAATCAATGACATATGTCATTGATTTGTGTCCTCTGGTCATCCAAGTACCATCAAATGAAACTGCAATGTCCAAAATGTCATCATGACTTAGAGTTGAATTAATATTTTTTGAATGCTCCTTTCTTACAAGATGAATAGTTTTAACTTTGCAAAGCCTGACAACTTCATCAGCATCCTTATAAATGGACTGTTGTAGTAATTTTTCACTGATAGACCGGTAGGTCTAAATGTTCACAAAAATTGTTGAAAGTTAATGGTCCTTGTACGCATAACAAGGAGGCAACAACTATAGCTGTGTTAATGGCATAATGCCAATAATCAAATAATGGCTAACTATTTAGCATTTAATGAGCGTTCAGATGTAAAAACATCATTCACCACAATTATCACAGTAAAATTCAAGTTTTAATTTCAAATTCAAAACGACTGTTGTCATCAGATTCAAAAGACAGACCATCAGGCAGCATTACCCCAATATTCATATCACTATAAAAATACTCAGCGCAGGCTGGAGGCAATACAGTAACTAGCCCGGAAATGACTAGTCCCAAACGAGTCGATGAAATGATATCTAAACCGACCACCTGCGGACAATGGTTTTGCTTGCCCTGGATGTGGCAAAATATGTAGGTCACAGCTGGGACTGCACAGCCACGGGAAACACTGTATTCCTCATTAATCTTCGGACTCGAAGACAAGCCTATTATTATTAGGACATAGATCTAGATACTAGATTCTAGCGATTCTAGATGAGTAGATCTAGTCAATCTAGATCTAGTATTAATTTTAGTTAAGTTAACTTACATAAGTTAGCGCTTGCAATGACTGCAATCCCCCAATGTCAAATTATCAAATACTGAAATAGCACTGGTCCTGGCAGGAGAATATGATGAATATCAACCGGTTTTTTTTTTAGAACTTGTTTGCGTAGACAACAACACTGATGAGTTAGTTGGAGTTGAAGGAGCTGGTGTTATATTGTCCAGATCTAGAATCTAGATCTAGTCTAGTTCATGATCAAGAATAATCTAGATCTATCTATAATACTAATAGACATCTAAATTTATAGACTTGCTTGTATCTAGTGAAGCCTAAAAGTGCGGATAGAGTACCTTCCCTTGACATGTCACATGATTTTGTTGTCTAAATGAAAACTTAGACTATGGTGTAAATTTGTCGAGGATTTTCAATTTTACTACACGATAAAGAGTTAGTATTTGTGTTTCCTTTCAATAAATTATAAGAATCTAAATCTAGTAGTAGTAATATTAGTAATAACTAAATAAGTAATACAATAATTCAATAATAGTACTAATAGTAATACTAATAATTTACCCTAGTCCTAGGCCTAGTCAGTAGAGTTATTAGAGTATAGTATAATACTATAATATTAATAGTTACTAGTTACTAGTACGTGTTACTACTGTTACTGCTGGTCTACTACTATTATAAAACTATAGTTAGACTATATATTCTAGATCTACTACATAGACCTAGATTAGAGACGTTAGAGTTAGTCTAACTTTAACTGCACATTAACACAAGACACAAGTTATTCTAGTTCTATAATCTGTGGCATTTCCTTTCACCCTTTGCAACTTCCTCTAGATCTCATATCTAAGTAACTATATAATAATAATAGTAGCCATGCCATAAGTACTAATGCTCATAAGCCATAGACTTGATAAACATAGAAGAGAGCACCTGGTCCAGTCCTGGTTGCTCGCAGCTTCAGAATGAGACAGTTGGAGGTCACTCACAAAGGCAGCAGGATACACATTTGAGGTCAAAAGAAAATAAACTGCCAAGGATAGACGCAGATGGCAAAAAGAAAATCTTAATCGACCAACGGCAGACAATTATTATTTTTGCCCTGGATGTGGCAAAATATGTAGGTCACAGCTGGGACTGCATAGCCATGGGAAATACTGCATTCCTCATTAATCTTTAGACTCGAAGACAAGCCTTATTATTATTATTATTACTAACATTTATCACGCACATTGTAGTTGATTATAGCTTATTTTAATTGTTGGCAACTTTTAATCCTGTCATATTGTCAGTCAAGCTACCTCAATTACTGGTTAATTATATTATTGCTTGTTGGCCTGGTGGCTGAGCGGTAAAGTGCATTGCTTCCAAACTGAGATGTCTTAAGCTCAGATCTGGGTGAAGAAAATAAAGTAAGTAAAGTTTCCCCTTCAGATCTGAAGATCTATGGGTCAGATGATGTTAAGGTTATATGTTTCTTTGGCCAGCTGTTAACGAGCAGGGTGTTATGTGGCCAGCACAACGACCAACCGCCTTTACTTTCCCCATCTAAAATCAGGTACCCATTGGAGTTTGGTCGACTCAGGGGCGCCCTAAAAATCCCAAAATTCAGGATTCGAACCCAGGACCTCAGGTTCGGAAGCCAAGCGCTTAACCATTTGACCACCACACCCCCAGGTGAAGAAAGTGATTTTGAATTTCAGGATTTATGGTGCTCCCCTAAGTCCACCCACTCTAATGGGTACCTGAAATTATTTGGAGAAAGTAGAGCTGGTTAGTCATTGTTCTGGCCATATAAAACCCTCATAAATCGTGGGCCGTAGAAACTGATGACCTATGCATAATGTGCCTCATTGATTGCATGGTCTGAAAGGAGCACTTTACTTTTTTTACATAGGTGATTTTTTTTCCACTAGATGCGACAAAATATGTAGGTTAATTTATTTTATAACTGGACGTCTGTAATTGAGTTTGAAAGTCAACTTAAAACTTTGGTAAGAAATATTAAACACAGGGTTTGATTTATTTCAATACATTTTGAAGGAAAACTGGGTTATAAATCATTTTATTAGTAGGAAGAATTAGTGAAACATTTTAAAGTAAGGCATGCCTTAATTAATAAAAGTAACAAAATTATCTAATTGTCATTAATACTAATCTCCATGATACAAAACACTACCTGATCACCATACTAAATACTTGAAGAATTGGTATAAATCATTCTGGTAGAGTTGTGATTGCGAAAACCACAAATCAAAAGCCTCAAAATACACACTTTACTAGATGGTTTCTTGATAACAAATTTTGAAACAAAATGTAAATAATTAAAAATTCTTTTCTTTGTCAATATAGGCCTGATAGATCAGAATGGAGGTCTTAGGGCAACGCCATGAGTTAGTGGAACCTACACAATTAACACGGTGGAATTTTACCAAATTACTGGGACAGCCAAAAGAATATGATCCTATGGAAGAAAGATCACCATTTCCTTGGAGAAATGATTTAAATGCAAAAATAGTTCTATGGTATGTCAAAAAATGTTTAGATAATGTGCATAGTATTTTTTTTTTTCTCATTGCCATTCTGCTCATTCTTAATGTCCTACACATTTTTAAGCTTTGAGTGGAATAATCTTTTTCAAGAACAGGATGTTTTTTTTCTATTTAATTTTTTGTTCTATTGGATGTAGATCTGTCAGCTATATGTGTGAACAAAATTTTTGAAAGTGACTATGCTTTATTTTACTAGTATACCTCTGACAAAATGCTATTCAAACAATCAGAGTTTGAAGTAAACACTATTTAAACAATTAGTGTTTGAAGTAAACACTGTTTAACTTACTTCCTAATTTTTTTGTTTTCTTGTCATATTAATTTAGCAACAAATTGTGTTTTGTTTGTCCTCTTAGGAATGGAAATATTACCACATTAAATGTCCATGCAATCACACATGCCACCAATGAACATATGAATGACCGTAACCCTATGAGTGAAGAGCTGTTTAAACAAGGTGGACCTGGTCTTGTTAAGGAAGTCAGGGAAGATTTGCGAGGTAGTTTTATTATCTATAAACATTTGTTTGTCTTTTTGAGGCTTTCTTTCCCTACTAAATTTCCTGTTTTTATCTTTATATCTCTAGTTTTAAAAATTTAAATTTCTCATATGGCATGCTACAAATCTATAGAAAATTTATTGACTCGTTTGTTTTAACTCTTTCTCTCCATAATTATTTTCCATGCTTTGACGGAATTCTTAACTTTGCTCAGTAGTATTTCAGTCCCCTGTTTAAGCTTCAATAACATTTTCGTTTGTTATCAGAAAATTATAGAATTAAAGGGGAATGCATGCTCTTTTTATATAAGACAAAGTAAAGTTTATAAAATCAAACTTTAATTTGATTTAATGAGTTCAAATCATGATGATATCATCGACTAGGAAAGAAAGAGTTAATAAACAGGAATCAATTTAAATGTCCAGGAAACTTCAGTACCTTTACTCTTATTGCCATGTTAGTAATATAAAGCTCATTGAAAACACATTTTTATTTTGGTTTTAGTTTGTAAAACAGGAGAAGCCAAACTTTCAAAAGGTCATAATCTTCCAGCTCGGTATGTCATCCATTCTGTTGGTCCCCGCTACAACCTAAAGTATGTGACTGCAGCGGAGAGTGCATTGTTTAGTTGTTATCGCACAATTTTACAAATTTGCAAGTAAGCTGCTACATATCTGTCTATCTCTTACATATCTGTCTATCTCTTACATATCTGTCTATCTCTTACATATCTGTCTATTTCTTACATATCTGTCTTTTCATTCTGACATGTATGTTGTTTCACAGAGAAATTGACCTCATTGAAAAAAAAAAGGTGAAGGCAGTGAAGAAAAAAAAATGGATATGCCAAAGACAATGAGGAAAATACAAAATAATTTTTAAAAAAAAAGGACAGTTTAAAATATATCTGTTACAATGAAATTGAGTGTTAATCTGTTTAGGCATTTTCTGGTTAATCTGATGGTCCAATAGCCAGTCGTATGCTGGAGAGCCTTGTTTAGGAAAAAAAAAAATTTCTCAAAGTAGAAATCAAGTAAAGATTGAACCCACACTCAAATTCAAAAATAAATTCACACTAAGCTTGAAGCTTAAAAACTGAACAGACGGATTTTTCTCCTCTATATACCCGTCCTTGGGGGGGGGGGAGTGTTTAAGCGCTGGGCTTTGGAATATGGGATCCTGGGTTTGAATCTCAGACAGATTTTGAATTTCAGGACACTGAGACCACCTAACTCTAATAGGCACCTGAATTTAGTTGGTTATTGTGCTGGCCACATGACACCTTGCTTGTTAACCGTTGTCCAATGAAACAGATGTCTTAACGTCATTTGCTCTATAGATCACAAGGTCTGAAAGGGGAACTTTACTTTGCTTTATATATAAGTCTTCAGACCAAAAGTTAAAAAATGCACTCCTACAGAAAATGAATTATTTCCCTTTCTTTAATTTACTCTTCTGTATAGTAACTTGAAGCTTTGAGAAGCCAGTGTATTCATAGACTTCCTGTTTACACTTTTCTTGGGACCATGACGCATACACCACATGACAATATCATTGATCAAAGTTTGTGTAAATAAAAACCGATGTAAAACTTGACATTGCTACACTTTTGTCAGTGCTTTTCTATGCTATTGGGAAGAAAAACATTTGATTAGGCTTTGAATTATTTGTCATCTTGGACTTTAAAGGAAATCATTTCTTTAAAAATTCACCTAGTTTATTTTTTTATTTTTTTTACAAGAGAAACATTTTGATTTAAATGATAATGTACAAACATTGTTTCATCAGAGAGGCTGAGATCCGTACATTAGGTCTTGGCGCCATTCACTCAGCAAGAAGAAACTATCCCCCAGATAAAGGAGCTCATATAGCTATTAGTAAGTACAGGAATGTTATTGTGGTATATTTAGGATACTGCTATCAATTTCAACATTTCAGATTCAGATTTTCTTTTCACTGTCCGTGTCTGTCCTCGACAGCAGATTTTATTTTGGTCTCAAATGTGTGATTCATGGCCTTTGTGAGTGACCTCAAGGCTTCTCGTTCTGAAGCCGCATACAACCAGGTGCTCTTTTTCTATTTCAGCTAAGGCAAGTTGGCACTTAAACTGGTCTCCGTGGGCGGAGGAATTCCAGCTACTGTCACCTCAGCGTGGCACCTGTAGGGAAATGGATAGGCTAAGAACGGTAGCTCATATAGCCCTCGGCGGGCTTCCACAGACACGGTGGAGACACTGTTCATTGCACGTGGTAGGGATGCAACTAAAGGCTCGCCAAACCGTCCAAAACCCCCAGTGATTCGTTCCCTAACGGGGGCCATATGCTCTGTGATGCGCCCTTGCACGGGTTCGCTGGGACAGCATAGGTATAAGAGGGGCCCCCACGCGGCTCGGCCTCCGGCCTCATACAGGAGGAGGGAACCTGTGCTTGGCTTAAGGGGGTCGGGTGCAGCGACATACCGGGTGTGATACATTTGCACTTCGGATAAGGTGGGACCTCTGACAGAGTGGTTGGCGAAGAGCCGGCCTCTCATCCTGGCCACGGGTAAAATCCTTCCCTTGGTCAAAGGGATATAAAAGGGAGCTTGCTCTATGCTCTCGTCCCGAATGGACATCAGTAATCGGTCTCCGTGGGGCAATAGTTATCCTCCAAGTAGAACTCAAGAAAAGATTGAACCCACACTATATATTAAGCATCAATAAACATTATAATCCAAATTCAAAAATAAAATCCACACTAGTAGATTGAACATGAAACTTGCGTGGTTGTGACGAAATATATATGTCACAGCCATTGGAAATACTGCATTCCTCATTAATCTTCGGACTCAAAGACAAGCCTTATTATTCAGGTTAAGTTCAGGACAAAAATGTGTGCTTATCTATTAAGGGAGATGAAGAATTAAAAAAATAATAATTGTTATAAATCATAAATATAGACAAAAATTATAGATATATCTTTATGTAATGTTTATTATGTCTATCTTTTTATTTTACAGGAACTGTTAGACGTTTCTTAGAAAAATTTCCAGATTCATTTGATCTTATTATATTTGTATGTAGTCATCAAGAAATATTTGTAAGTCTTACAATTTAAAGTATTTAAAAATGATAGATACTGAAAACCAATTAAGTTATTGTCGAGAAATTTTTACTAGTTCACAAATTATGTCTAACCTATCAAAGTAAATCTAAATTTATTCTTCAATTACAATATCATCATATAAAAATAGTTTCACTAGGAAATAAAAACAATGCATAACAAAAAGGAATCATTTATTTTGCAAATAAAATTTGATGTGTATTTCTTGTCATTTCTTAAGTAGATCCAATTGTTTATAGTACTGTTCTTATATTTTTATATCTTGAGTTTTTTGCATGGCTACAATGAAGTCACAAGAGTTTCTTTCTCTCCAGGATATTTATTCCAAAATCCTTCCTTTATACTTCCCTCGAGATTCTAGCGAAGAGGAGTATGCCTTTGATAACTTGCCCAGTGATATTGGCAATGAAGATGGAGAGCCAGTGATTAAAGAGAGACAAATCCGAATTATTGATAAACCAACATTTGCTGCTTTAAGTAGGTTTATAGTTTGTATGTAGACTTTTCTTATAGTTTGTAAAGTAAAGTTCACCTTTCAGACCTTGCTATTTATAGACATCTATTTCTTTGGCCAATGGTTAACAAGGGTGTCATGTGACCAGCACTACCGTCTTCACTTTCCCCAATGTAGGTACCCAATTAGAGTTCGGTGATTTCAGGGGTACCCTAAAAATCCAAAAAATCAAAATCCCAGAGATTCGAACCTTGGACCCCAGATACTGAAGCCAGGTGCTTAAGCACTCAACCTCCGTGCCCCTTCTTATTGTTTGTAATCAAGAAATATTTCTTTGTAACTTTCCAGTGTTAAGAGTGTGACTTTATTCTAATGACTAATTAATCTAGACCTCTTCCTGTGCCATTCAAGACATTGAATGACAAGCTGTCTTCATAGTAATCTCCAGCAATGTCTGCAGCCTCTTCCAAGCTGTTGTCCACTACACTGAGGTCCCCCATAGCCAGTCCCAAGCCTGAATGAGAAAGTAAGAGGGGTTACAAACGCCACCATGTAATACCTCAATTTAAAAAAAAAATTGGCAGACATCAAACTCCAATGACATCACACATTATAATTTGTAGAAATAAATGTATAGAAGTACTTCTTTATTCAAGACATCAGCCCAGGAAAGAATCTGGATCAATTCATATGGCTATAGTTACTTTTTATAAAGCTTGCATAGAGGGCAAACATAAATGAGGGGTCCTGGATCACAGAAGATGAACACACACAGAAAACAGGAAACAGCAATGTCGATGAATAAAATTTAAAAAAAACAACTTAACAGAACTTATAAATACAAAATCACAAACAAATCTGATACCGGTACTCAGAAATACATAAATATGAATAAATATTTCTTATTCTTTATGCTAAAACAAATTAATATAAGTGCTATTTCTTTCTGAGTGCCATTAGAGCATGAAATGGGTTGCTTGAATCAGCTTGGAAAAACCAACAGCTTATTAGAGTCTAAGTCTCAACATGCATCGCTAGGTTAACTTTTGAATACATTTTGGCCATAGTAATCTTTTTGTTTGGAAGGAACCACTGCAATACATAAAGTTCCCCTTTCAGACCTTGTGGTCTATGGGGCAGATGATGTAATGGTCATCTGATTCTGTGGCCTACAGTTAACGAGGGTGTCATGTGGCCAGCTCAACGACCAACCGCCTTTACTTTTCCCCAACTATTGTCAGGTACCCATTAGAGTTGGGTGGACTCAAGGGCGCTTGAAAATCCCGAAATAAAAATCCCAGCCTTCACCAGGATTCGAACCCGGGACCTCCAATAGGGAAGCCAAGTGCTTTACCACTCAGCCACCACGCCCTCAATACATAAGATAGTTAAATTAAAGTCTTATTTTTAAATGTGTCTCCTAGGGGCAGGCAACGAGGACTTTGAACAAACTATTGACCTCAACAAAGAGTTTGCACAGTCCATGTCAGCAGATGTTGGACACCATCCCTTTGCAACCATGGAAGAAAATCCTGATAAGGTCAAGGCCAGTAGAATGCTTAGAACTTCTTCTGAGGAAGTCAGGAAACTAGAAGCAAAGAAAAGGTAACTCTTATTGCAGTGTTAATGGCACAACATTTCTAAAATCCTCAACTGATAGCACTATGGCTCAAAGTCAGTGATGAACTGAACACCATAGCTCATAGGTGGTGGTTAACTGTGCACCTTAGTCAGTGGATAACTTTGCATCATAGTCAATAATCAGTGGTTAACTGTGCACCTTAGTCAGTGGTTAACTTTGCATCATAGTCAATAATCAGTCGTTAACTGCACCTTAGGCCTTAGTCAGTGGTTAACTTTGCATCATAGTCAATAATCAGTTTTTAACTGTGCACCTTAGCCCTTAGGGGTTAACTGAGCACCATAGCCAATAGTCAGTGGTTAACTGTGCACCATAATCCATAATAAGTGGCTGTGCACCATAGCCCAGTGGTTAATCAGACTTCGATTGCCTTTATTATACATGGTTACCAAGAATAAAAAAACATTATTTTTTAAAAGAAAGTTTCAAAAGCCAGTTGTTTTTTGTTTTTTTTAAGTTTCCTTTTCAGCCAACCCAAAATGTGATTTTGTAAGAAATTTCTTTTACTCTTGTTATGTTAAACTTGTTTAAAAAAAAAAAATGTCAGTAGCTTTTTATTTTATTATCTATCCAGGTATGAAATATTGCTTAGGAAAGCCAAGACAGAAGACCTGACAGAGATAGCTGCCTTGCATTGTATATTCCGTACCGGTGTTGATAGACTGGGTCGTCCTATCGTAGTGGTTGTTGGGAAAAATTATCCAGCACACACGGCAGATCCAGAAAAGGTTAGTGTCAATGTAATTTTTTAATTACAACTCAAGCATTTACTCGGAGACATCTCTTAATGCTGGAAAAAGAAAGTTTTATTGTATTTATCTAAGAGTTGTCATCTTAACAAAAACGTCAGTTGATGATTCTGTCTTAGAAAACATTGTAGGGGATTTATTTTAGCACATGGTCTGACAAGTTCCGCTTACAATGTACCTATGGAAAACATGAAAATACAATCAGGGTGAAGAATTGAATGTTTCCTTGACATAGTATTTAACATAATGTAGATTGGATTTGCTATTTTTAAAAAGAAAATTGGAAAGTGGCCATCACTTTGCTTCTGTCTGCAAACATTCAACAAAATAACTTGGAATTAGACTTGCAACTCATTTTTTTTGTTGTGTTCTTATCTTATTTTAAAGATAATTGTAATCACTTCAGGAAATCATAATCTAGGTATCATATTTTCTAAAGTATCATTTTTAGAGTCATTGATTAGGATCAACATGCTGTTATCTGTTAGTTATCAAATGTTTTAAGACTCTGAGAACATACACAAGACCAGTTTCTTTGGAATTCAAGAAATAGTTTCCTATTTCTGATGATTCAGCATTTACAGATGTTCCCTCTTTAAAAAAGAAAGGGAAGTAAATGATTGTACTATTGCTCCACAGACGTTACTGTACATGATCAGAATAATGGATCCTGTAGTGGAGACTGATTATGTTATTGTTTACTTTCACACACTCACCACAGGCAGAAACCAACCAGCCATGGCTTACTTGAAGATGGTCTACAGTTTACTAGATTACAGGTAAACAATTGGTCCTTAGCTTTTGAAATTGTTTTTTTTTTGTCTTGTTGCATCAACAAAAAAAAAATTGAATTTGGATGAAATACAAAAAAGGCAACTTGTCTGAGAATCTCTAGTTCTTGCTAGGTTGGAGTTAGCTTACTATCCATCCATCCCAGTGGCGCTACAGCCCTTGGAGGGCTCTGGCCTGCTTGCACACATTCTTCCATTCGGATCTCTCCTGGGCCTTTCGTCTCCATGCCCTAACCCCAAGCTGTTGCAGATCTGCCTCCACATCATCAATCCAACGCATTCGGGGTCTGCCCTTGGGTCGCCTGCCTTTTGGTTTTTGTCGGTATACGATCTTCACTCCCCTGTTGTCTGGCATTCTTTCAAGGTGTCCTGCCCAACGTAGTCTGTTCTTCTTTATTTCAGTCACTATTGGTGGGTCCTCATATAGTTGATAAATCTCATGGTTGGTGCGTGTCCTCCACCCTGTTTCATCCTGTATGGCACCATAGATTTTCCTGAGGATTTTCCGTTCCCAAGTATTGAGTAAATTTTCAGATGTCTTGGTCAGTGTCCAGGTCTCACTTCCATACATTACTGCTGGCCTTATGATGGTTTTGTATATTATTTTCTTGGTTTTCCTTGAAATTGTTTTGCTCTTGAGTAAATGATGGGTGCTATAAAATGCTCTGTTGCCTCCTGCTAATCTTTCTTTTATTTCTGTTAGTAGGTCGTTTTTGAAATCAATTGTACTTCCTAGATATTTGAAAGTTTGGACATTTTCAAATTTGTGGTCTTTGATTTTTATATATGGTTCCTCTGTTTGATTGTTTCTTGTCATTGAGATGTACTTGGTTTTACTGTCATTGACCTCAAGTCCTGCTGGTCGAGATGCTTCTTCTAGTTGTGTGAAGGCTCTAGCGATGTCAGAGGTTTCTTTACCCAATAAGGCAATGTCATCGGCATAAGCAAGGTATTGTAGAGGTTGGCTGTATATTGTCCCGGTTGGTTGTGGACCCGTTTTTTCTCTCCTGAAGTAGTTAGTAATAGTTCCTTTTGTGTTTATATGTACATTTCTTATAACTCTCTCAAGTGTCAGATTGAAAAGCATGCAGGAAAGTGAGTCACCTTGTCTTAATCCTCGTTTAATCCTAAATTCCCGTGAGTGTTCTCCTTGTATTACGACTTTACTTTTTGTGTTGTTTAATGTCATATGTATAAGTCTTGTCAGCTTGTTAGGTATTCCAAAATCCTGTAGGGTGTCATATAAATATTTCCTTCTGATACTGTCATAGGCCATTTTATAGTCTACAAAGAGTTGGTGGATTGGTATGTTGTATTCATGGCATTTTTCTAGTATACATCTTAGTGTGAAGATGTGATCAGTTGTGGATTTATTGGGTCTGAAACCACATTGGTAGTCACCTAAGATTTCTTCTGAATATTTTCCAAGCCTCTTTGTTATAAGCCTAGATAGGATCTTATAAGTTACATTTAGTAGAGATATTCCTCTGTAATTACTGCACTTAAGCTTGGATCCTTTTTTGTGTATTGGGGTTATAAGAGCAGTTTCCCATTCTGTTGGTATTACTTCTTCTTCCCAAATTCTTGATATTAGTCTGTGTATTTGGGAATGTAAGTCTTTCCCACCAAATTTAATTAGTTCTGCTGTAATTTGGTCCTCTCCTGGTGCTTTGTGATTCTTCATGGTCTTTATTATTTCTGATGTTTCAATGAGTGTTGGTGGGTTCACTAAGGGATCTGGTCCTCCGTACGGCAGTTCATATTCTCCATTGTCTCCATCTTCAGTGGTATTTAGAATCTCCTCAAAGTATTCAGCCCATCTCTCAATGACCCTGCTGTTTTCTGTAATAAGCTGACCATCTTTATTCTCACACATGTGTGACCTAGCTTGAAATCCGTTCTTTTCATCTTTAATTTTCATATACATTCCTCTCGTATCTCGCTCCTTTGCTAGTTCCTCAATATGAGTAATCTTGGCCTTTTCCCATTCACGTTTTTTCTTTCTCACAACTTTTGTGGCCCTTCTTCTTGCTTCATTGTATTGTTGTCTTGTGTTTCTGGTCTCTCTTTGTAACATTATTATTCGAGCATTGTTTTTCTCTTCTATAATTTTTCTACATTCATCATCATACCATCCCAATCTCTCCTTCTTTTGTTTAAAGCCAACTACCTCTTCTGCTGTTCTTTTGATAGCATGCTTTATTATTTCCCAATGCTCATTTATGTTATTTTCGCTGTCCTTTTCTAATGTTGTTAGTTGCGTTTGGAGTGCAATTCTGTAAGTTTCTGCCACAAGTGGGTCCTTTGTGAGTTTTTGACTATCATATTGCTGTGCTCTCTTTCTTTGGTAATTGTGTATGGTGCTTATTCTTTGTCTAAGTTTAGCTTTTACTAGTAGGTGGTCTGAATCAGCATTTGCTCCTCTGAAACTTCTTACATCTAGTATATCTGATCCATGCCTCTTATCTATGAGTATGTGATCTATTTGGTTCTGGGTGTTGCCATCAGGTGAGATCCAGGTTACCTTGTGAATATTCTTATGTTGGAATTTTGTGCTGCAGATAGACATTCCTTTTCCTGATGCAAAATCCACTAATCTTATGCCATTATTGTTAGTCTCTTCATGTAAGCTTTCTTTGCCAATGGTTGGTCTAAATGCTGGTTCTTTTCCAATTTTTGCATTGAAATCTCCTAGGACTATTTTGATGTCATGCTTTGGTGCTTCATCATAAATTCTTTCCAGTCCATCATAGAAGGCTTCTTTTGTGTTATCATCTGTATCTTCAGTAGGGGCATGAACATTGATAAATGATATGTTGAAGAATTTCCCTTTCATACGTAGTGAGCAGAGTCTATCACTTACAGGTTTGAATCCTATTACATTACCTACCATTTCCTTTTTAACAGCAAATCCAGTACCTAGGTTGTTAGTGCTTCCACCACTATAAAATATAGTATACTCCTTGGTTCTGAGAATGTCTGAGTCTTTCCACCTGATTTCCTGTAGGGCTATAAGGGGTATCCTATATTTCTTTAACACTTCAGTCAGTTGGGCAAGCGCACCTGCTCTATAAAGGCTTAGCACATTCCATGTCGCAAAACAAAAATCATGTCCTTTTCCAGGCCTAGGTCGTTTTCCGTTGAGATCTGTCCGGGTTTTCTTGTGTGTATAGGCTTTCGTAACAATTTTTTTTTTATATGACAGAGTTGTTAGCCCTGTGCATAACCATCTGGGGGGCTGCCCCTTTCAGCTCTCTGGATAGCTGTCTTTATTTTCGGGTAAGGTGCCCTAGCCTTTGTGGATCCCTCCACTTCCTGCAAGGCAGCAGGTTTGATTTTGGTCCACCCCGGGTATTTTATTTCCCCGGTACCCACCATATCTGGAGGGCGTTCCCCTATCCGCCACCTGGGGAGGCGCTCGATAGGAGATCAAAAACTCCACACGAGGGCCACCTTTAAGTCTTTGCTAGGTTGGAGTTAGCTTACTGGTATATGTATATATGGCCACCTTTAAGTCTTTGCTAGGTTGGAGTTAGCTTACTGGTATATGTATATATGGCCACCTTTAAGT
>JADKLZ010005243.1:30384145-30412404 GCA_021533235.1 Biomphalaria straminea
TAATATATTATATTGTTTGTTTCAATTAAGAGCGACGACTTACAAGGAGACTAATTCAGCTTATACCACTCCTTCAGTAAAGTACAATTTCTTTTACTTGTTTGAGATACCAAACAAAATAGCTAGATCTAGTTACCAAAGTTAATAAACTGGTGGTATTTTTGTTTTCATTTTTTTTTTAATTGATTCTTGTGTTGTCATGTATATTATTGTCTTTGCAAAATTTCCGCTTGACAGACACGGTAACTTGATAAAACCTTTGTAATAAAATTAGTTGGATTAACTTAATTGAAAAAACAAGCGTAATATAAGAAAAATATATTATTAAAAACAACAACACAAAGCTTACGTAAGGGAATGAACCTCACACTTACGGACATATCTCTCAATACTACAAGATTTATTATCGGTTTCTACATAAAATGTCAGATGTCCATTATTATTGAAAATTATCATTGATGGCGGGAAACCTATAAATAGCAAGTCTTTTTTGCTGTATGCGGTGTGCAAAAGTGAAGGAAGTATTGATAAGCTATTTAATTTATGACATATAGGTAGTCAATTTATGATCATTTGCTTGCACCTTTTTAGTGATGCAGATTTAAAAGTTCTAAGCTTTTCCGTTTAAAGCAGGCATGTCACACAAATATAGATATTATAATCGCATGGAAAACTTACTATGACCTGAGGGGCCGCAGCAAAAAATTAGTTGCAAAACAGCCTACTAGTTTTATGTAAATTAGAAATAATACAATAGAATACATAAATTAATGGCATACCTGCCCCTTAAATAGCTAAATTTGTAGTACTATTGGCTAATTAAAAATTAATATGATTACACATTATTTTCTTTGTTCTGATGCTTGACATCTTTTCTAGTTAAAGTTTGTTTACCACTGACGCTTTCATCACAGATGACAAATTTTGATCTGATAATCTCAAGCGGTGAGGTGTTTTTTTAGGTTTTTATTATGGGAATAAACTGCTCACAGAGTCCAGTGCATGCAAACATAGCTAGAATTTCGGCTTCAAATTTCCGCAATTCAACGTACCGTTCAGGATAAATAACTGTACAATTTTGGCATAGCCAATTTAATATTCCTGGATTTCAACTGAGAATGTGACTGCTATTCTATCAGCTCTAGTTGCACATTACCAGCAGCATTTTCAGAATCAAATGAGAATGGAGATGCAAACCACGAAAGTTCTTGCTCTTATGAAACGAAGTAAGGAACACGGTCATTGGAAGCATCTACTAACGATTCAAGGTGTAAGACATTATTATTATTATAGCTTTTATATAGCGCTACTTTCATGCTTATAGCATGCTCAGAGCGCTTTGGTCCAATCTCATTTGTGGACCAGTGGGGGGGAGGGGGTATCTAGGAGTTGGTTTCCCGTGCTGCCTTTGGGCGCTCAGTAAACACAACTCTGCCCGAGTCGGGTGTCGAACCTCGAGCCCCCTTCTAGGTAGCCAAGCAAGCCAAGATCAAGCCGCACTTAGCCTCTCGACCACGCTTCCCACGCCATTCACCAAATGTCGCAACTGTATTAAATCTTTTTAGTTCCTGACACTTTGAGAAGTGAACAAGATTTTCATTTTATATTTGATTTATCAACAGTCCTAATTGTTTGAAAGCACCTCACATGATTACACGCAGTTGTGACAATTTTGTCTTTACCTTAAAATTTCAAATTCAAGGTGACTAGTGAGATCAACTGCTAATGCCAGATCCCGAACCCATTCGTCAATTCGGAAATGTTCAACAGGTTCACCTTTCATGTTCAGAAACAATACGATTTCCTCACGCAGTGCAAAAAAATCTCTTCAATACTTAATGGCGTGAGAGCCAGCGGACTTCTGTGTAGTAGGAACATAATCAAATTCATGTTCGATGTCATCCAGAAACATTGAAAATTGGCGAGCATTAAAATCACGGGCACGAATAAAATTGAGAAGCGACTAAAACCGGTCTTATGACATGTTCAAACTGTAATTGCTGTGCGCAGAATGTTTCTTGATGAATGATGCACTGAAAATGAGCAAATTTAAAATTAGCATCAGTCTCTCTTATTTTTTCAAGTAACTTTGCATCAAAACTATTTCATTTCGTGGTTGGTGCGCCATACTTTGTTAGACTATCTAGCTTTATTTACCAAAGATAAATTGTACTGTATTATCACCACTTGTCACTACTCATAAGATTCTCGCTTGTTGTAGTGTTATGCATAGAACAGAGCTCAAGTAGTTCCTCGTGTATGTCAAAATTCCTGTCAAAGGCCCTTATGAATATATCCAACTGGGCTACACCCGTTACATCAGTTGACTCCAAAATAATTCAAAATCAGCTATTTCTTTGAATGTTTTCACCTTTTCTGGACAAATTACTTCGTCTATAACAACACACACTCCTTCATAAAATCAATTTTATTAAATGATTTGTAATGGTTTGCAATGAAGTTTGACAAAATGTAGCTTGCTTCCACTACAGTCTCACCCTCCTTGTTCAGCTTAACAAATATATTTTTAATTCAAGTAGCTTGTCATCTCTTGTTTTCCAGCGTAATAGTTAAACATTATTTTTATAATTTTTAGGTGGCCAAGCGGGCCGCATGCAAGGTGCTCTCGGGCCGCATGCGGCCCCCAAACGCCCAGTTTGACATGCCTGGTTTAAAGCGACAAGATTTTTACAAATACAAAACAGCATTAGAATCTTACACTATGACTTATTAAAAAAAAAAGAAAAACGAATCGGGAAATAATTAGTAATAATAATGTCGAGTTAATAAGAAGATAAATTTCTACGTATTAAATTATTGTTTTAGCTTAATTTTCTTATAAATATAATATATATAATAAGGTTCAAGTTAGAGTCTTTATAAAAATCTCAGAAAATCTGATTTTTTAAATGAAAAAAAAAATTAAAAAAAAAACTGCTAGACTGAATTCTCAGTTTACTATTAATACAGACCTATCCCTGCACATCACGCGGTGAGTAGCAAGGATGTGTATTTCTCTCTCTATCTGTCTATCAGATCTTGTGTAAGGGGTAATTTTATTTTCGCGGAAAAGGGGAAAACGAATAATCTCCCATCTCTACTCGACACCATTCTGAGATATGAATGATATGACGTCATTCAAATCAGCTGTTCTCATTATCTTTCAATGTGTGTGTGTGTATGTGTGTGTGTGTGTAAGTGCAGATGTAAAAGTGTTTTATTTTTAGACTAAATCTTCTCAGGGATGTGTGGCATGATAAGAAAATAATCGCTTTTGTGTGTTAAAGTTGATACAGAAATGTGCATTTTCTTTTATCTCTTATGCCGGAAATAGAACACTCTTGACTGTCCATTAGAAGGGAACACTTGATTTGTGCACTATCGTAAATAACATTTTATTAAATGACCTCCTTCAGTCGTGAAACGACTCTGAATCGTCTCGTGAAAATGAGATGAATTCCTGGGCGTTAGATCTAGCTGTGGTCGGAACGATGTCGCCCACACCGCAGTCCCCCCCCCCCCCCCCCCCCGTTTATACGCAGCTGTTCTATCCAAAGGAACAGCAGGTGACGATACAGTTGGGCTTCAGCGGCGCAGCAGGCTCTGTCAGGGTGTAGCATTAAGTGCTGCAGGCTGCCTAAGACTCCCAAAGCCTTTCCCATGTTTGGGTATAGCTGCAAGGAAACAGAGGTTTGAATTCAACGTTTTTCTTCTCTTAGCTGGGTAGACAGCCATAGACAGCCAAGACTAAGAAGCCTTCCTATTATTAAAAAAAGATAAGTAAAGTTACTCTTTCAAACCTTGTGGTCAATAGGCAGATGTTGTAAAGGCCATCTGTTTCTGTGGCCCAGATGTTGTAAAGTCCATCTGTTTCTGTGGCCCAGATGTTGTAAAGTCCATCTGTTTCTGTGGCCCAGATGTTGTAAAGGCCATCTGTTTCTGTGGCCAAGATGTTGTAAAGCCCATCTGTTTCTGTGGCCCAGTGTTAACAGATCGTAGCCAGTTCAACGACTAACCGCCTTTCCCGAAATTCAATTCTAAACCCTAACCTGACCCACAAATAGCAAGGTCTGAAAGACACTTAATACTCAAATATGGATGTATATAATCCTATGGCAGACTGTCTAGAAACTTCTGGAACAGACAAGGTATCACCACAAATACAAAGCTAGGGGTCTATTGAGCCCTCATTCTCCCTACATTGCTCTATGCTTCTGAAACGTGGACAGTGTACAGAAAAAATGCAAAGAAACTGAACTACTTCCAAATGACATGTCTAAGTAAAATACTGAATGGCAAATGGCAAGACAAAATACCAGATAATGAAGTCCTTCGAAGAGCGGGTCTGCAAAGCATCCATACAATCCTGATGCAGTCCCAGCTGCAATGGGCAGGACACGTCTGCAGAATGGAAGACTGCCGGATCCCTTAACGACTCTTGCATGGCCAACTAAGCGAAGGAAAGTGCTCGCAAGGTGGTCAAAAAATGCGCTTCAGGGACACCCTCAATGCTTCTCTGAACCCGTTCAGCATTGACCCAGCCACGTGGGAGACAGAGGCACATGACAGAGCATCATGGCGTCACGCTGTGAAAACCGGCGAACAGGCTGCTGAGGAAAAGAGAACAACGCTGGCAGAAGAAAAACGCCAGAGAAGGAAAGCAAGGCCAATGACTCTAGCTCCAGCTGGAATATCATGCCCAGTGTGCAGCCAAACATTCCGGGCTCACATAGTTGTCACCAGCCACATTAGGAGGCATAAAACCCCAGTGCAAAGCCCTCAGCCCCCTGGATGACATCGAACCACGATGGACGAGCTATATAAATATAATAAAAATACAATGGAATTCTTGTCCTTGTAAATACAAAGAGCGTTCCTTTGTCAGCAGGTGTCATCCCTGGGGTGGGGGGGGGCAGCGAGCCCCGTAGTTTGAGACTCGCTGGTTAACTCTTCTGGTAAGTACGTCCACACAAGGTCTGAGTGTCGTGACTGTGTCAAGTGTTGTCTTACAGAAACAGAGCGACACTTGTGACAGTGACACTTGTCCCTTCGACTCAGACTTCAGCAGTACAGGGCACTGGTGTCAATTGTCTACAAGTGTTACTTTATATTCTTTTGTTTCGAAAACATCCTGAACCTATTTTTACTTGAATTTTAAATTTAATCAAACTTAAACTCTGTTTACTTCTTATAACAAAACCATATTTGAATATAGATTTACTAGAATTTACACACCAGCTACGAAAATTAACGAATTATGACTGATAAAATAATTGGTCGATTTTTCGATTAATTAGTGCTTTAGTGACGGGAGGTGAATAATTGTGCAAAGTTTCTACTTGATCCGAGAACTGAAATTTGGTGAAATAACGTTTTTAAGATTCTATCAAGACAGAGAGACAGTTGTCACCAACTGTGGTACGGTATGAATATGTGTCAGTGGTCCAGGCCATCGAAACTCCAAAATAAAAGCCAAGACTATCCGTTGTTTACAGCCGTCTCAGACTTCTGTGCCACTGGGAATAACACTTAGTGTTATGATTGGTATTGGCCTGCACAAACCAATCATTTCGACAAGAATACTGAGCGCAGGCTGGTGGAAATTGCAGCCAGGGAGACTATAGCATCATATCCTGCCGGAGTGACCACTATCTACACAGACGGTTCTGTGCGGATGCTCGAGGGAACTATGAAAGCGGGGTACGGTGCTGTAGTTCGACTCGCTGGCAATCCCGAAAGATACGAGCTCATGGGCCCTTGTCCAGGGAGAAGCAGCCTCGAGGCTGAACTGGAGGGGATATTCCAGGCACTTGTCTGGGTGGAACGGAAGGTGCGAGAGGGAACTGCGTTACCGAGTGATGTAGTTCTCTTCACGGACTCGGTGTCCGCTCTTGAGGTCCAAGAGAGGCTTGACGACGGTGTCAGAAGGGTTTGGGACGTACTCACGGTCGGAGAGCGTCTCCAACGATTCGGTGTGAATGTCACTCTGCAATGGGTGCCCGCCCATTGCGGGTTGGTCTGCCACGAGCTGGCGGACCACCTCGCGAAAACCGCGGTTGTGAACGAGCAGGAGGATGATGAATCGTGCACTTATGTTAGTGCGCGGGCCCTCGCCGACAAGAAATTGTTGGCAAGTTGGTATCATAGCTGGGACTCTTCGGATAAGGGACGTGAGCTTCATAGAGCAATGAATAGACCAGACAGAAAGGATGCATGGTGGCGGTTGGGTCGAGCAGAGCAAGCGATTCTTGCTCAGTTCCGCACAGGGCACTGTCCGATTGGCGCGTATTTCGGACGGTGGAGAGAGAACTACGATACGAGGTGCCGCCATTGCATGGAAGACGATGAGACCGTAGACCACATTCTGCACGAATGCCGGGTCTTGCATGAAGGACGATTTGGACAAAGTGTTGGAGAAAATACTGGTGCGCGTAAGGCATTAGGGTTGTCCTTGTACGGGGATAAGGCAACCTTAAGATTCACTGCTCGCTTCCTCTCACGTGCTCTAAGGGAGTAGCTCTCAGCATGTTTATTACCAATGGGGTTTCTGACTCGGTGGAAATTGTGAAATTTCGGATGTTCCTTCAGAGTTGAAGATAATTTACTTCCTAGTCTAAACCTCCCGCAGGAAGACGGGTGATGGCAGCGGGCAGGGTATGAATCGAGACCAATCGTTTTAGAAGGTTTGATCACTGACCTGCAACGTCACAACATGTGGGCGGTTTAGAGCAATAGCTCCGCAAAAGGAGGCTATGTCCTACTTTTTGGGGCCCTGTCCTCCATCCGGCAAGCAATGACCTAACGTACACAAATTTCCGGCTTTTTTTTTTCTCAGCAATCGGTTTTATTTCTTTATAACTTCTGTATTAATTGAACACAAACTCACCTACGGACAGCAAGTAAGATGACAATATTTTTGACAACCTCCTCCTTAAATAGAATTAATCTAATGTAAACTTTTCATATGTAAATTGTGAGTGAGTCTGGTGTGAATGTACATTTTTTAAAAATAATGTTTTGTTTTGTATAATGCACAAATTGTAAGACAAATTTCTTTACGGACAATAAAGATTATTCATAGACATATATATATATAGATTGCCGATGAAGAACAAATTATTATTGGAAAAATTTGGGCAAACATAGATTTAGTTATACAGCAGTTATGAGCAGTATAAAAGTAAAAGTATTTATAGCTTGTTTTTTTAGTCATAACCTATGTAATTAATAGAACCCTTTCTGTATTATTATATTTGTAATCTTTCCTACTAAATCTATGTCAGGCGGGCATAATGATTATCTTCCCAAATATTAATTTAACTAGATCTAGACTGAAGACATTGAACACGTGTCGGCATTAGTTAGTGTTTAGAGATCGGATAGGATAGACGATGTCACGATAGACTCGGATAGACTGACTGACTTACTGTGTAAAAATATTCAATTTATTGATGTAAGCTTGTCAGGCTCTAGGATGGCTTATTTCAGCTTACGTAATTTACCAGTAGCCAGATGGTGACGCTACAGGGTGGGTTCAGTCTGTGACACCCCAGTCTGTGACCGAGGGACAAGATTTGTCTGAGTAACCAGATAAACTAGACTAAACTAACTTAACTAATCTACTTAGACTAATCGAAAACACCAACATAACTTTACTTTGAAAATGGATAGAACAAAACAAAACTTTATTTACATAAAAATAATAAGACCTCAATATCTGACACCAAAAATATAAACTACTTTTCTACATACAAAAAATCAATATAAAAATATGTACACAAAATAAAAAAACCAAACCTACTGATACTAAGTCAACTAAAACCCAAACAACTAAATCAAAACAAAAACCCAACCGAACCAATAACTAGCTAACTTAACACTAACTTACTATACTAAGCAAACCTTAATCGAACGGTCCTATTAAATACAACTATAACGCAAACAAATCAAACTAACTATCAAACTAAATTAACTATAAACCACTATAACTAAACTAGACCTAGATCTAAACTAATACTCCACAATAAACTTAAAACTAGTCTAGAAGTCTAGATCTACAATATTCTACAACTACAACAAAACTACTTAAAACATCCTAGACCTTACTGTATAATTCACTCAGAATTAGTAAAAACAGACTAAGTTCACTAAGTTGACTAAGACTAAGCTAAGGCAACATTAACGAATAATACACTTAGCACTAGTAGTACTACCTACTACCTAGTAGTTACTAGATCTAGAACCTATCGACTTAAAACAGACAATAATAAATGTAATACAGCAAATCAGCAAAATAGCAGCAAAAGGCTACAGCGTGTTAAAGCAGCAATATTTACAGCGGGTGATAATTGCAGCAAAAAGTAATTATAGCCTGTAAAATAACAAGAAAATAGAATTTTAGATTCTATTAAATCTAAACATTCATCGCAGGCCTGGGCGCCGCCATTTTAAATATCTACATGCTTGTCAACTCTGATAGTAGATATTCCATGTAAAAAAATAGAAACTAAATTAAAACATAGAACTAGTAATATATTTACACATAGTAATATTATTATAGATACTAGTAAAAATAAAATAGTTACAAACTTACAGGCCGTCCTGGTAAAGAATATTGAAATAATAAAATAATTCTTTAGATCACTAAGATCTCTAGCCACAAAGACAAAGATAGATCTGACGTACAGACCAATGGACACTGTCTTAAAAGCATTGAAAACATCAACTTTTATAGACCTAACCCTAACCTATATAAAAATAGAGTCATAAAATGAGACACTAGCCTATAAAAATAGAACATCTACAAAAATAGCTTTAACCTATAAAACAAAAATAAATATACAAAATAGCTCTAGGTTCACACGCTCACATTGATGCAAAATGATTTTTCAAACTTTAGGATTTATCCCTTGGCCGCATTGGTCTATCGTTCTACGATCGTTAGAGCACGCTCTGCTCATTTTCTTTTACTTTTTTGACTAAAAACTAATTCTAAATATTTGAATCGATAAGACGACCGCCATACATAAAGAAGCCCTGTCAACAATAAATAGATCCACATCACAAGCCTATATATATTTTCCTATGTCTTTCATTATGAAATTGTTGATATGGTGCGCATATGTGCATGCGTAGCCTATAAAGGCAAAATATTTGGAATAATGAACTTTTGTACTTTTCAAAAATTAAAGATAATTGTTATAGATATGCTGAAATGTGCGTCCTAGAATTTATAGCTCATTTGCCACCATTTTTTTCTAACGTAGATGTGGACGTAAAACATATTTGACTCTTCCCAAATGAAAATAGGATCCTGTTTCCAGTCTATATTTATTTATGTCTATGAGATTATTATTATCATTATTATTATTATTATTATTATTGAACAGGTGTTCGATTTGCAAGAATGTTCAAAAAAAAATCTGTTCATCAAAATTTACCCAGATCTTGTAGCGTTTATTTTGCATTCCGATGCGTTTTATTGAAAGTTGAAAAGATGTTATTTTTGGCTAATCAGTGTGCAATTGAGAGAAATACATCCTCTAGTGAATGACACTTGTACATGTACCGTCTGAAAAGAAAACGTCGGGCACGGACCACAAACAGGTTACGCAAATGATGCGCAACTGAGAATAGATGCTGTCTAGAAAGTGTGATATTAAAGATAGCATTTGATTGGCTAAACTGTCTCGCTAAATACAGTTCCGGTTTATTTCATAGATTTAGTTTTTAATGTTTACTTTGTCTTGTTGCTTGTTCTTTTGTGTGTGTGTGTGTGTGGCTTTGTCCTCCTGTTTGTCCTCCTCTGTGCCTGGTAACCCTAACTATACATCTTACAAATTACAGAGGTGTCGTTAAAGAATATGGCTAAGTGGTACCGGTACCAGTAGCCTAGCAACCATGGTGCGAAGGGATTTAATGCGGCCGGCCCCATGACCAATAGACCCGAACTGTAAGAAATTAAATATTTCACATTCTTTTAAAATTTAACTTAAAACCTCTATGTGTCTTCTTCCTGTTTTTGTTTCTTTTTAATTGTATTTCTAGTTCTAGAAATAACTCGATTTAGTATGAACTATATTAAAGAAAGGTAACTCTGAAATGTCACAACACCGTTTTACTTGAGGCTTACTAACGTCTTTGTCCTTTTTGATTTAAATAATAATAAGTAAATGTAAATGTAGTCTACTTAATGAAAAATGTTTGGTCTTTGTTGTATTGTATTTCTTTGTTTAATATTACTATACATTCTTGTATATACTCGTTGAGATTCACAAATTACTGTTATAAGTAAACAGTAACTTCATTTCTCATTTGGTTCTGGAAGGACTTGTCCGTTTTAATGTCTTCCAAAATAACTGGTTTTAAGCACGAGAAAAAAACAATAGGATAATTATCGATCGTAACAAATGAGCTTTAAAACATTCAGGCAGCACTATGTTTTTATCTTTATATATATATATATATATATATCCCGGTACATGCTTTCCAGAGCATTAGATGGCTCAATTTGTATTCAGTGACACTGAACTGACATGTGGAGGGTCCCATTCCTGAACACTGACCAACGCCAGTCGCCGTAGGACAACAGAGGTTCCTCAAAAGAAGAAGATCATTACGTCATACGCGTATCTATGCGATACCAATCGTGTAAGTAGGCCTCAACACTGGCCCACGACGTCACAACATGTGGGCAGCTTAGACCAATAGCTTGTTGCCACGTCGTACTGACCTGCTATGACGATTGGTCTGGATCGTGTGTTGATGCAGTCGTGCATGTCAGTATGACTGTGAATCAGCAGAGTTAGAACCGTTCAGGGACGCCCCTTCCACATGGGAGGCCCGAGTACCCTTGTTTTAAAGGTCGCTCTTCAGTACGGTACATTGGATCTAACAAATAAAAAGGTGGAATTACAAACCACCAGGCCTTATAGGGTGGCCCACGTCAACTCCAAATAGCGCCCGGATTACTTTAAATAGACGGTGTTGTTTTGAACCTAGACGAGAGTTTCCATCCCTGCTCCACCACCACCCCTTACGCTTCGACAAGCACCAGTGACTCCGTTCTAATGTTAGGTCCTGGAATGCCATCTGAAACCCACGGGGGGAGTCTCGCTTCACGGCCCGCTGACTCTATGCTCTGTTTATTGACTGACTTTGGGGGAAAGTGCAGTGTGACGATGAACAAGGACACGGCTTTGTGTTGGATGTCATGTTTGTCTTATATTTCTGTGCTCCTGTCTGCTTGAATTTAAAAAGTACGGTATTGAGAACTGGTTGGGGAAATAATGGGAAATAAGGAATGCGGTTTTCTAAAGCTTTCGCAAGCGCATGTCCTGGAACGTTTTAAATTCGATAACATCCCTATCTCACGGAGGATACTATTTCTAGGGGTTCTGCAAACTAGAAGTCCGTGTTGTAAATAAGAATGTACTAGCAATGTCGTCTTGACAAATTTTTTTTTTTACATGTTTCAGACGCTCATTCAGAGGATTATTTCTATAATAAAGGATGTTTGGTGCATATTCACATAGGCCCTATTGTGAAGCACATTATTATGTTTTAAATATAAACGTTGATACATTCTATAACAGATATTAATGGAACGAGGTCCACTTTATACATATTAAATGGCTAAAAGATGTGCTTTTTACTATCTGGCCAACTATCCTAACGTAAGCCGAATATGGCCGGTGCTGGAGCTATTATTATTACTTGAGTTAAGTACATTTATTTGATTTCATAGTAACATATTTATATCCATTCTGCCAGCTTGGTTTTGATATGTACATAGTCGGAAGGTATTCAAGTTATTTGAAGTTTTATTAGTTAAGATACATCACGCTTACAGCTTATTAGTTGTCTACCAGCAGATTGGTGTTACAAGTCAACGAGCGGCAACAACGCAGAGTTTGAAGACTTGATAACAAGTCGGACATTTATGTTTATTGTAATCGTCTCGCATATTTTTTTCCTTGAATTGCCCCCCTTTGATTCGTTACAATATATAAAAATAGAACATCGTGTCCAGTTTCTGTTAGTTATGACGATCAAATAAGCCGTGAATGTTTTCAGTCAGCAGCACTTTCATTGGGATTGGTATGAAATTATCTATTGGCCCCAAATTACCCCGTGTTAAACAAACCAAATTACCTCATCTATTTAATTTCGCCCACAGAGTAGGAGAATATTGCCTTGTCTCAGTAGAGTTAGAAACCACCAAATTCAACAATAAGAGTAAACTGTTTGAAAAAAAAAAATTTAAACCCCCTTTAAACAAAAAAATAATAAAATTTATCCAAGGGGGAGAACTCCGCCCTTAAAACTTTACCGGTACCGTATCTATCAATAATGTACAAGTTATTGCCCTTGAACGATTTCAAACAAAACAATTAATTACCGTACCAATAATTATTGACTAATTAAATATTTTTGTTTATTGATTCATGTTTTGTTAGTTACCGGTACTATAAATAATTGTTTAAATTATCAACTTGATCGGAGAATACGTAACGGAGAAATAGCGTTAACAATTATTTAAGGGGACTAAACTCAACACATTTAACCAAATCTGAGAATACAAAAGTACCGTACCGTATTAGTTTTTCACGTTCATATCAAACAAAATAATGAATAATAAGCAATTAATTGTCTAATTGGTTCTCTTTTTTTTTATATTCATGTCTTGTATAGGCCTACCGGTACGCTATGTCGAGCGATTGGGCGAAGTTTCAACTTGATCCGAGAATGGGTGTGGAGAAAATAAGTGTAGACACTTTTTATCAGACAGACAGACAGACAAAGTTGATGAAAGCTTAGTAAAAAAAAAAGATGCAGGCTTCATGGGCTTGAGCCATGCATAATAAATACCCCCGGTATACCGGAATGCGAAGTGGTAGATAGTTCTAAGATAAATCCACAGATCTGAACATTACACAAATAGTTAGGTCTCTGACACTTTGTTCTCACAGCACTGATTAACAAAGAAATAATACCCATCAAGAATTCATTTCCCTCTAATTTAGGATGGCTGCCTGGTCGAGCGGTTTGCACGCTGGACTGTCGTATCGATTTACCGATGGTTCCGGGTTCAAACCCTGCCCGCTCCCATCCCCCGTCGTCCTGTGGGAGATTTGGACTAGGAAATAACTATCTTCAACTCTGAAGGAATTTCCGAAACATGTAAAACATTTTACAAACATAATTTAAAGTTAAACAGTTGCCAACAGATGCACGACTATTATTGGAAGGGTAGAGGGAAGTCTATGTTGTACAAATGTTTATTGTTGTCGTTACAACTAATATGTGATTGTGCTCAATGAATGGTCTTTTTATCTTACTGGTTAAAATATGGAAGGGAAAAAAAGCAACAGTACCGTGCGGTATCTTGTACGAAAGAACTAAAAATAGATACCCCGATATTAAAAAAAAAATCGACGTGGTAAATTTATTTACCAGTACTAAACTAATAAAAAAAACATAAAGCATTGTTATCTATATTTCGACTATTCGTTACCTCATTTTTATATACCGGTATCAGAAATGACATGGAGCAAGGAGTGGATGTAGTGTGTATAAGTTATCAAGGGTAGTAAATACTTCACTTCTCCAATCTTAGTTGTCGTTATTTGTACTTTTGATCCGTTCTTGTCTGCTGTAAAGTATGGTACAGCATTGCACCTTAATATGAAGAGCTTACAATTCAGTGAATTTTGCTATTTAAGCTATCTTGTTCAATAAACAATGGTACCGGCCAAAACTTACTTCCTATTATTATTTTGAAATGCTTAGGTGGTAATTTTTCTGTCCTACTACTGGACAACTTTCAACACATCTGATCAAAGCTATGAGGTGCACTAAAGACTAAGCAATGAGGATCTCTAAATGACAAGTTCAAAATGGTCTAATTAGGCAACAGATGTCATTGAGCCAACATGAAAAGGAAATTTGATGCAGTAACAATCAGAGTGAGTCAATTGATCAATCGCAACACAGGCCATCACTTTTATTATTATTGAGGAGCAGTAGATCAAAGCTATTTTTATAGTATGCACTAGTATTACACCACAGCCGAGAAATAAAATAGGCTTGGATGACTTAGCATGATATTGATATGAAAACGCACTCCCCTTATGTTTTATAGTCAAGTAAAAACTCGTGTGGGGACTGAAGTTGAAGTAAGCAAAGGGCAATCCCAATTATATTTCTGGTAACCAAAATTTGTAAACCAAGATTTGAGAACCTTTGGAGTGTATGCCAAGATCTGAACACCTGTGGAGTATGTACCAAGATCTGCAAACCTTTGGAGTGTTAACCAAGATTTGAAAACCTTTGGAGTGTAAACCAAGATTTGAGAACCTTTGGATTGTATGCCAAGATCTGAAAACCTTTGGAGTGTATACCAAGATCTGAGAACCTTTAGAGTGTAAACAAAGATTTGAGAACTTTTAGAGTGTATGCCAATATTTTAGAACCTTTGAAATGTTAACAAAGTATTTTACAATTCAGTCTCTATGTTGTTTTTTTAAACTGATCCACCTTACACATTCCCCAATATTAAAACAAATCTAACATATTCCCAAAGGGTCCTCTTTCCTGTCATCATCATTCTAGAACTTGCATCCAGAAGTGGTGATACACACATTTCAACTCTGAACAAAACAACACACATTTCAACAAAGACAGAAAAACAAAACTTAAGGTTCTGACAAGGTGAATGTATTTCTTTGTAATTAAAAAAACAACAATCTTCTTAGAAGATACAAAAAAAAATCATTTGCTGATTTACATGGAAAAGAAAAATTACAGGTATCGAGTCAGCTTTCAAAGTTTGTTGAAAGCAGACAATAATATCACAAGAATTTGATTTTCTATATTACAAAATATGTACATTATTACTTGTAACATTGATAACAAAACAGTATTAAGTATAGGTCAAGCATATAGAGTCAACACTATATAGTAATAGTTGAATAGTACTAGTTTGTAAGCCAAGGTATAAGGTATACTTATGCTATGTTGTGTCTGGGGTCACCTCTTAATGTACATGCAGCATTAAGAGGACTGCCCATTTTGAGTAGCTAGTTGATTATAGGTTAGTTATATGGAAAGTTTACAGTTAGATATATCTAGCTGATTATTTAAGGTTTGGAACCAAAGTATTAAATAAATTCCAGAACCAATAAGGATGGTACAACAATGGCCATAGTAATTAAACAAGCATTGCCACTTTTTAGAGATCATAAAATTGGAAAATTTTGTGGTTTAAAAGCAAGAAGAAATAAAATAATATTCACAACTTGAAATACCAAGATTATCATTAAAAAAAAAACTATGAACATGTAAGTAAACTCTTACAAATCAAATGCCACATGTATGTTTTATTTTATACATGAAAAGTAAGAAGCATTGAGTAACAGATGAAAGTAAAAGTAAAGGTAATTGAAAATGGAAGCTCAAAACAAAAATTTAAAAAAATTAAAACCCGTGTTAAATTTAAAACCTTTTTTTTTAAAGTAAACATACATTTTTTTTTTAATACACATAAATTCAGCCTACCTTGGCTTTTACAGTAAAGAAATTTTATCAATCTAAATCTTTTAGCTCTGGGCAAGTAGATTTACACCAACAAAAAAAAAAAAAAAGGAAATTTTTTTTTTCCTTAACATTTTGTTTTTCTATAGAAAAGATAAGCCACTTGGAGAATATCTCAAATTTATCCAAGAATAAAACTCGTTACAGATAAATGTTGTTTACAAATAAATGTTGTGTTGAAAGACAAAACCAAAAAAAAAAAAAACTACAACTAAAACAGAATCGTCTCCATCACAGTTTGTTTTAAAAAATTTGGCTGCTGACTAGATTTTTTTGTACAGTTTTTGTTATTCCCCTTGGTTAGAAAGAGCTTTATTAGCTTCATTGCCTGGCTTTTTTAAATGTAGAAATGTACATTTTTCAAAGAAATAGTCAATAACCATTCACTGTCTGGGAAATATGTGTCATGTTTTCCAGTGAGATCAAACTATTTACATTTTAACAAGTATGTCTTGCTTTTTGTGGCAACTTTCTCAGATAAATCTGAGGTCAGAGTCATCAATACTGTGCAAGACGGAGGCATTCTCCTCTGAGAAAAGGTTTAAAAGAGCCAACTGTGTGCTCTCTGCGGAAGTTGAGTCCACTGAGCTGGCCGAGGGAGAGGATGACGGTGAGGCTGTGTTTGAACACGGCCAAGACCTAGAGGACACAGGAGAGTCTGGTGAACTGTAATAGTCCAGAGATGATTTGACACAAGAACTACCAACAATGTCACAGTGCTGACCATACCTATCGGCTGACAGAAAGGAGAATTTTAAATAACCATTACAGTTTGAGATGGCATCTTTAGTTTGATGGGCCAGCATTTGTGGGCAAGAAGAATCCTGAACAAAGTCTTCCAGATCAACAAAAGACTCAAGGTCCAACGATGGAGCCATGACGATCAACTGTTTTTGCTGTTCTGCGACAGAGTTACTAGCCTTTGGCTCAATCTGATCTTCCTGAAGCCAGTTCAAAAGATCTCTGGTGGCATCATCCTCATTACCCTGTTGTTTGACAGCGTCCTGCATTGCAACATCCTCCTCCACTTGACCACACAGCTGGACTGATAGTTCCGACGCAAAGTCAAAAGAAGTGTCGATCGTCAATGGCAACATCTGCTTCGGGGACATGACGCTCAGAGTGCTCAGAGGGAAGCTACTCTCTTTGATGCTGACCTCGTGCGATCTGGCCGGGACAGTTGTGTAAGTGTGAGATGACGCCGAGGAGTACACAACCCTCGACACAGTCTCCCACTGTGAACAGGAGGAACACTTTTTAGTTGGCACCGCCTCTGATGGCGCAGGAGTGTCTGGGCAGACAATGTCAGGCTTGTAAAGAGACACATCCTGATGCACAACTATGCTGCCGCCTGCAGGCTGAAGTCCTAGAGAACCCAAGAACTCCTCCTGGTTGAGAATGACCGCCTCATGCTGGATACTGTCACTGTCATCCCCTCCAAAGAATGGAGGCCTCGATTTATCCAGCACTGAGTCAATAAAGTCTTGAAAACTGTCTTCCATTGCTACGTCTGTGCAGGGGTCAAGGTCGGTGAAGTCTAAGGAATCTGTAAATTAAATATAAAAAAAAATAATAAAACGTCTGATGTGCATACAGTTTTATAAGAAAAGCTACTGAACCTGACCAACGCCCTTAATTCAAAAATGAACTGGTTCGGGTTAGTTTTAAATGGGCCTGTCTTTTTGATGGTTCCGCCCAACAATGGGTTTATACTAGCTCAATCCCGGAAAGTCTAGGGGTAAAAAAAAATCTTACAAAATATTTGTATTCGTTTTTGAGAGGGAGGGGACCCAGTCGCGCCATGTCAATGAGGCCACTTGAATCTCTTGACAATATTAGCAGCTGGCAAAACAAAGCCACTTGACAGGGGAGAGTACTCTTCACAACACCAGCAGTGACAGAAGATAACTCCTTATAAAAAATGATATATAAAGACAACTCATAACAAATGATATACAAAGTCCATTTACTTGACTTCGTGCATTATATTCATGGCTGAGACATATAACTTCCGTATCAGCTTTCAATTACTAATATCCGGGTAGGCAAAAGCTAAACAGAAAATACTAAATTGGCATTTTTAGAGAATCTGTTTTAAAACAAAATTATTTTCCTTTCCCATATAAGAGCATCAAATGTTTCTAAATAAATAAAATTACCTATAACACAGTTTCATATTATTGGAACGGTAAGAATCCAACAGTGCACTATAACACATAATGAAGTACATCTTAGATGGATACGAAGTGTGACAGAGTGTAGAGGCTAATGGACTCGGCTGACCTAATTCATGAATAACCAAAGAAACCCGGAAACAAAACAAGGAAATGTTGCTTAGCAAAGGAGGGGGAAAAAACTTTTTAAAGAATTGAGAGGCTAAATGAAAAAGATTTTTTGAATTAAACTAACCCATTTATGTAGTTATTATAATAATAAGGCTTTAATAATAATATCTTTGTCAAACTTATGTGTGTTGTCACTATGAGTTCTGGTAGAGAGACATGAATATACCGCACCGTCAAAAAAAAAAAAAGTAAAAATATGAAAATTATCAATACCATTTTTGTAGCGATATTTGATATTCTTTAATATGTGAAATGAAAGCAATGCAAAAGACTACCATAACGAAATAGTTACAATATCAAACAAATTATATAAACGTATGAATATCTAAATGAATCAAAGGTGAAAATGACCGCCGCTTAATTTTTATTCTATCCATAAAGTTCCCCATTCGGATCCTGCGATCTATTGGGCAGACGATGTAAAGGTCATCAGTTTCTATGGCCCACTGTTAATGAAGGTGTGCCTAGCACAACGACCAACCACCTTTTCCACAACTAAGGCCAGGTACCCATCTTAGACCTGGATGGATTCAAGATCCCGAAATTAAAAATCCCAGTCTTCACCATGATTCGAACCCTCGATTCTGAAGCCAATGAAAAAATGTGTATTTGTTTTTTGCTGTTTTTTTTTTTTACCTATGACTTATGATGAAATAGTATGATTAAAAGAAAACATTCATGCCGTCTTCTGTACCATACGGACGGCTTTCATCATATACAATGTTTCGCACCGCGCTGCACCAACAAACCAATAGTTAAGAAAAGGGGTCAAGGATGAAACTCGTACGTTACACAAACTCCCGCCGAACACGTATTCATAACAATGGGAGATTGAATCAAGAAAAAAAATAATTTCAGAAGACGAGAGAAAAAAAGAACAATGGGTTTAGATAACAAAAGGGGCTGAGTTGAACAATAGAGACGGGTGAGAGAGCTAATAACCATAGAGATTAAAGATAAAGGGGAGAGAATGAACAATAGGAAAGATGATAAAAACAGGGGAGATAATGTACAAGACTAACGGGACAGAACGAATAGAAAACATAGACTGGAAATGTTTAATTTTGTAATGATAAAGCAAGGCAGACATACAAAATATTCACTTAGTGCCACACCGAAACTATACCTACATTTCATTCCACTTACAGATCAAGTTACTCTACTAAAAGGAAAGGCCAAATGCGACAGCAATAGTGAAATATGATTTAGACACTGGCCTAGATAAATAACAATGAACACAACTTTTTTATTATTCATGACTACACGACCGATGTCCACGGGAATAAGTTGACCCATGAAAGTGTCAAACATTTACAAGTATCTGTGAGCTCTGTTCTACTATTATATACGGTAACAAATACTTTATATTAACATCTGGCCCAAAGCGACGCCACTGGATAAAAATGATTTGGGCATGCCTTATGAAATAGACCCCTGAAACGGCTCAGCTATCAATCACGTGACACAATTTATCCAATTCACATTCATCTGCATTGAAATAGAAGCGCGCTGACATTCACACATAAACACGTAACTACGCCATAGCCTCGAGAGTTGATCGATTTAAACTGTTTTAAAAAGCCGATTAACTTTTTTTTAAAGAAAAAAATCGTATTCTATTCAGTGTCAGTACTGTGTAATGTGCGTATGCGAGCTTCATAATATAAGGGTGGAGGTTTCAAACGTTTAAAAAAAAAACGAAATTATTTTTTTTCAATCGATACCGTTAAAAAACAGCTCAAACGAAGTGTTTATAGCAGAAAAGACGAGACTTTATACAAGTGAACCAACAATTATATATTGTTGTTTTTTTTTTAACTTTTACAAATTACCATATCATTAAAAGATTAATTATAACTTGATCAAAGTTTTCCCCCTGCTGCTAATTGATTGCCACGGCACGTGCATCCCATGATGCTCTGCTTGCACGTGTGTTGCATCATCATTTCCCCGTGGTTTCCAAACAAAACGAGCCACTCTCCGAGTAACACGTGTATAGCAGCGCGCCCCCTCCACATCCCAGGACGTGACCTCTGACGTAATCAGAAGAGATCAGGTCAACATACAATCTGTCTGACCTCGTGTCGACCGCTGTATAACTTTGGAATGATAAGACACTACCTAGACACGCATGTTACCAAGTTTATCTAGCGAGCTAGTGGGCGGCTCCTAAGTAAGAGTACAATCATCGATACGTTAAATGCCATGGCTTCTAAATAGGGAGCCTGCCTTCGAGGGCGAAAAGTACCTCGAACATTTTGTACGGTAACCTTTATAGTATAATGCTGAAGGTAAAGATAATGTCCAGATGTGAAATTGCGCATGAGCCATTTAGTTAGATGTACTTAGTAGGTGTTGTTTTTTTGTAGCTGAATTGGAACTCAAGACTCCCATTTCAAAGGAATTGTGTCCTAATGATATCACTATATAAAAATATAATAGTTATAAAGGACTTCCTTGGATAGAAAAGAATTTTAAATTATGCGAATGTAAAAAATAATTATCATGGCCACACAACACTTACAACTACTAGTTATGGAAAAAGGTGAGTTCAACCATTGTCAATGGCATTGCCCCTCAACTTTGACGTATACCAAAGCCTTGTTTACTTCTGAAGTACGCGCGTATCGGATGAGACTAAAACGAAGGGAAGTGGCGAGACAATAACTAATCATGGCCGGAAGTAGGCGTTGAAATCAATCAGTAACTGATAATAGATAATACAGTATTGGGGTTAAGTTATTTAGGATTAGTTTTTAGTTTTAATTTATATCTAATGCAGAGCGCAATGAAATTGGCATGATATAAATATGTAGTGTTTCAGCGAAAAGACAATGTTGCATGCTTCTGATCTTGCGAGATCTGTGAATATTTTGGTATACATCAACATGAATAAAAGCAGCCGATCCGGTATATTGTAGATGAAGATAACGTCGGGGCGTAGGCCTATCATACAAGTATTACAAGTTCACTGAATTGTGTCCAACGGTGGGGAATGACATGGAGGCTATATGTACGGCAAATACCTTTACTGGTCTGTGATATCAACGACAAACCACATACTTCATGATAAAATAAACAACATTTCTCTCATTCATATTTAAATTCTCCGTACAACTGCAACAATAAATCATAACTTGTCCGGCGCGATAACCCTGTCAGGTGAACGCCCCTCGGCTAATATGCAGTTTACGTCTGGTGTTAAACTGGAACACTAGATTAGAGACTTCGGATTGGATCGAGCGTTTATCTATTCTAGACAGTCCACGATTTTATCTGGACTAATTCGATTAACCACGAGGTCGTAAACGACTAAAGCGTAGAGCAAATAGATTTTTGTAACCATCTTCAAACGAAATCAATAAGCTATTTTAACTATAGAGGAAAAAATATTTTAAAAAATTGCATCTTTCAGAACTACTACACATAGTTGACAGTTGCAAAAAAAAAAAAAATGCCCAAACTAAATCCATATAAATTTGTTTAAGTTGGGCATTATTAAATTTTACTATTCCTACATTTAGGCCTATTATTTGTTGGCATTTATAAGGGAGATGGTTTCTGTTGCGATTATAGTTAATCCTAGTGGCATATTAAAACACAGAATTAAGCCGGCATTAATTTAAGTTCATAGACTATATACTTGACTAAGCATAGAGCTTTATCTAGTGAAATTAAGGTCCGCGATCTTCTGGCATTATTGCTCAATTAGATAATTTAGATCCTACTAATACGCTTTAAATATGGTAATTAAATGATTTAAAGTTTTGGGAGATAGAGAGCTAACTAAAGAGAAAGGAAGAGAAAGATGGGAGAAAAGATAAAAGTGGTATTGGTAATGAATAATGATACATTCATACTAACCAAGTTCTTGTAAAAAGTCTGTGTCTGTTACTATTTCGTTACTAAAGTCTGCTGCACTGCTCAACATGGCATCCCCGCTGCTCGTGCTGTTATCCAAGCTCGACTCGGCCTCGTCCTCTGAGCACTCCTCTTTGAAATCTGCGACACTTCTGCGTAACCCTCCTGAGGGTTTGCTGGTGTAATCGTGGTCCGAGAGAATGGACAGGATGTCCGACTCCACCCTGGACGTTGACAATGGGCTCGACAACGTGGCTTTTATCGCCGGCGGCGACATCAATGGCTGTAACGAAGGTTTGGGGGCTATTGAGAAAGGTGAGTGGTAGTAGCAGGGGCCGAACGCACTCAGAGTATCCATGTGGTCGAAGAAAGAATTTACACCAGGAGGGGCCATCGTGCCCTAATCTTAAGAGTGGTATGTTAAATCAGGTAGAGCTTTCTTCCACTGGTAAAGTTATAATCCAGATAGAGTCTTGTTATCTCAGGAACTTGTGTGAATTAATAGATCTACTATTAAAATCATATTTTACCACCTATGTGTGTTGGTCTGATTTGTATCCAATAAGATATATTCCAATGAATTTAAAAGCCACGAATTTCTACACAATAATCCAGTAGTAGATCTTGTATCCGTTCCCAAGGAAATGATATACACAATAGCAATATTAAATAGTAATCTCAGACTAGCAGAATACACGATGTAGTCTTGGTGGGTCCGTTTGACTAGTCCACGTATTTATATTGCGCGGTTTAATTCACTCGCTGCTCTACGCCAAGGTGATCTCTTGAGCGGGAAAAGGGAGAGGGGCGGATCTCTCTCCCCTCTCCGTCCACCCCCCTAGCGCGTTGCTCCTCCCCCTTTTTCTGTTTGCCCTTGTTGCGGTTTCGTTTGGCATGCCGACGTAGAAGTCTGGCGAGGGGCCAAGTGTCACTGTGCTATTAATAGCCCACGTGGAGATCCCATTATTATGTTGTGGGAGAAACGTGGAGATTATGACGCAGATAGTTTTTCACCACGCACGCACACACAAACACGTTCCATGGTCCGTTTTGTTAAAGTAGGCCAGAGATAAAGGGAAAAAAAAAAAAGACGTTAATACATTTCGCATACAAATGTTTTATTTCAAGTTGAATAATGTACAATCTGCGTTACCTGTCCCACAAATTATACAGAGGGTAGGGCCCATAAAAAAAGGGGTGGGGACAAATTTCAAAAAAAAAAGAAAAGATTACTCCGTTTCAAAGGTCAATTGTTTCGAGGGGTTTCCACGCGGCAATGCCACGTCGATCGATGAATGACTAATGTCTTTATAGAAGACTCGCTATCTGCATTCTATTCTACGTTATGTTATTGAATTTCTTTTGACAGGTATGGGCGATCCTGTTCCGCTAGTTTTCAAGATTATAATGAGCTAGTTCTTAAACTCAAGATAAATAAAATGAGTGCGCCATTTAATAAATCGTAAGCCCTTCCCTAACGCACACGCACAGACTTATTTATGAATTTGTAGTTCGTATGTTCCTTCAGTTCGCCCTTATATAATTTATATTATGATTATTAATAAAAGCATTATGCGATTTAGTTAAAGCACTCCCCCCCTTTTTTTTTCAACACTAATTATACTGCACATTGTAAATAAATTATATAAGCCCCCCCCCCCCCCAATACTACAACACTTTAGTTCGAAGACGGATTAAGAAAACATTCGTCACGTGGTCGCGTGGTCCAATAGAAATCTCGCAAAATACCCGCCCTTTTAGAACCACGTGAGACTGACGACGTGGCCGCACAGCAGACGAACATTAAAAAAGGCAATGTCAAGGATGTTTTGACCAGGAAACACGAGGACGAAAGAATGCAGTCATGTGTGTGTATGCGACAGTGTGTGTGTGTTTATACTTTATGTCGGTTCAGACGGGATATTTAGGAAAGACGATAGCAAGAAAGCTAATCAGAGGTGTCACCTAGCTAATCAGAGGTGTCTCCTAGCTAATACTGGCTACTAGACATAATGTACTTCTAACAATCTTTCAGTTATTATATCATATTAAGGTTCGGACAGGGTTGAGAGAATATCAGAATGTTAATTTAAAATCAATTCATTATTAACTTAGTGTTGCCGGAAGATTGAGATATAATTCAGGTTTAAGTCAATTAACACGTTTAGGCTAATGTAAAAACTCTAACTACAAACACAATCTAAATTAAAAACTCCAAAATCGTTTTCAATCAAATAAACTCAACTTCTATTAAACCAATGTACAGAATCTTCAAATAGTTTTACTGCTATCAAAAATACAATTCCACCCATAAGCCATAAGATGATGTCAAATTTGAACTCTCCCAAGCTAACATATTTCTTTTAATATTAATTATTATTAAGTTCTCCATTTGTTCCTTTCATTATCTGTCTACAAGCCACGCCCCTACAATGTAAAGAAAATAATTGATTACACCAGTTTCATGTAGCCTACTATTTTACTTGTCTGCTAAGTAGAACCTATGGAAACAAAGTGACGTGAACAGATTATATTAAAACATTGTTGACTGTTGTTGAGGGCGGGGGCGTAGCTAGAAATTTTCCATCGTTTGGGGGCCCGGGGGGGAATGGCCTCTTTGGGGGCCCCTACATTTTGCGTAATACTTAATTTTTATGTAAAAAACACTCGTTTAGGACCCCCTCAAGTGGGGGCCCGGGGGGATTTTCCAATTCTCCCCCCACCCTAGCTACGCTACTGGTTGAGGGTCGTTGACTTGTAGCACCAAACTACTGGTAGACAACCGCTGTAGGCGTATTAGTATCTTAGCTTATAAAGCTTGAATTAATTTGAATAACTTCTTTGTGAACAATACTAAATATAACTTTTATAATATAGACAAAATCAAGTTGGTATGAGATATAATAAATGTACTAGACTTTAGCAATAATATTTTTTTAACATAATGTAACTCACTACAATAACACAACTCTTGTATCTTACATTCTGGGGTTGTCTCCCCTAAGACCAATGACGACAATGCCACCTATGTTGCATCATTCCCAACCAATCGCTAATATCACCCTACAGTCACCATAGAAACACACATACACACCTCATACCAAGGGAGTAGCTTTCTAAATATATTTTTTTGAAAGAAGAGGGCTGGACAGGGGTTAAACACAATAAAAGTGGCTTGATTTTCAAGTCCCCAATTGATAATAATTAGAAGGCATGCCAGTTTAAAGAGGGCGAATAAATGCCAACCGCCCTATTATTATTGTGGCTATCACCAGGTTGTAGTGGTCATTAGGGGCAATGTGGCTGGTCAACAATGGCTGGAATTAACGGTTTTTAAATTCGCATTAGAGAGAAATGTGTAAGAAATGGGAGGGCTAGTACATTGGAAAAGGGGGGGGGGGGTTAATACTGGTCAAAGAGTTCGATCAATATCACCGGTCCACAGCTAGCCTTAGGCCAACCCATTGTCAATGATAGTTTTTATCTTCGCCTTACCCTTACCGCGTGGCCTTTTATGGCCATTCTTACAAACTGTCCTCCCTTCGGATGACGTCTGAATGCGATGACATCATTGTTAGAAACAACAGCGAGGATGCCAGACAATAAGAGTAAGTGCCTAGCCTTCCCACATGAGTATAGTCCTGAACTTTCCTCCACCCAGACACAAAGGCGATGAATTTTAAAGAGGAAGGGATGTCATTCGGGATTAGGAGCGGCAAATTGTTGTCAAACATTCTAAATTGGTCTAATTCTTGTTTGTCAATATCATCTCTGTTTAGTGACCTGGGCGGGTGACAAGGTGAATGCACTGAAATCAATCCGGGATAAAAATAATAAAAAAAAAAAAAGGGATACCAACTAAACAAAGAATCCGCGCACCCAAACAAGTGTCTGTGTTTGTTTTGCTTTTTGAATTCTTTCCACCCCCTACTGGGTCCACTCCCCAAGCAAGTTCTAATGACGCCATCAGGTGAGTCGGCGTTAAGTTTATTTAAAGGAACAAGCCAGGCTCACAAAAACATGTGTCGCCATTCAAAGTCAAACAACGCCATTACGGATGTTGTAAAAAACTGTTTAAAAAAAAACAACAAAAACAATGCCCGCAGTAGAGAAACGAAACAATGGAAAAAGAAATCGATAGACTCTAAAAAGGACAAAGCCTTTGTATTTCTCTCTCGCACCTTAGTGGCGGCAAAAAGTTTGGGACTATGTGATGAGGGGGCAAGGCGGTGTAAGACAAAGCTTTACATGCTCTCTCGCGGCCCTCATTAACGAGGCCGCAGGGGACGTCAAACTCTTTCATTACTTTTATGAACACATGCGGCTCATGGATTCGCGGTTGACTTTCCACTAAACTCTAGTGACCACAAACAGGGCCGGACAAAGGCGTAGCTAGCCATGTGGTTCGGGCCGCAAGGGGCATCAAGTGATGTGGGGCATCACACTTTCCGCATTTTGTATTAAATTCCTATTTCCCCGAGGCTCTGAGATTATTAATTAAAAAAAAATACGCATTTTACATACATGAACAAACACAAAATATTTATATGGAATATAAACTAAAAATGTAGGCCTAGGCCTATTTATTATGCTGCTTCGTTTAGCTCCTATATTCAAAAAAGATGAAGAATCTGTATTGATACACAAGAAAGAGTTTTGGAAAAAAAAAAGTTTATTGTCTTTCGACCGGATTGTTTAGTGTGTTTTTTTTCTTTTAATTACTCGATTTGAGTAACTTCATTATGTGGCAGATAGATATGAATATTTCGCCTACCCAACTATCGAATCATCAGTTCCAAATCAATTTCTATAATTGCGCTCCCGAGAAATTCATTTTTTTAAATATTGCATTTAAAAAAATGAATTTCTCGGGAGCGCAAGAGGCTTCAACGGTTTGTCGCAGTTTCATTCTTTGTCTCTTCTGCTTGTAACACCGACCACTGAACGCTCCGCGCCACGAGGAGCAATGGGTCGAAGGTACCGAATGGATGGTCTAATTTTTCACAAGTCAGACAATAATGATTTTTAATACTTAATAATAATGTAAAAAAAAATTGAATTCTGTAAGTCGAGCTACAAGAGACGATCCAACAGGAAGGATTGTCAACTATTGACTTTTAGCCCAAAAACAGAACAGTTTTTGTAAAGTAAATTTCGAGTATCTTAGCAATAAATATAGTTTATTTTGAAAAGAAAAAAAAAGTGCCCTTTTTTTTTTTTTTTTTTGGGGGGGGGGGGCCCCCCAGCAGAAAAAATAGCTGCCGCACCAGGCATCTTACACCTTTCCTAAGCCACTGGTGCATCACATGCGGAATGTAATAGTCGTTTTTAATACATATATACTTGGCCAATTCTGTCTTCGTTAAGTCAACAAGCCAACAAATATTTGACTGGATACAGTTTTAGTACATCTACATTTAATCGAATTGCACTTTAAAACCACCTAGGGCCGACCTAGGCACATGCTCCACATACATAAGATATAAACATGGGGGGAGGGGGAGTGGGAAGGGAAAGGGGGGAGTACACTTGGGCTATTCTCCTGGGGATATTGTCTGATCTATTCACCGGTAGCCATGAAAGAAAAAAAAAATCCGCACTTTGAATGCGCTCGAGATCTCTACAGCGCGTGAGAACAGGTTGTCGTTAGTTACAGACCTTAAGGGCGTAGTCACGACAACTTAGGGGGTAAAGGTCACCACTTTGGAGGGGGGGACTGTGTTTCAGTGGCGGAGCAGGTTATAAAAAATGGTAATAACTAACAAGATCGGCATTAGTATCACACGTTGCGTTTTGTACCCACGATCTCATTCGGTATTTTGATCCCGAATTCTATTAAGTTTTTTTTTTTTAATGTAGGTAGATACACGTATATCGATATTCGAAACATTCAAACCAGATTGTTCTGCTTACAATTCTATTTCCAATCGACAGCGGGTATATCTGTCCATTAAAAAAAAAACTTCAATGTTGAAGACGGCCTATTTTATCTTTCAGATCTTGGCGGCAAATCAGAAACTATCTTACGCAGAGTGTTTTAAAATAATTTAAGTAACAGTCTGTTTAGACTATACGATTATATAATGTGCTATACACACAATGGCCTAATAGCGGGTGATTGAGTCCAGGTAGGAACTTTAAGAATAGATTTTGTGTACCATAGCATAAACCTCATTCAATCATAAACATCTCATTTTTGACATGATGTCTGGGTGTTATGTGCACGGCCAGTGCACGCGTGTGTGTGTGTGTGTTTGCGTCTTTCTTATGTAATCACGAGTAAAACTATAAGCTGACCAATTGCTTCTAGATCTATTAGCTGAATAGATTCTGATGTAACCTCGAGGAAGAATGTCGTTTGTAAATACGGAAGTGAAAGTTGAAATGAGGTCAAGCAAAAGACGTCTTGCTCTAGCCAGCTTGTGGCTGCTGAGCAGTGAGCTCTTGTGCAGACTGTGC
>JADKLZ010005243.1:30417404-30440695 GCA_021533235.1 Biomphalaria straminea
AATATTAATAATTATATGCACCCACACATACAGTCGTACAAAAACACGTATATATATCTATAGATACATGCATTAAAAAAACTATGGAGGCTTTTACAACCATACAAAGCGCAAGTGCACACGTGTGAACATGGGGGAGAGAGGGAAGGCACAAACCTCCATAAAAGAGAGGTGTCGTAAAAAAAATGTTATGAAAAGACAACATCACGTGATGTGTGAATCAGCCGAGCTATAAATAGAACACACAAACAGTCAGGTGACTCTAATATATTATACATTCTTTTATCTTTTTTTATCTAATGTGTCTCCACATGTGTGTGTGTGTGTGTGAGATCCAACGCATGTGTGGTTATTGTATAAGCTTGGCCTAGAACCAGTCTAAAAATGTGCAGATAAAACCGTGATATTTATTTAAAATAAAAACGCTTTAAGATGACTAGAAACGACTAGGAAGGCATGCCATCGTGTGATTGTGTTTAACGACAAAAATAGATCCGCAGATAAGAAAGTATCACTTTTTTATATGTCGTTCCGAAAGAATTCCATCAACAGGTCTTGGTAATGATTATGTTCTCAAGTTTATTTATGGGTGTTGAGAGGTGGGGGAGGACTATCACTATCGCCAGTGCTAGGTGACTTTCATGGCAGATTGACTTGCGTCAGGAGTGTCGCCAAAGGTTCCAACTTTGAGGCGACAACAATACGGCGTAGTTTTAATCTAAAATCGGACCTTATCTGGTCGTTCAGGTGGGTCGCACATAATTTACATACTTACTGTTAGGTGGGAGAGCAGGGATTCTCAATCTTCTACGATCGGCGAGCACTTTTTACAATCCCCCACTTTATCACACCCCCTCCAACACACCCGCACAGCAATAGAAGAATGGAAAAAAAAAAAACAATCCATTAATTTCGATGGTCTTTGGCGACCCCTGGCAAATCGTCAATCGACCCCTAAGGGGTCGCGACCCATAGGTTGAGAACCCCTGCCCAAGAGTCTCTGAATTGACTGTTGTAGTGGGTAAACTGTATCGGGGTGGCTCCAAGTTAAAGTAGTGGTTTAATAAGCTATACTTATGATTACTTAGCTTATGGCTCAGTAGTGAAATGCTTGCTCTTTAGTGGAGTATAAAGGAAAAGTAAAGTGTCCCTTTCAGACCTTGAGAATCTACAGGGCAGATGATGTAAAAGTAACGTTTCTATGGCCAACGGTTAACTAGGGTGTCATGTGGCCAGCGAAACGACTAACCACCTTCACTTTCGCCAACTATAGTCAGGAACCCATTACAGTTGAGTGGACTCAGACGTGTCCTAAAAATCCCGAAATTAAAAATCAAAAGTCTTCACTGAGACTTGGACATGGGACCTCTGTGTTAACTCCCTTGTAACAGAATGGTGCTAATTAACTGTTATAACGACCGCCGGCTCTACCTGGCCAATCAAAGCTGCGAAACTACGTAGTGACGTCAGACATCCAAAACAGACTTCCGGGACTAAAAAGACCAAGGTGGTCAGGTGATTAAAAACGATTACAACTTGGGTTCAGATAGCTTGGGGGGGGGGGGGGGCATCCGGTCACTAATTCGTATACATAGTCTGATACTTAAGGACTTTGCGCTTGGACGCCCACAGATTAGCAGACGACAGGGGTGTTTGACCAGTCTGTCACGTGGTTGTCCTAATAACTGGTGTCAAAGAGATTGACTGTACACAGGAATCCTACCACAAACGTATCAAGATTAGACTAAGCTAATCTAAGATTTGACCTGATGACCAGGTCAATAATCAACAATATCACAAAATCGATCCGCCAACTCTAATCTGTAAAAATAACAACAAAAATTATCTTCCTTCTTTGTTATCTCTGGAATCTTTTTTACAATTAGTATTTAGTATACATCGAACATAAATTACTGTAAATTGTATTTAAGCATCATTGGATGTCCATGCAATGAAAAGCGCTAGATGGCTGCCTGATCGTGAGGTCTGCGCGCTGGAATGTCGCTCAGATTTATCGATAGTCCAGGGTTCAATACCTGCCCACTCCCATACCCCGTCGTCCTGCGGGAGGTTTGGACTAGGAAGTAATTATCTTCAACTTTGAAGGAACATCCGAAACATGTAAAACACTTTACAAACATGCTACCCTTTTAATTGTTCTTTTGTATTTGTGTTTTTTAAAATCCTATGCAGCTAAGGGAAATGCAGAGGCAACAGTCAAAATGCGCCAAATATAGCCTTAGTGCCAGAGTCTGTTTCAAGTATAGAAAATAGAAGGAGGGTTTGTGTTATTTATTATATTCAGGCCAATATCGCTGTACGTGACTTTTTTCGAAAGAAACAGACTATATGAACTACGGATGTTTGTGTCATTTTCCCCCGCTCCAGTGAACTGCAAACAAAATTCTATGTGTCACACATGACCGCCTCATTGCCCGCTACGCCCTGTTGAAAAGGTAGGCAACAAAGGCTGATCACTCTGTCTTAAAAGGGCGAATAATTCAAGAGGGGAAAAGTCAATTACTAAACCAGAGGTTCTTAAAAGCCTAGATTTGTTTTTTTTCATATCGCCAGAGACGCATACGATAAGCCCTCATCCTTAGGAGAATTTCCCAATTATGTAGCTCCATTGTTAAACAATTATTCATGAACGGTGCAGAATGAAGGTGCAATATTATTTTGCTATACAATCTACGGACATCACGTGACTAACGTTAAAAAAAGAGCTGTGTAGGTGGAGGGGAGTTGTGACACTCCAAAAGTTGTTTCAAACTCTTCGTATCATAATAAATTTAAAAATAAATTCTTGTGTAACTTTATGTGAAAGTACGACAGACCCCCAGGGGCTGCCTACGAGTTTGTCCCCTTATTATAACCGCTTTTATTATTAAGTTACTTTATTCATTCTAAAGGCCAGATGATGGTGTGGTGCTAGTGTCAACGAGAGGGGCCATTTTATTTGTTGTATTTTTTTTTTCTTTCAGTAAGATATTTAGAACCGGCCTTGTCTATCAGACTATCATTGATGAAACTTTGATCTATTATTGAAATGGTCATCACTTAATTAGTGTCTATGAAACCAGATGACTGATTACTGTTTTCCACTCCGAAGATCACAGAGGTCATACGTCACTGAATATAAATGTTGCATAATTTGTTGTCCGTATCTCTCAAACACACCACCAGCTCAAATACAACTTCATACAAAATGTATGGGATATATACCATTAAGATGTGACCCCCACAAAGATAATTAAGTACCAGGGGCGTACACATGTCATTAGTTAATAGACTTAGGTCCCCGCCCCCCACTCTGGGATAAATTTAAAATGATGTGTATCAACGTTACACCTGCAAAGAAATCTTGAATTCAGATATCGCCGTCTCTCAGTGTGTGAAGAGGTTAAAAAAGAAAAAGAGCCATATTTAATAATGTAATAAGACACTGTCCTGTGAGCAGAGTTTCACGAATGAACTTATGAATGGAACCGAAGAGTGGGCGAGGAAAGAAAAAAAATATATACATGGGAAGCTTCACCTTCATCTTTCCCTTAGTCTGTTTTACCGTTGGGGCACCACTAGAGATCTATCAACTGTCTTTCTCCATTCCTCTCGGTCCTTGGATAGAATTTCATTCACTGACAGGCCCGTCCATTCTTAATTGTTGTCTTCCTATCGCTTTCTCTGACTTCCTCCTCTTTTTCTTTCTGGTACTGTTCCCGTAAGGAAGGTCTTTGCGAGCACTGAGGACCTTGTGATGTGATAAAAGACTTTGAGTTGACAGTAGTTTGCGGGTCATCGTGGGGTCCAATCTCCGATCAGATCAGCAAGTCCGTGGCATTCAAAAAGAATATGAGACACAGTTTCTTCTTCTTCCCTGCAGCGGGGGCTCCGTGAGTCAAAGTTTGACCATAGTCTTGAGCCAACAGGACTGTGGCCTGTCCTGAACTATGCTATAATAGCTTGCTCAGGCCACCACGGTTAAGTGCGGTCAAGGCCTCATTTGCCCCCCCTCCCCCGCCCTAGACTCCGCGGGCTTTTTGGGACTCAAGACCAGCACTCAAACCACTTTTTCATTTTCAGAGCGCAATAATACTGTATCAGGAAAATTGGGCGTCATTTTTTTTTATTGTATTTATCTCTGTTCCACCAACTTTCTCCGACTCTATGGTTTCAGGTATGTTTCAATGAGAGAACAAAATAGGTGGGGGTCGACTTAATTGAATTTTACTTTGCAAAACAACTTGAATGCTTCAATTTAAAGACAGCAATAAGACAGTGGAACTCAGAGTGGCATTTAACTCAAGATCTGTTCGACTAGATTTGACTAGAAGCTATGTTTGTTAGGGTTGACTTCTCAAGGAATACAATAGTAGGCCTACAATCAAGTACTGTGATCGAAACGTGACCTACATTGCGTGCGCGTGTTTTGTTGGAGTTTTATAGAACTGTTCAAGTGGAAAATGGGGCGAGAATGGTTGGGGTTCTGTAAGGGTTAGGGCGTAACTAATTATTTAGAGGGGAGGGGCTGTAACCTTAAGGCTAGCACCTTTGTCTTAAAGAGACAACATATAATTTTATTACATGTTCTACACTATACAAACTCAACATGTAAAAGCTATACTCGTCTTGTTATATAAGCAGCATTGGTTTTCTCTTAAATACGTGTTCTGAAGTCAGTGTTCTGAAGCCAGTGTTCTGAAGTCAGTGTTCTGAAGTTAGTGTTCTGAAGTCAGTGTTCTGAAGTCAGTGTTCTGAAGTCAGTGTTCTGAAGTCAGTGTACTGAAGTCAGTGTTCTGAAGTCAGTGTTCTGAAGTCCGTGTTCTGAAGTCCGTGTTCTGAAGTCCGTGTTCTGAAGTCAGTGTTCTGAAGTCAGTGTACTGAAGTTAGTGTTTATCACACATATCATATTGAGGCGTAAGCGCTTAAAACATAATTAAAAGTTTGTTTTGCACATTACAATGTTCAACTTTTTTATGCGATGTTAAACAGTGGCTTAGCTAGGAATTCGCCATCATTTTGGGAGCTCTGTGGGCTTGACCTCTTCGGGGGCCCTGCATTTTTGCGTATTATTTAAAAACATAAATGTAAAGAAACACTCATCTGGGGGCCTGAGGGAATGTTCAAATTCATCCCTCCCTCCCCCATCCGAGCTACGCTAAGCAATGAAAAGCGCTAGATGGCTGCCTGGTCTTGCGGTTTGCGAACTGGACTTGTCGCTCAGATTTATCGATAGTCCAGGGTTCAAACCCTGCCCGCTCCATATGCTAGGACAGATTTGTACAAATTCTCTTTCTTCTATAGTGTTATTAGAGCATGGAATGGGTTGCCTGAGCTAGCCAAGAAAACCAGTGACTTGGCAGAATTTAGGTCATTGGTTAATATGCATGACTAAATGCATGACGCGTAGGACGTAATCATCTTCTTTTTTGAAGTAACATCGCTATCATAAGATAAGAAGAAAATTTCCTCCTAGAATAAAAATTAAAATAAAAAGTTTCCTTTCGCCTGAGAACATTAGTAATACTTTTTAATTTCTAACATTCCATAGCAGACACTGCAAGAGATCTTACATCACAGCGGGATAAAATGCCAGCTAAATGAAGAAGTACTGTATCTTACATTCAATCTGGCTTCTTTTCTTTCATCTGAGATGGTTATCCGCCGTATTTTTTCTTTTAGCTTAGGAAGAATAATAATAATAAAGATCTAACAGAAAATGATAATAAACAAGAATTTTTATGAAGGGCGCAATAGGCACAAAGCTATAGTTCCCAAGGGCGAAAACTCTAAAAACCACGAAGAAGGCTTTCATCGATTTTTTTTTTCGTGAGTTTATCGCGTAATGATCTTACAAAATAGAAATATCACGTGACAAGAAAACGTACTTTAACACTCTAGCTCTTGGGACTACTTTCTTATTAAAGATCAAGATATACATAAAAAAGGTGGGGAGGGGGGGGGAAATGGGTTTGAAAGGCGGAAATAATTAAAATTTCAGATCTTTTTTTTTACGTAAATCTCAGCACTCAGAGGTCATGGTCGCTGTTGGTAAACAAGATCATTAAAGCTGTGTGTGTATGTGTGTGTGTATGTGTGCGTGTGTGTGGAGAAGGAGAAGGGGAGTGTTAAATGAGTTTTAAAAAAAAAGTTTAATGTCAGTGACTCAACGAACGTTCTAACACCAGATGTTACCTCTACATTGCTATTGTTGTACAGTTCAATGCGGTCTACGGATCACGTGACAATATGTGTATGTGTGTGTGTGTGTGTTTCTGTAAATCTATACAGGAAGACAGAAAAGTAAAGACAACGTTCGAAACAGGCAATAGAAGAAGTAATACTTTTTAAAAGCAAAGCTTAACAAAATTTATTAATTAGTACTAAATGATTAAATAACTGATACATTTTTGGATTGATTCGTGTATTGTAGTCGATTATGATTAGGTATGCAAAATTTCAACTTGATCCGAGAATGGGAAGTGGGAAAAAAAAAGTGTCAGAACATAATAAGTGACTAAATCCATATATATAACCACATCTCTCATTAATTAGCATTTATTCCCGTTATTTCGAAATCAAACAAAATAATTAATAGCCAACAACATATTATTTTTTTTTATTGTTTCATGTCTTGTCAGGTTGTGAAAAGTTATAACTTGATCTGAATGGCAAATAGAAGAAAAAACAACATGTTCAAGCTTTCTATCAGACAAAATAAAAAATAAAAAAATTCGACACTACTGTTGGTACTATATGTTGCAAAAAATCTTGGTTTACATAGTCATGTACTCAACATTGGTAATTTGTTATTGTTCTTAGAAACAGGTAACCTTTACATCATCTGATCGGAAGATCCGAAAGGGGAACTTTATCTTTAAACAATGATTATAAACTTTATATAGCTATGGCTTCAACGTTAATTCTTGTTGACAACTAGTAAAGAAAACGAATACTTATAGGGTTATTAAACGTTGTAGACATTCTAGTGGACGCTAGCGCTTAGGAATTTTTAGCTCCTCAGATTCTGTAATGGTATCTCAACGCTATCCTCTTTTATCCGTCCTCTGTTTCACACAGTCCCGCCCCCCCCCCCCTTAAAAACGCTTAATCAGTACCTTTGGACTACATCGGCACTGCCCCCTCATATGACTGCGGTACTCTACGTACGTAACAGAAAGGTAAGGTGTTGCGCATGCTCAGAAAGTCACATCCGCAAGCGAACCCCGAACAAAGCGACCGCGAAGTATCACGTTGATGTCTAGTTCTGAGTAAACACCGCTGGGGGAAATCTCGCGGCGACCAACTGATCAAAGAGAATTATAACGATAGATATAACGAAGATATAACGAAACCTGAAAGTACTGACCAGAGCCGTATATTAGTTACTTAACTTTATTTCTGCTTAAGAGTCACAAACCATGCAACTTTAAAACTACACTTACTGAATAATTTCACTTTCATGCAAGCGTCGGTGGTGTAAAGGTTAGCATGGTTGCCTTCCAAGCAATCGATCCGGGTTCGATTCCCGGCTGACGCATGATTTTTTTATATTATTATTTTTTAATAAAAAATTAAGTATTGAACAATTTATCATTTGTAGATCTATAACTTCCTAAATATATCAACTACTAACATAAATAAAAAGGGATGCTGACGTGGACATAATTTAAGACTGCATTTAACTATTTATTACTAGTTTCATCAATTAAAATAAAGTAAGTTGGGGTCAATTGCAAGTCCTGACATTCCACTTGTAGTTATCCAACCCATAGACTATATATTACATGGTGTTTATGGTGTCTGGATATATAGGCACCGGATATTTAGGCACCTGGATATTTAGGAACCCGGAAATTTAGGCACCCGGATAATTAGGCACCTGGAAATTTTGGTGCCGGATAATTAGGCACTTTTTGACAAAGGAATGGGAGTGGTAAAATGTACGTTAACATTTTAAAATTATTTTCAAAATTAAGGTCACTAATTAAAAGTGCCTAAATTTCCGGTGCATAATTATCTGCCTTGACAAAAGTGCCTAATTATCCGGTGCCTAAATTTCCGGGTGCCTAATTATCCGAGTGCCTAAATTTCCGGGTGCCTAAATATCCGTAAATACGAGGTGCCAAAATACCCGGTGCCTAAATTTCCTAATTTTTTTTATATACAGCATACAAACCAAAGATTCTATTTTTACAAATCATTCTTTTAGTGAAGTTGTCGTAACAATTAAATATTATCGTCTGTTAGTCCCACAACTGTCTTCACCGCTTCAATGAACTAAAAATACACTTATTAACTGATTGTTTCTAGCATACTGGGAACATGTTTAGTGTTTTTATATTTTTTTTATTGTAAATAAAATCGGCTTCAAATGTATTTCATCTAAATGCAGTGTGGCAAAATTCTAAATTATAGATCTAATTACACCCTGCATCTAATTTCGATCCTTGCACGTACCTACATGTCATGAAACTACCCTCCCTCCCCCCTCCACCTCGAGGCAGGTGTTCTCAAAACAAACGTCCTATTACTCAATTCGTGGACGTTCGGTTCAGGTCAAAGGTGAAAGCCGACCAGCAGACGACCCATCTGAAACATTGAGCCGACAGCTGACGGCTTAAACTGGGATTGTCTTTGCGTCATCAAACCAATTGGCGCTCAATGTGCGAACCGTCTTCCCCGGTCGGCAGCTATCAAAAGGGATTCGCCGCTGTTGAATCTTTGACGAGGTCCGCCACGATAATGATCTCTGTTAGATAGATACTAGCTTTAGAATACTTTTGATCTGATTCCCAGCACAAACACAGACTCTCTCTCTCTTTGTATGTATAGAGTATAGATCAATAAACATCAAAAAGATCTAGATATAATTAAGATATTACACATTTTCACTAAATGAGTAATAAGTAAACAACAACAAAAAAAAAAAAAAAAACAACAACAAAAAGCCAATACAAGACTGCCATGGCTTAGTTCACTCAGTCGCACAAGATAGGAAATAATACATTTCTTTATATCTTTGAATAGCTTTGGGTATTACAAAATCTAGAATTTAACTGAGACAATACTAGACAACGAAACAAAAACCAGTAGCTTATCAAGTGGACTTATTGTTTTGTTTACCACGCGAAATAATGTCGACTTTTCAAAACAAGATTGGACACCAGAAGCTGCACGCGAAACGCAGAAAAACGGAATCTATGTTTCATCTAGGCCCCCTAACTGTTCGCTCCGTACTGGCCCCGTGAGGAATTTAGGAACTTTAGGCACCGGATATTTAGGCACCTCGTATTTACGAATATTTAGGCACCGGATATTTAGGCACCGGATATTTAGGCACCAGGAAATTTAGGCACCCGGATATTTTGAAAACAACTTTAAAATGTTAACGTACATTTTATCCTTAGGTTACGGGCTATCGGTTACATACCTGTGAGAAATCCTTCAAGTGGGAGTGTGTGCCCCCCCCCCCACCTGCCCATCCCATTTTAAAAGTTCGACCCCTCCCTTTTCCAGGGGTCGATTGCGATTATATTTATCGCCAACACTTCCAGACATAATAAAAATATTTTATAATACTTTTAATCTAAAATATTTACATTAGAATCTAAATATTTACACAAATTGTATTATCGTCAATAAAAAAAACCTCACCAGTCAACCTTAACGGTTGTTGATGGAGGGAAGCAATGAGCGGAGAATCATCTCTACCTCCCGTCCCCTGAATCCTGTGAGAGCTATATTATATAATGACTCTTAATCAGGAGTCATTTGTTTTCCACACATTCTCATGATTGTCATTTTTTTTCCATTTTGCCAGCTTTTCTTTAGTTAGAATCGTTATAGTTGCTATTTTTATAACGTAACCGATAGCACATTGCCTAAGGATAAAATGTACGTTAACATTTTAAAATTGTTTTCAAAATTAAGGTCGCTAATTGAAGAGTGCCTAATTAGCCGGTGCCTAATTATCCGCATTGTCAAAAAGTGCCTAATTATCCGGTGCCTAAATTCCCGGGTGCCTAAATTTCCGGGTGCCTAAATATCCGGTGCCTAAATATCCGGAGCCTAAATATCCAGATACCCCCCCCCCCCGTGAGGATTTCATCAGGGATTCATTTGCCCCCCCCCCTAACAGAGCCCAGATTCAGCCCAGAGTCACCCCTATTGGCGCTCGTTTGGGCCAACGTTTATCCCCTAAATGGGGCATTTGTGTTTAGCTCTTTAAGGCCACTCAATGTTCGCCCCTTACTGACCCCACTAGGGCTTCATCTGGGCTCCCTGATTGCGCTTAGACTCGCCCCTAAAGATTACCCATTTAATTAACATCTCCCCAAAGGGCCCTAATGATTTTGGACCTCCAAGCTCTTACTGCCACACAATTCACAAAGACTGACCCTTAAATGAGCCCAATCTCAGCCCTCAGCCTCGTTTGAGTTTTGAGCCATTGTTCATCCCCTGAATGGGCCCCATGTGGTTAGTTTGGGCTATCTCAGTTGTGGCCCTCGCCGAGTCCAAAATCTTTGCTATCACGTCCTCTTCATTGTACGGTGTCTGGATATTTGGGCACCGAATATTTAGGCACCGGATATTTAGGCACCGGATTATAAGGCACCGGATATATATAGGTACCCGGAAATTTAGGCACCGGATATTTAGGCACCCGGAAGTTCAGGCACCTGGATATTTAGGTACCCGGAAATTTAGGCATCGGATAATTAGGCACTTTTTGACAAAGCGGATAATTAGGCACTCTTTTATTAGCGACCTTAATTTTGAAAACAATTTTAAAATCTTAAAGTAAATTTTATCCTTATGCTATGGGCTATCGGTGACGTTATAAAAAAATAGCAACTATAACGATTCTAACTTTAAAAAAGCTGATAAAAGGGAAAAATGTCAATCATTATGAATCATGAGAATGTGTGGAAAAATAATGACTCCTGATTAATAATCATTATATAATATAGACATCACAGGATTCAGGCGATGGGAGGTAGAGATAATTTTCCGCTCATTGCTTTACCTCCATCGGCAACACCTAAGGTTGACAGGTGAGTTTTTTTAAATTGATGATTATGCAATTTGTGTAAATATTTAGTTACTAATGTAAATACTTTACAGGTAAAAAAAAATCATAATATAAGGGAAATGCAGATAGTTTAATTTCATTGGGCAGTGTTGAAACCAGTGTTGTTATATTTTTTTTTATTATGTGCGTGTGTGTTGTTCAATAATGCATGTATGAGACGACAATGTGCATAGAATCAAAGATATTGTGATAAGCTTTCTGTGTTTATAGAGTGTTAAAAAAAGACAGTTGAATAGGAAAGACGCTAAGTGAAGAGTGAGAGACAGAGAGGGGGGGGGACAGAGAGAGAGAGAGAGTACATATCTAAATTTAGTCTATGGTGACAATGAATCTGATTAAAACTATTCATTTATATGTCTTATTACTTATAATCAACCGCTTGTTTAGTTTTATATCCTCACTTCAAATCTAGTTACGCAAGAGAGACTACTTAAAAGTACAAGCCCCTTGCAGTGCCAACTTCAACATTACTCTACCTACAATATAGTTCTGTTATAAAATGATGTGCCAAGGTAAAGAAACCAGCGTCGCACGATTCCTAAATGTCAAAAACAAAGTTGCATCAGCTTAAGTTAAACTTAGACTTAAAAGAAAATAGAAATTCATGCAAATAAAGCATAAACACATATAAGCGAGTTATGTGCATTTCCAGGCATAACAAACATCCTGCTTTAGGATACTTCTATTTTCTTTTGTATTGTAAAAAAATTTAAAGTAAAAAAAAAAAGTCTTCCCATCACTCGTTAGTATGGAATTACCGGTGCCTAACTTCCTGTGCCTAAAGGTTCTAGTATGGTATCATAAAAAAGGATAATCTAATCATTTAAAGCAAAACCCCATCAATTCGTTCTGTTCGATTTGAAAAAAAGAGAGTCAATAATCATTATGGCTAATGAGTATAAACGAATCCCCCCCCCCCCTTTCTTTAGGGCGTCACCTCTGTTTATTAATGTATCTTGGCCTCACGCAATAAAGTCAACAGACCATGACGAAACTGATCAAACTTCAATTAATCTTTAATCTTGAACATAAGTCTACGCCCGTTCAATATTTGTTCAGCGAGTTGGCACAATTATTGTCCACGTGTCATAGCTTATTTATTGACGTCAATAACAGAATGATCGATTGATTATAGAGCAGTTGAAATGTAAATTTGTTCTTACGCAGTGGTGGCCCAATGTTTGAATAAAGTCTACATTCTTTCAAAAAGTATATTTCAAAACCAAACACTAATAAAAAAAAAATAAAAATTAAAGAATGACTAAAACAAAGCGTACATCAAGTGTAGTTTGGTCATGTCATTGAATTTGTAATAGATCTTAACTTACAATAATAAAGTTTGGCATTTAGAAATATTTTATCCAATTGTTTTTGTTTAGCACAATTTCATGTTTTTAGCTTTCTCAATTCGCTATGATCCTAGCACTTGTCTAATCCATTTAGAATGGGGGGATGGGGGTGGGTAGAGCGAAAGAAAAAAAAAAGGGGGGGGGGTATCTGTGTAAGGGTTACGTGTTATCTTTATAAATGTATTATATATTCATAACAAACGAATTCACATTTCACTAGAGTAACACCTTTAGTAAAATCACTAAATTTAGAAAGCCTTCAGGATAGAAGACTTAAGAGTAAAGTAGCAATTAAACACAAAACACTGAACCATAATCTCCAAATCCAAAAACAAAACTTAATAAAATACTCAGAAAGACACAAAGATAAAGGCACATTCCTCGTCCCATATGCTAGGACAAATCTGTACAAATGCTCTTTCTTCCTTAGTGCCATTAGAGCATGGAATGGTTTGCCTGAGCTAGCCAGGAAAACCAGTGACTTGGCAGAATTTAAGTCACTGGTAAATATGCATGACTGAATGCATGACGCGTAGGACGTAATCATCTTCTTTTTTGAAGTAACGTCTGTATTATATAAGATAAGAAGATAAGATTATATATATATATATATATAAAGTTGTACGACTTGAATTCGATCTCGTGGGCTCAAAACTCTTTTAATTAATGCACTAATTAATCATCGAAGTGCTTATACGCATAGAACGTTTCATAGCTATCTATTGTTGGTTTCAAACTTTTAGGCGACGACCTATAATTCTCTACACATACGACTTTCTGCCATTTAAATTAATTAATTCTGTTCATGTTTTAATGAAAGGCGGAAAATAAACTTTTTGTTTTTTTGATAATGAATATATGAATATTGATAACTTGATAAGGCCTCGTCTTGAAGTTAAATTTGAGAAGAGTGGTATTATTTTGTGCAATATAATGTCCACTTCGAACAGACTTCATCTAGGTTGGGGGTCTTCCAATGTTTCATAATGCCTGCAAAACTTATCATAATGTGTCTAGAAGTCTAATCTGGCAAAAACCCAATAATTATAACTGTAGTGCCGGGGCTGGCCCTGGGCCTAGAGGACATATTGTCCAACTCGCGAGATGCATTATACTCTTCACTCCCCTCCCCCCCCACACACACACATAATTAAGTCGATTCCATTGAGACCGAGCCTCAACGGGACCCTCGGAAATAGCATGTCGAGGGTCCCGGCCTCAGCGGATCATTGCGTACTGTGGACAGACCGTAAAGCACCGTGTTAAGTCGAAACCATTCAGTTAATATTATTATAGCTTTTATATAGCGCTACTTTCATGCTTATAGCATGCTCAGAGCGCTTTGGTCCAATCTCATTTGTGGACCAGTGGGGGGGAGGGGGTATCTAGGAGTTGGTTTCCCGTGCTGCCTTTGGGCGCTCAGTAAACACAACTCTGCCCGAGTCGGGTGTCGAACCTCGAGCCCCCTTCTAGGTAGTCAAGCAAGTCAAGCTCAAGCCGCACTTAGCCTCTCGACCACGCTTCCCACTGATAAAAATATAATACCAGATATGGCCCGCGGGCTGTAAATTGAGAGCCACTGGTTTAAAAAAAAAAGATGTTAAAAAAAAAGGAAAAAAAAAACCTGATAAGAATGTAAAATTTTTACTAACAATCATGAATTTCCCTGGAAAGCACTGTTAAATTGTTCCTGTTTTCATCCCGTTAATTACTGTCTTGCTTGAGAATAGACATGAGATGCATGATCTTACATGCGCACAGACACACACAAACACACACACAAATACACACAGCTGTTGTTTTAGTTACCATACCGTTGTAAATGTATAGTTCATGTATTTATGTTTCATTAAACGTCTATATTTATCTTTTTAATAATACGTACAGTTATATAGAGTCATAGACTATATTGTATAACTATGAACACATACACATGTTACCTGTACAGTTATGAAATAGACTACAGCATGGGCGGCCTTAACAGTGAGTGGAGCCCTGGGCGAGTGTTTTGTGTGGGCCCAGAGCCGTAAGGGTAGACTATATACACCGTACCACATCACCCTAACGGGCAAATTCGTCTCTAACGCTGTAACAATAGCAATTCAATAAGTCCGCCTCAAATGCTGTGGGCCTTATTTTTGTTGCAAAACATAGAATATTATGTAGGTATTGTTGGCCTACTGTTGGCCCCTTATGTGCATTATATAACTGTATTGTTATTGTTCTGCATAAAAGATTTTTCTTTGAAGTTAAAAAATACCCCATGTATTGTCTGTCTATGCACAGTAGCCTATAAAACACTTAAGATGAGGCAATCAATCCAAAGAGTTTATTTTGTATTCAAACATGGACGTCTAATCGGATTTTATTAGGAAAATGTGTAGTGATCAAGTTTGAGACAATAAATCTCCGATAGCGGGGCCCACACAGGCGCAAGGCCTGGGGCAGTTACCCCACTTGCCATCCTCTAAGGCCGCTACTGGACTACAGTATAATTGAGATGTTGATGTCATTTGAAATTACATATGAAATCATACTGATGTCTTCTTTTTTAAGAAAACTTAAGACACTATTAAAACAAGTTAATACATGCTCCAGGCACGTATGGGAACGCTATTTAAGTAAGTTAATACATGCTCCGGGGCACGATTAGAACAGACGTGAGACTGATAGTTCATATGCTTACGCCAAACGAAAAGATTCATTTTCTTTTTTTTTCTATTAGTATTAAATAGATCTATTATTGTAGATTTTTTTAAACATTAGAATACGCCTAATTGCGTTTTTTTTTTTTTTTTTGAAAATGTGGTACTTCATTTAGATCTAAGAGTTAACATAAACTTAATAAATACATGAGTTATTTACATTTATTTACATTCGGAAATTCGCGTATACGATTCTAACCTACTTTAAGTTATCAAAATAAAAAATAAATAAATGTAACTTGGCTTGAGTATTAGACTCACTTCTATATTGTGACCTCTTCTTCAAAGGGCCATCGCCAATTTTTTAAAATATTTTTTTATTACTTTATTATATTTTAAGTTTAATAATGGAAGAATATTGTCTTTTTCTAAATGGCACAGTCACAGAGGAACTTCAGTTACTAATGTCCCGCTTCTCTCAGGCCTGTGAAGAACATGGCTTAACTATTAGCACAAAGAAAACAAATGTAATGGGACCACCTGCTACAGCACCACCCTCCATCCTCATAGATGATAACAAGCTGGATGCAGTAAATGAATTCTGCTATCTGGGATCCACAATTCAAGACGACCTTTCTCTAGATGAGGAGATAAAAAAACGTATAGGGAAGGCTGCATCGACCTTCGCTAGACTCAGGTCAAGAGTTTGGAAAAACCAGAAGCTAACTACAGCGACCAAAATGGAAGTCTACAAGGCATGCGTTATGAGCACGCTGCTGTATGGCAGTGAATCATGGACCACCTACGCAAAACAAGAGCGAAGACTGAACTCGTTCCATTTGCGATGCCTTCGTAGGATCTTGAAAATCACATGGAAAGAAAAAGTGTGCAATACTGAGATCCTTGCACGAACAGGTATTCCCAGCATCTTTACAGCCCTCAGACAACGCCGCCTGCGCTGGCTTGGATATGTTCGCCGGATGAAGGACAATCGCATACCAAAAGTAATCCTCTACGGACAACTTGCGACTGGCTCAAGAAAAACTGGTCGCCCCCACCTCCGTTACATAGATGTAATAAAACGCGATCTCAAATCAGTGAACATCAATACTGACCAGTGGGAAGACATAGCTCTAGACCGCACCAGATGGAGAGAGACAGTGACCAAGAAAGCTATGGACAGCGAAAGAGCATGGGCCTCAGCTCTGGAAGAAAAGCGGACAATGCAGAAAATGACCAGCTCCTCTACCACTGTAGCGAAGACCACCTTTACCTGCGATACTTGTGGACGGGAGTGTCTCTCCAAAATAGGGCTCCACAGCCACACGAGGAAGTGTGCGAGATGAACCATAGTCATTCTACGACTGAAGGAGGCCAATGATTTTTAAAAAGTTTTTTCTTGTTTATCAAAAACTCTTACAAGCCAAATGAAAAAAAAAATATGTGAACTGGTGGGCTGTTATTTATTTGTTGGCCCCTATTTTTATTTTGTTTAGTTTACCTGGTCACTTGATTCATGACGTGGCTCTATAAATAGGGCAGATGCTATTGTTCTGGTCCTTTTTATTTTGACCCTTGCTAGGTCAAGTTTGTTTCTTTAGATTTCAAACGCATGGTTTGAGCCTTGGTGGTTCCTGTTAGTCTGTGTGATTAAGCTTAGCCTGGGTGGCTAGGAACCAATTTGCTTAATTTTTTTTGTGTGTGTTCATAATTTGATTTGTTTCCCTTGATGTAAATAAAGTCTATATATAATTTGTTTTATAAATTTAGTTGGTTGTTTCATTTTAGTTGTTCTTTTATGTTAGCATAGTTTCGCTAGTCTAGTTAGTTAGTTTAAATGTGCTGCCTCGATCACTTAGGCTAGCGTAGCCACTCGGCCGTAGGTCGAGGTGTCACAGATGAACTCACACAGTAGAGCTAACATCGGCCTACTGTAAATAAATATAGGCCTAATGTAGCTGTAAAATGGCCCTAAGCGCATCCTGACCAGCTATCATATAAAAAAAAGGACATTGATGGCACTGACTGAGGAGCAAGTCTACAATTGTGCCCATGAAGACAAAAATAATAAAATCTTAAAAGATGAACCTTCATAGGTCACAAAAGCGACCCTGTGTAACAGTCTGTATATATTTATTTACTTACCGGTATCTGTTGTTGTTTTTATAAGTCATAAAACCCCCAAAATATATCTTCTTAACTTATAGTACATTACATACGTTAGTTGAAAAAAAAAAAAGATGTTTTCATGTGTCAATCTAGTTTAGCATGTTAATCAATTAAACTCTACAAAGTCGTTGGTTTTCCTGGCTGATTCAGGCAACCCATTCCATTCTCTAATAGCACTAGGTAAGAAGGAGAACTTGTTCTAGCATACGGAATATGAAATGTGTTGGAAAAAAAGAAATTGTTTGACAGACTTGAATTTTTAACAACTCATTTAGTTAGGCCTATAATTGCAGGCATAAGGTTATAGAAACTTGCGTGGATATTTTGTTACGAAAACATATCCTGTCACAAATTTAATAACAAACAAAAACGATGAAGTCCTGTTTCCTTAACAACGATGAATGCACAACAATAATAAATGTACATTTTGACTTAAACCTACCCCCCCCCTTTCTTCCTCTAGTGACTTTTGTTCAAGCAGTGTCAGATTTCTAACTAAAGAAAACATTCATACAAACATGCCTAGTCATTCTACATGACCCGAAGTCTTGGTTTCAAAGAAATGTTTTGATGACATCGAAGTGGAGGACATAGAAAAGGATGCAGGAGGAAAAAAAAAAACGTGGGAAAAACCGACAGATTCATTCATGCATATTTTACCTTTGTTTGTTTGGTTTGTGGGAATTCCCGATTATTTTTTGTTGTTGCCTGTGTGATTTAGTGCTGTCTCTTATCAGTTGAGGTGGGGAAAACTGTGTGTGTTGATGAATGGCCGAGTTTTTGAAGTATCCTGAGGACTATTATAGGTGCAGTCCAGTAACAATGTCATCGACTCTTGGGAACTTTAAAATAATAAACAAATGTTTCTTGTTGTCTTGTTTTTATGATATGGCGAATGGTCAGATACAAGAATAAAAGGCGTACTTTCAGTTCCAAATGTCAAAAGTATTTCAGGTTACAGCAATTACCATAAACATCAGTGTGTCAACCAAGATTTTTTTTTGTGCATCAGTGTGTCAACCAAGACTTTCTTAGTTGTACACCAGTGTGTCAACCAAGATTTTCTTTGTTGTACATCAGTGTGTCAACCCAGACTTTCTTTGTTGTAAATCAGATGTAAGAGTACCTAACCTCTCGTTACGGCAACAAAAAAGAAAATTATGACAGCAAAGAAATAAATTTTGAATCTAAATGGAACCGAATCACATCGGCTTCATTACTGTTACGGAGTGGGTTTCTATGGTGACGATGGGAAGAGGCTAGTGATTGGTTGTGAATGATGCAAGATAAGCGACATTATCGTTAACGGTCTTAGGAGAGACGACTGAAGGGAAGTGTTTTTGTAGTGAGAATTTGTTTAGAATGCCATTTTATATTATTACTAAAATCTACAATATTTATTTTATACAAAAATAAAAATATTACATATTTTATATGCCCAACCTGCAACCGCAGCTGCGTATCAAGGATTGCCCTCTTTAGCCATACAAGAAGTTGCAAAGGGAAAAGATCGTCTTACGAGACGTAAAGTGCCACAGACAGACAGACTATCCGGTATATTTACTACATTTCAGCTCAAATTGATTTTGTTTATATTTTAATACATTTTTTTTTTGTTTTTACAAAGAAGTTACTCAAGTTATCTCAAGATTTATACGTTAAGATATGATACGCATTCAGCGGTATATTTCTCTACCAGCAGCTCAATACTATACTATAAGACAACAATGGATTGCAACAATAATACACTATGGGTCAAGGTTTTAAGAGGGGGCTTACAGTAACACGTCATGGGTCGGATTTGGCCCGCGGGTCGTATTTTGGGCATCACTGCTCTGTGTGAAATGCCGTATTCACTTAGAAGGAACTGACCCTGAGACTCTTGGTGCCATCGACTGGATCCGCCTATGTAAGGTACACATTGCACTGTAGAGTGTGAATGCATCTTTTTTATATGATATTTAAAATGTTTTTTTTTTACATTTTATGATTCATACTAAATCTCTTTTACATCCAATTATTAACACATAGATTACATTTATTTTTGGTTGCGTTAGTACAAGTATTATTTTACATTGAAAAAAAAAACATAGGTGAAAAAATGTAATTAAAGTTTTATCCTGAAGTAATAGGATCTGAGTCAACATAATTATACGATTTGATAAAGTTCATTTCGTATTCTTTTTATTCTCTCCCTTGAAAATTGTTTTAATCAGTGTTTACATCGGTCTGAATGACTTCGGGGGATTTCCCTTTGAATCCCCACACTCAGTCATAGACATTGATCGCAAGGTAAAGGTTATTTTCGTCCTCGTCGGTGAAGGACGTACCCAGGGGAAAGGTCAAGCAAGGGAGGTAAGCATGACAAGGAGTATGACTAATGAAAGTGGTCAATATTTTACCTACGCTGTACTTGAGATTTTCGGTCACGTGAGAAGATTAAAAAAAATGAATTTAAAAAAATGTGATTACAAAATGCAGAACTGTTGGGCTTGTCTACTAATGCGACTACTGCAGCTCGTCATTTGTCTTAAAATACTTCTTAATCAGTGATGATAAATAGCTATGTTGCTCCCCTTACAGACCTTTCAACCTCTAGGGCAGATGATGTAAAAGTCATCTGTTGCTTTAACGATCACGGTTTCATGTGGCCAGCACAACGGCCAATCGCCTTTACTTTCCCAAAACTAAAGTAAGGTACACATTAGAGCCCTGAAAATTAATACAATAAAAAATTTAAAATCTTAGTCTTCATCGAGATTCGAACCAAGATCTCAGGTTTGGAAGCCTGTGCTCAACCACTCAGCCACCGCGCCCCGTATCTCTGTTGACAGATTGAAAATACATTTATAAGCAAATTATTAAAACTTAAAAAAAAAAGTATTAATTAGACAGCTATTTAATTAATTAAAATGGCCCTAACCTAACCAAGGGCAGAGTAATATATTATGCTGTAAAAAACTAGAATGATCTGCACCTGTTCATCGGTCGCAAAAGACTAGCGGCAGATACTTAATACAGTATGGAATGGATGTCCCATGACAGGGGACTATGGACATGGCGTGACATGTTGGTTTAAACTGCCCACAGGTTGTGACGTTGCAGGTCAGTGTTTAGGTCTTCTATTATTGGTCTCGTTTAGACACGAAAATGTGTTTCGGGCGTTAAGAATGATATAGAGGCCTTCAACGCACGCTTAAATAAATTAAACGGCGCAGTGTTCCTCAATGTAAAAATCTCAAAATGATGGAATATTTAGGAAATCCTTATATAAGATGTGTATTTCTGACCTAAGGCTCAATCTCTCAACACTACCACTAAACATATGTCAAGTGTAGATATAACATCGTATTGACGACACTGGGGATGTAGATATATAGCACTCAGTGATGACTTTATGGTACATGGCAGCTACTTTTCAATAATCGTCTTAGATGACCACCAATATCATCGTCATCATAATCATCAGTTGTAGGGGTGCTGTGACGTAGGGGAGCTGTGACGTAGGGCTGCTGTGACATAGGAAGTGCTGTGGCGCAGTGGGGTGCTGTGACGGTTCAAAGCCATCAACTGTCCTTAGCAGAATATCATGAGACAGGCTGATCTGTCATGTGGTCCAGCTTGTCTCTAGACATTTTGATTATACTAAAACCTAATTCCAGAAGCCTTTTGTTTCTAGTGGTACATTAGCTCAGATCATTTGATTGCTTATTTAAGTTAAAAATTGTTTGATGACGCTCAAATTTGTATTTACTATTTCATTATTCTAAGCTCAAAATATTTCTCAAAGAAAAAAAAACGCCTTGTCTTTTTTTTTTCTGCAGTAGTTGACTCTTTTCAGACCTATCTATAGGAAAGACAATGCAAATGTCGTATGTTTCTCTGGCCAACTGTTAACGAGGGTGTCATGTGGCCAGCACAAAGACCAACCGTCTTTACTTTTGCATTTATGTCAGAGTTGTTTAGACTTTGAAGCTTTTTTATTTCACCACCTCGTCAGTCTAAACAAATGACATCCCAGTATGAGAGCATAGGTTTGGATAATATGTGAACTTCAGGGCGGGACATAAGTTACCACCTTCACAATCCTCTTATAGTTTTATTTTTATTTTTACATCCATGATTTTTTTTTATAGTTCAACTTCTAATGAGTCACCAACACATAAATCATGGCATTCATTCAATCCCCTAAGGGCATGAAAGATAATTCAGAACATCAACACAGAGTTATGTCCCCAGGGACTATCAGGTGACTGGGTGCCCATTGATTTAAAATGTTAACACATACACACCCAAAAATATCCCAAATGACTCGACTTCTCACTTGGTAGATGTCCATAAAAAGTTTCACAAGTTTTCTTGACGAAGAAAGCCTCGTCATTTATCCTGGAGGTGCTGAAACAAACAACGATATGCTAATTGTCATTTCCTATACGGGGAGACAATCTCTACACGCACATACATTGAGAGGTCAAAGGCCGAGTACTCCCGGGGTGCACCCCATGAAGGACCGCTATCTGGAATAGCACCATGCATTTAACTGTTAATGGTGTAACGACTCCTGGTCTACATTGAATCTGCCTGTGTTAGCCTGTCCGTATCCATCTTGTTTCCACTTGATATCATCCACTCTGAGGACGGGAACCGACGCTACGCGACGCCACTGATGTCTACTAGCTTAGCTCTAAGTATCTACTATAGCAGAGATCTATGTCTACTAGTTACTAGCTTAGCTCTAAGTATCTACTATAGCAGAGATTTATGTCTACTAGCTACTAGCCTAGCTCTAAGTATCTACTGTTACATGTTAGCTGTTATCTATCCCTTAAATTAGTCTGTGGACCGTTGGGGTACCAAGCAAGACCTGTAGATCGTCTTTTTTTCAATTCCTCTGTATCCTTTGCCCTGTTTAGAACTTCTTTCAATGGTAGGCCCGTCCATTCTTTTATGTTGTCTTCCCACCGCTTTCTCTACCTCTTCTTCATCTTTTTCCTGGTACTGTTCCCTGAGTTAAAATATTTTTTTTATAAAAATCCGGAACAACATTTTTTTTCGTAAATGAGAAGATTATTTGTTTATTAATTATTATATCAAAGACAAATGACACAATAATGTAGAAAGAAGGTTGATAGATCTCATGTAGTGCCCCAGCGATCCAGCAGATCAAAGGATAGGTGAAAGTGAATGTAAAGTTAGATGTGAATCTGGGCTAATTAAAGTATTAAAATTGATCTAATTGTTTTGTAAAGGTTGAATAGTATCTCGTGTCCTCGTGAAAAAATAAAAGATATTTTATGTCGTTGTGTGTGTACTACTTTATTGGTATGAATATGCAATTTATAACATTATTAATTGTTTTGAATTAGGTCTAACTTACAATGCATACTAAATAGTTTTTTTCTCTTTACAAAATCGCTTGCATAATTAATTTTATAAATTAAACGGTTTGCTTTTAGAAAACCAAAAGTAGCCGTTGCACCTATTTTTTTCAAGCCGCATTTAATGGTGAAATAATATTTTTCGTATCTCTTCTAGTTTTCTAGCTCTAAGTGTGACAGACGGACATTTTGCACAAACCTAATAGCGCTTTTCCCCTTACGGGGCCGCTAAAAATAGCAAAATTCTTACTATTACAACTTTTTTAGCAGAATTTAAATATGCCAATAAACTCATATTTGAAAAAACAACAACAACAACAACAACTGAATAGCCGAGAATTGTAAGAACATCTACTCTTTCAAATACACCAACTTTTCAGGGTTAACTTTTTTTTTTTTTTTTTTTTTTTTGTTTCAGGGTTAACGCTCTGGTCATCCCCTTCCAAAAATAGTGTGATAATTCATCTTTCGCTCATAGAAAAGGCTACTTTAAAACTTTCATATAATTAAACTTTTTATACTTTTTTGTCGTTTATATAAAATGAATAATTTCTAAAGAAAGACAAGTTGAAAATTAAAAAAAAAAAATCCGACATGAACTATTTATTCTGATAACAAAAATACAAATGTAGCACCAAATAAATCGATTCTTTAA
>JADKLZ010005243.1:30455086-30479946 GCA_021533235.1 Biomphalaria straminea
ACAGAAATGTTGGCACACTTGAATTAACATTTTATTTCAGATATAGAACGGGCGCAGTTACATCACCCGACTGTATCACTCAGCTCACAGAAATGTTGACACACTTGAATTAACATTTTATTTCAGATATAGAGTGGGCGCAGTTATATCACCCGACTGTATCACTCAGCTCACAGAAATCTGAAAACAAAGTGAAACAAATTTGAGAGACACATTTTCTCAATCCGAAGCCATACAAGCTTTAATTGACAGAGTCCAGACAGCAGAAAGAGATCGTGACTTTTTGAAGGATGAGTTGGACAGGGCTCTGATTGATATGGAGAAACTGAGGTATTGTTTATTCATGGTTTCATGTTTTTGTTTAATTACTTTTATTGGTTGGTCTTCTTTTGTTCTACTTGATTATGTTTAAGTCGCAAAGTTTAAAGCAGACATACATGGTCTTGTGTTTGTTACTTTGAAACTTCTAGAGACTCTCCTGACCTGAATGAGTTTTGCTAACTCTTTCCGTAATTGTTTTTCCACGTTTCAAATGAATTCTTCATTTTGCTCATTACTTTTTTACTACCCTGTTACGATTAAGCTTAAATAGCTTTGTTGTTTGTTGTAAAAAAATGTTGTATTTGATATAGAATTAAAGGGAAATGCATGCTCTTTTTATATAATACAAAGTCAAGTGTATAAGATTAAACATTAATTTATTTTATTGAGGTTAAAATGAATGATGGTATCGTCGATTAGGAGTCAAAGAGTTAAACATTACTTTAAAGTTTTCATGATAGCTTAAGAGTCAGTGGGTACAAAGTTCAGGCTAAACAATACAAGTGGAAGCTTCTGGTAAATAGTTGTTTTTTTTTTTTTGCATTGTAGTATTTTATGTTAAACTAAAAGCTGTTCAGACAACGGTAATATATCATTGACATGTACCAAACCATCTGTGCCGCTCATTTCAGAAATAGGAGTTTCAAATCTGCACTATTATATGGATCAGGAAAACAAGAAATGCATATTTTGTGAAATTGAATAACATTTCTAAAAACAAATATTATTTTAATGATTCATTTTAGAGTTAAACAATAAACTAGCAAAATATTCACTAAAACTATTTTTTTTTTTTCAATTTAAATAAAAATAAAATGCTTTTAAAAGCAAGTAGACAACAGCCCTGAAAAAAAAAAGACTGTTTCCCAGAAATCTTATGCTTATCTTCTGCAAAATGGGTATTATCTATAGTCATGATGTGGTGATTCAAAGCTTACTTGTAGCTGAAATTCAATAATTGTTTGATTACAGTTTTTGTATTTATGTATATATTTGTTTTCTTGACAAGTTTATTTTGTAAAATGATCTTTAGGTTGTCCGGTCAGAGTTTAGTTAGTGGCTCAGGCGACAGTAAAGAGGACAAAGGTCGTATCTGTAACAACTCAAGTCTGGCAGAGGAAGACGGCTATTTCGCATCCTATGGCCACCATGATATACACATGACCATGTTAAAGGTATAATATGGGGGTAGATAGTTGTGTGTGTTGAAGGAGTTGTTCTGATTTTGTAATATAAAGAGTTCATACATCTACTCTACTGTAGTGTTGTCTCTTAGGCAGTGTGACCATTAGAGCAGTGCAAACTCTTACATCACTGTGGTCTTCAGGGTAGGTCAAGCAGAGGTTCAAGTCCATTAAGTCTGGCCTGAGGGGAGATGCAATATGGTCAACTAAGTGACATTCCATCTTGACCTTTTAGATACTTTGAAGAGCTCAATAGACAGGCACTTCTCCAACCATTATCCATGTCCACTATGTTACTCTAGTCTAGTACAGTGTTTCCCAAACTGTTGACCTAAGTGTACCCCTTTTATAATTTTTGTAATGCTGAGTACCCCCTCCCCCACTTTGATATATTGTCAGAACATAATAAATGGGTAATTTACAAAATCAGTGTAGTTAATGAGGTGCAAATGCATACCCCCTCCAAAGTCTTCCCGTGCCCAGGAGGTATGCGTACCCCACTTTGAGAAACACTGATCTAGTATAGTTACTTGGCATTATCAATGTGTTTCATTTCCTATGTTGAAGTAATTGTGCTGTTTATTAGTTTTCTATACCATTAACAAAAGTTCATAGCATCAAAGGGGAATAAGTCAAGTACATTTCTGTTTTTATTTAGGACAGAGTGAGAACTGAGAGCTACAGAGACTTTATGCTAAACAACTCTCATTTGTTTGAAGGGAAGACTGTTTTGGATGTTGGCTGTGGCACAGGAATTCTGTCCATGTTTGCTGTCAAGGCTGGTGCAAGTTATGTGGTGGCGGTTGACCAATCAAACATCATCTACCAAGCAATGGATATAGCCAGGTATGTTTACAGTAGTTTACACCTTGTACAGTCGTTGTGATTGATATCTAATTGATGTAACCTATACTGCCATCTCTGGACTGTATATTTTCAAGTCTAGCCGCAGTGCAATGGGCTTTATTCACATATCCTTGTCTTACACTTGACTTACTATTTGTTTGACTGTTTCAGAGAAAACAATGTCCATGAGAAGATAACGTTTGTGAAAGGTCGTTTGGAAGATGTAGTGTTGCCCATCCAAAAGGTAAACTCAATACAGTTCCAAGTTTTCATTCATCTAATTATCTAAATTTCAGATCATTTGTTTCACTTGTGGTATACTTGAGAAAACTAGTTTTGTTGAATTTATTAATCAAAATATAAATGTATAGTACTTTAATCATAAAGGACTTCTTGTAAATTCACAACTATCTTTGACTTTATTTGTTCATTTACACATGTAGAATGTTTCTTTTATGGATAGAATGTACCTTCTTGTTGGATCTGTGGCTGATTTGCATAAACCTCTTGGCTCAAGGGGGCTTGGATTTAAATCCAGAATCAAATTGAGTTGTGTTAGCCGAGCACCGAGCATGGAAATCCTCTCCCACATACCCCCTTCCCTCACCAAAAGTTCCACAAAAGAGATTGGACAAGAGTGTATTGAGCATGAAAGATGAGCTTTACTCAAATATTAACCAAAACAAAAATATAGAAATTGTTTAAAAAATTGTTTACACTGTTTATATATACAGATATTATCATTAAAATGTTGTTCCCTCCAGTTTGATATAATCATTTCTGAGTGGATGGGTTACTTTCTCCTGTTTGAAGCCATGTTAGACTCTGTGCTGTGGGCCAGGGATAGGTTCCTGAAAGTAGATGGATGTGGTAAGTTTGATGAATGAAGTTTACAGTACCTGAATTCAATGAAATGTATTTATGTTTTGAGATATTAATTTTTTTTTAAACAAAAATATTATTATTTTTTAAATTGAACTTTTAAAACATTAATGAAAAGAAAGTTTGACTCAATGTGACTGTGTACTTTCTGTATGCATTATATTGTTATATAGGAGAAGTGTTATGGCCGAATGACAAAGCTTGACTTCTGGGGTTTTGGGTTCGAATCTGGGATTTCCAGGACTGCTCTGAGTTTACCTAACATTGGCTGGGCGCATTGTGCTGGCCACATGACAGCCTTATTAACCATCAGCCTTAGAAACAGTTGAGCTTGACATCATCTGCTCCACAGATCACAAAGTCTGAAAGGGGAACGTGACTTGTACTAATTTATAACTTTTTCTTTACGCACAGTGAATGTATTCTGTTACTGAATGAAGTGCTAATACAGAACTGTCATCACTGAACTTAATGTTTGTATGAAATAGTTGTTAATGATGTTGTTACTTTGAAGATCATTGTGCATGACTGTCTCCCCCCAAGTTTATCCTGACAATTTCTCCATGCTGGTGGCTGGCGTCAGCGACTCAGAGTTGAGGAGATCCAAAGTGGACTTCTGGGATGATGTTTATGGCTTCAAGATGTCCTGCATGAAGCCTGAAGTAGTAGATGAAGTCCATGTCCGACTGGTCAAGCCAGACACTCTGATCACTCAGCCTGCTGTTATAAAGGTGAGAGAAAGGGTCCTCAATTTGTTTTAAGGATATAAAATGTCAATATACTGTTACTATAGCAATGAAGTAGAAAGTGTTTTTAGGTGTTATTAAAGAATGTAGTCAATTGATAATATAAATCTCAGATGATTTGGTCATGTTAACCATATAGAGCCAGGCTTAGTACCAGGTACTTAGGGATTGTCTTAATTTAACTGACCCACCATTATCAATGTATTGGAAGGACAGATGCTTGCTAGCTTATCATGAGATGTAGCGTAGGAATGAGTTTGGACGAGTCAAACTGGCGATTGGAAGAACAAGAAAGACATATTACCGTACATATTGTCTGCCAAGCAAACAGGCTGCCACTAAAAAAATTCCTCTGTCCAAAAGAAATTTAATATTACCAAGGAGATAAAGCATTTTCCTTTATTGTTGACAGAAAGCAAGAATAAAGATAGTTGTTTGTTTTAGCACATAGACATTATCAAATCGTCTCTTATTTCCTCAGACCATTGATGTGATGAAATGTCAAGTAGAAGACTTGGACTTCTCTAGTCAGTTTGCTCTCACTTGTACAGCAGACGCTGACATGACAGCACTTGTAGGTTACTTCACCACAACTTTTGACACAGGATGTACTACCAAGGTATCTCCTGATTATACTACATCATACATTGGAATTAGAACTTTAAATGGTCTAGACAATCTGATGTTGATAATTAAAATCTTTCCTGTTAAGTTTTGATTTTTGATGTGGTGATCATACAGAAATGAAATAATGTATGCGGTATCTTAACATTTGAAACAATTTTATTTTGTGCTCAGATAAACTAAAAACAAGTAACAAAATTCTTTTGTAAGTCTATGCCTCCTTTGAGAATCTGGTAAATTTTCACAAGAGCAATTATTTTACTCATAATAACCAATGAACAATAGATTTTTAAAAATTTAACTTTTTTATCCCGCCCTAATTCCACCCACCCAGTGAAAAAAATGTATATAAAATTCTAATAATAAGCCTATAGATCCAGACTTAAAATGTTCTTTATTGTGTATCTATTTATTAAACTCTTTAATGAATAGTGCCTACATCCGAAAACTCGCTGACTTGTCTGTTCAGTATAAAGATTGTCAAGACCAAATTTAATTTTTAGAAAATATCTTATTATAACGGTCAAACTAGAGTTTTCCCAGAATGGCCAGTTAGCTTTTTCCAAAGATATACATCAACTTTCAAATTTCTAGGAAATTGTTAGAGCTTTTGAGATCCATGAGCAGATTTTTCCACACATTTGGCATGAATTTGCAAGCTGAATAGAGGAATAGTATGAAAATGATAACTTAGAAAAATGTTTTATTGAAGAAAAATATGTCTTTCGATTTGACCATTTCACCCACATCTTAAAAAAGAAATCTACAAGAAGTTGAGGCAAAGACCACTTTTGAATTTGGCAGTGGCTTTTGAGAACCTAATTGTCATTTGAAAGTTAGATTTGCATTTAATTTGTAGCATAGCTTTAGGTGCATTTATACATTCTACCTCTGTTACAGGTTCATTTCAGTACTGGACCAGAAGCTCCACCCACACACTGGGAGCAGTCTGTTATGATGTTTGCTAAACCAATAGCAGTTAAGAAAGGTAAGGCATCTATTGAGTATACATTAATTACACTAGTTACACTTAACAAATAAATATCACATTATGTTATCTCTTTAATTTTCTAGTTCATTAATTTTTTTTTTTCTCGTCAGATTCCCAGCTGTCATGTCACATATCGTACAGGAAACACCCACAGGACTCCAGAGGGATCATTATTAACCTGAGTATTCAGGGACAAAAAATGAAATTTACTTTGTCCTGATAATAAATCTTTTTTTTTAAATAGGTTTTGTTTTTTTGTTTAGTCTAAGTTAGTTTTGTACTTCAGGACATCTTTGTAATGAGAATGAAGTGTAAATTAAGCAGGTTTGGCTGTGATGATTCTTTTCTAGAACCAGGCTAACAAAGAAATGCAAAAATGGACCCACTACTAGGAGTACTGTGATAATATTGCAGTAGAAAAGTTACCCTTTTCTTGCGACCTATAGGGCAGATGATGCTATTGTTGTAACCCTGTTCCTCTCTGACTAACCATTTTTTCCACGTGCAAAGTAGGGTAATTTTTGTTTATGCTGTTGGGCGTAAATGACCTTAACTAGTGTGTAAATGTGTTAAGAAACTTTTATAAGTTTGGATTTCTTGACTGAGGATTATTTTCTATTGTGTCAGTGAATCAGGGTAGGTAAATTGATTAGGAGATTGTGACATTATTTCTTTTTATTGGGGTTATTGATTGATCATAGTTGGATTGTGCTTCAGCAATTAGACAGGCACCAGCGATCTGAGAATCGGTGAGTTATTTTCTTAAGGTCAATCCCACATCGTAACACTATGGTCATCTGTTTTTTTAGTCTACAGTTAGCGAGTCATGTGGCCAGCAAAATGCCAACTGTCTTTAGTTTCTCCAACTCTCAGGTATCCATTAGAGTTGGGTGGGATCAGGGGGTCCTTAAAATCCCAGTCTACATTGAGATTCAAAACATAGGCTGCACTCATTGATTTGTAGATTTCAATGACAGCAAACAATAGAAAGAAAAAAAAACAGAATTAATTGTTAAATTGAATATTTTATTTCACTTCACAAAAAAAAATGTGTACATATATTCATGTATCACAGCCATGAATCTCAGCATAATCTACCACATTTTACCTTAGCATTTCTTGTTTAAATCTCCTATACTAATCTTTGACCACAACATTCACATGTCATCATGTCAGGAAAATTTCCTCCAAGAACTGTCAGTATCTATTTACTTATTCATATTTATTTAAGTTTAGTATCATGCTATTGATTGTAAAATATTCATAGCACAAAATTGGTTTAAAGAAACATTGGTTCAAATTTTAATTTCTGTTCATGAGATTTATGGCTAAAAATAATAAATCTGATTATTACTTCCAGTATAGTTATTTTAAATAATGCATAAGAATACAAAAGCATAAAAATTATTAGTGCATTCTATTGAAGATATATAATTATCTATATCAGTTGGGCCTATGGCCAGATGTTACACCATCAATACTCACAAGCTGCAGGAAGTTAAGGTAATGATAGTTTTGGAGCTTGGCAGTTACTATTGACAACCAAATAGTCACTTGGAAGTACAAGTTAGATATATGCCACTTTGAAGTGCTAACTAGATCCTACTATAAGAGTGCTTATGACCTGACAAACATCACACACTTCACACAGCATTTTTGTTAACATGTGCAATATACAGAATTACCCATAAGTCTCTGTACAACAAATATAGGTCAGTATTCCACTCAATTACAGCTACATGTTTGTCTACTACATAGACTAGAGAGTACTGCAGCTCAATTACAGCTCTATAAATCTACACAGCAGTGAGATCAATTGCTATCCCTTTACAACTATCAATTGGTGCTGTTTTTTAAAAATACAACTTACATACAAAAACTAATTTCTCATCTTTACAGCCTGTGAGGACCTATGAATGTGTTGTACTTTTAAAAGAGAACCAATAATGGTGAATTTTGATTTACTTAGGATAAGAGATTATCTATGTTTTTCAAAAATAATATGTTTTATTTGCAATAAATGTCACAATATCCCTCTACTAAATGAAAATAAAAACAACCTCTATACTATCTACATATTTATTGTCTAGATATGCTGCTTGATTCTAGATGGTTGAACTTAAATGCACCCATTACAAAGGGGAAGAAATTCTGGTTATTACAAAGGGGAGAAATTCTGAAACCTAACATTATCATTTTGACAAGTTTTACTAACAGCATAGCAGAACAACAGAAAATGCGTTAAGTTTGGTGTCCTATGTCAGAGCTGTGATTCAAGAAGTGCATAAAAGAAGTCTGAACCAAGTGCTACAAGAGCTTGAAGTTAGCAGAAAGACAACCAGAACACTTATCTGTAGGGCTTTCGGAGCAAGGTCACACTGCACTACACTGCAACACAAAGTTAGCTGTAAAGATGAATTATCTGAAAGTGTTTAAGCACACAAAACATTCTTAATGAAAACTTTCCCTTTACTTCCATTAACAATAGGCTCAGTGTTTTAAAATTGCCGTAAAAAATTAGTTCACGCTTGATCAAGTCAAAGTCTGGAAATGATAGTTGATGAAAGAAGAAACCGATGTACTGATACCAAGACATTGACTTTGAGTAGAAGACTGATCTCAACTTTTCAAACTTCAAAATAGTACTGAAGTTTTACATTTTTTGATAACAATGACTCTACCCAAAATCTGCACTCAACTGTTCAGCTACCATGAGATGGGTAATCAAAGCAGTGGCTCCAGTTTAACCAATGCTTCACAGACTTAAACAGCACACAAAGTTGTCATCACTAGTAATGCTAGAAATGATGTGCATCCCAACCCAAACATTTGTTCTGAGAAAATAGACAAATGTAATTATTTGTCCAGCAATGACAATCTCTTACCATACACACTGTCCATACAGCTACCATGAACAGTTTTAAAGTGAAATGAAGTGACATGCATCTTCAATCAATGTTACTCTGACACACATTCTCAGGAAATGTAGGCACACTGGCTAATGCAGTGATACATAGACTAACCACATAAGGCAGCTAGCCATTCAACTGGCCTTTACAAAGAAAAAAAAAAGCTTTAAAATAAAAATGATTGTTAAGGATATAAATATACAATTACAATGTCAAATACTAAAACCCAGATGTTGACTACTGTACATTTGTTAAAGACACATACTAAAGTGTCAATAAAAAGACAAAAAGGGACTTCTAGAACTAACAGTAATAAACAATGGCAGAGAATAGTCTTAATAGATTACGCCAGTGTTTAAAGTAGATGCCTGTATCAAATGTATATTTTGTTTTACATCCTACAAAAGCTATAGAGAAGTTTGTATTTTTAAGCGTATAACAAAATGCTTCCTGAGTGAAATTACAATTTTATAGGGGATGTACCAGTATTTATATTACTGAAAAAAAATGTACCTTGATGCCTTCACTAGAGAACAGTGTGTGATAATGTTGTACCTCCATCAAAACAGTAAATAATTAAAATGTTTATACATAAAAGTAGGACACCTTTAGATTCACATTATGTCATATCTTTTATTTATATATTACAGACATATTGAAAATAAATTATATATATATATAAATTAAGAACAAAATGAGATTTTGTTTCTCACATTCAGTGAAGTATGTGAGTTATTTGTTTCATGTTCCATTTAAAAGTAAATTAAATTGGAATCATTTTGTTGCTTTCAATTACATAATTCTTGGCAAATATTTAGTGTAAGAAATCAAATGCCTCTTGGACCAAGAAGTTTTTTTTTAATTGTGAAATTTTCTTGTACCAACATTTTCACCATTGACTTTCTAGCAACCCCATTATGTTCATCACATAACAACAATGACAAGATTGTATGGTCTACATGAATGCATTCACTTTTTTTTTGTTTCTATTGCACATGTGTTTACAAAAATGGCAAGACTGTAGAGTAATAGTCATAGAAAAGATTAAGTGCATTTCAATGGTAATTAAAGATTTATACTTTAAACAAAAGAATTCCTGTTTGCAAAATTGTAAGGAATGATTTTTTAATGGAAAAAAAATATTTCCACAAAACTGGTTATTAAACATGCACAATAGAACAATAAATAAAAATATAAAAAGAAAAAAAAATGTAACTAAAAAAAATCTTTATAAAGTAAGCAAATAGAAACTGGATTAAAGAGACCATCTTTTATTCCTCATTGAGTTTGTCAGGTGTGAGGTAAAAAAGTCAAACATTTCCAAGAACACAATGAGACCACTCAAGTGGATATGAGTTCAGTGATTGTGTGACCAAATGCAGTCAATCCAAGGGACACACCTAGTTGGAAGGTTGAAGTTACCCAATCAATTGGGCTAGAGATAGAATCATGGGCTCCAAACCACAGGAAAAACAAAACATAGCAAACGAAACACTGCACTGCTATGGAGCTATTTACAGTAATGCCTGGCCATGGCACTGAATGCAGTGCAAAGTCAAAATTTGAGGATGTAGAGATTTCACGCATCATGTTTGTACAAAATTCCACACTTTTGTGGCCAGTTCCACAGATAATAGTGGGGTGGGATATGTTAGCTCTTGAAGATCCATACTAATCCAGGGGCTCTGGAGGAAGCTGAACATCCGGATAAGGCTCTGAGGGTGAAGGCTGTGGCGGGATGACATTGATGGTGCCATCCTGAGCATGCTGCAACATGCCTTGATCGTGGTGATGGAGAGCAGCTTCATCTGCAGCGGCGGCCAGATTGGTAATAGATTTGGACTTGACACACTGAAAGTCAACATGTCTGCTTTTGTTTTCTTCTTTCTCCCAAGACATTCTCATGAAGGGTCTTTGCACATAGTTGTAGATCACTGGGGGAGAAAGACAGAAAAAAAGTTAACATTGGAGAACTAAGGCACAAAGACAAGCATACTTCAACAAGTAAACTAGACCAGATTACATCCACAAGTAAACTAGACCAGCTTACATCCACAAGTAAACTAGACTAGCATACATCCACAAGTAAACTAGACCAGATTACATCCACAAGTAAACTAGACCAGCTTACATCAACAAGTAAACTAGACTAGCATACATCAACAAGTAAACTAGACCAGCTTACATCCACAAGACTAGCATACATCCACAAGTAAACTAGACTAGCATACATCCACAAGTAAACTAGACTAGCATACATCCACAAGTAAACTAGACCAGCTTACATCAACAAGTAAACTAGACTAGCATACATCAACAAGTAAACTAGACCAGCTTACATCAACAAGTAAACTAGACCAGCTTACATCAACAAGTAAACTAGACCAGCTTACATCCACAAGTAAACTAGACTAGCATACATCCACAAGTAAACTAGACCAGCTTACATCAACAAGTAAACTAGACCAGCTTACATCAACAAGTAAACTAGACTAGCATACATCCACAAGTAAACTAGACTAGATTACATCCACAAGTAAACTAGACCAGCTTACATCAACAAGTAGAACTTCCTCTTTACTTAAACATGTAGCTACATTAACAACTGGACAAGTGTGTGGTGACACAACAAACTATTTTGAAGGAATGTGAGTCATTTCTAATAAGGACTAAATTATATGGCTACAAATACGGCAGGCAGCATAAATAATGTAAACACAACCTTATAATTATGTGTTGGGAACATCACACTATTTTTATATCAGTACACTTCAATTTCCACAATTTGTAGGAACCACAATCAAAGAAATTTCTTACTCATTGATTTTATTTTTCTTACTCAGAAAAGCATATTTGGGTTTCTATACTCTAGTACTAAATGAGCATACTATATAAACAGCTCGTAATCATAGCCAGACTCTTCTGCAAAATTCATGTGCATCTTATATAGTGAATGCCAGTGTCAGGTCAGTAGTGACAAGGAGTTCATACCCCCAAAGGTAACAAGTGCCTTAACAAGCTATTGCTGATAGAGATCTGCCTTGTGTTTGAGCCTTGATGTTTTCAGTAAAGAATGGTCAACACAGCAACAGATTAAAAAACAAATCCCTCTACATATGAATGTAGAACTACTAGTCTACACCTTTGTCAGAAGCATCTTTTATTATAGAAGAAAATGAAATGTTCCTAAAATAAACTCTTAAATGTGTGTAAAGAGACCACAAAACACGTCTTTATAAAAACAAGAAATCACTAATCCAAATGAGATTACTGGATAATCTCAAGATACACAATTACCTTCAGCTCTGCCTCCAGGCCTTTTCTTCACTTTCTCTTTATATGTTGGATAGCCTTCAATCCCCAAACGGATTTTCTTCAATCCTCTATCCTTTAGAACTTGCTTAGCAACATCACGATTTTCAATGTAGCGAAAGAACCTGTACAGGCAGGTACTATTGACAACTGATAGGAATAGAAAACAGAATATAAGTCTAAGGCTAAGTAAATAAACATATCAATACTAAGTATTAATATATGTGTATATATAAATATTCAGTCATAAGTTCTAAAGAAAGTTGGCATGGTATATGCCTTCAAACTTTTCCCTAATTAAGTAAAGATATCCATTTATAAAACTGGATCAGCCTACACCATAAAAGATACAAGCCTGGATCTAAGAACAAGAAACTGTAATTACTCTGTGAATATTCTTCTCCCATTTGTGGTGGGTAGTCTTCGTCCCAATCAATAATGTCATCATCTGTCAAGACAACAATATGACACTCCCTGTCACCTCTCTGGGAAATAGACAAAGACACTTGAATGGACAGGTGAAGAATGAGGACTGCATGATTAACAACATAATGTGCTGCTAAAAATATCAACATACACCAGTTGTTCTCTAACTTTTGACCTATGCGTACCCCTTAAATGACTTTCATAATGCTGATACCCCCCCCCCTTTAATTTTTTAACAAAGCATAATAAATGGGGTATTTTTTTTTAAAATCTGCATAATTAACGAGGTGCAACGCGTACCCCCCCCCCCCCAAAAAGTCTTCCTGTACCCCTGGGGGTATGTGTACCAGCCCACTTTGGGATACATTGACATAGACCAAGACAATTTGTTTGGCCCAGAGGTTGGCAAACTACAAAGAGAACTTTTCAAATATTGAAAAACCTGTTGACTAACCTGAGCACAAATGACCATTTGAGGAAGCAGTAAATCTTCAAGATACTCTAAAAATTGTTTGCGGGCTCCTTCATTCGACAGTTCATGAAGAAACGCACCTGCAGAAAACGAATGCACATTTTCTAAAAGAAAAAACTATGAAAAGAAAGATAGCAAGTCAACATTTTAAAATGTGTTTTCAAGGAAAGAAACTAAGTCCTGATACTGCTACCTTTATTATTTTATATAAAAACTTGAACTATAATATAAACAAAATTATAAAAAGAATAAAATATAATGTATAATAAAATAATCTAAATCTAGGGCATCAAAAGAAATTTGAAAAAAAATAATTGTTCTGATACGACTATTGACCAATGTAAGTTGCAAGATACTTACGAAGATTCTGACAGCGAACAGTTGAAGCATCAAAGGGCACCAGAAGATAATCGCAAGCTTCTCTAAGCTCATGGACTGGCACAGAAGGTGGACACCTAACAACCCCAGTTTTGTAATAATCCTTTAACAGAAGGGGGGCAAGAGTTTTTACAAATGTTACTAAAATCAAATGATTTCAACTAAATTAATAAGATGTACATCGTGACTGACACAACTTACCAAAATTGCTCGAAACACAGTCGCTGAAATGCCATCAGCTACTTCAAATTCTCCTCTCTCATTTGGCCTTGTAAAATTATTTTCTAGAGATGAACTAAACATCCTGAGAAACAGAAAAATTCTTCCTTTGTATATTTAAAGAAATGTTAATTTTTCAAAGTAAATCGAGAATGGGGATTTCGGTGCACGGTTCTACTGTGACAGCTAAGTCTTAACTATCTCTACAGCTTCATACCTGCCCAACATTGTCTCAGGGCGCTGACGTAACAACTCGGGGTCAACAATAAATCTTGTCTCATCCACAACTAAAGTGATGCGCTCAGAAGGCCGTGGGCTACTGCAACTAATTTTGGGTGATGCCTGCATAGGCAATGAAAAAGCCATTGCACCCTCAGGTCCAAAATCAGGTACTGTAAAAGAAAAGATACAGAAAATATACAAGCATTCATGGACAAGTAAGATATTTTCTAAGAACAACACCAGAGGAGGACCAAAATGAACATGGCGAAGCAGTGTGCTAGATGAATCCAAGAGGACAGGAAAGAGCTGGGAAGCCAATAAAAACTGAGACAGTGGAAAGTGGCATGTTTTTACTGAGGCACTATGTTAGGAAAGATGATGATGATGATAGGCATTTTCAAATTTAAAAAGTACATTTCAGTGCCTAAAAAAAAAGACTAATTAACTAAACAAAATGCCTGCTATTGCAGTTTAGAATAAAAGGAATTTTGTATTCTCAAATTAATAAAAGTTAAAAAAAAAAATTATGAAAAATTCAAAATTTAACAAAAGTTGAAAACAATAAAAGACTAGTGCAATAGAAGAAAAAAAAATTATGTAGTTACGGTTTCATTTATCTTTAAAAAATAAATACAAATATTTAAACAAATGACAGCACTTCTTAAAAGTCTACTACGAAATATTTTTTAACAAAAGTCACTACAGTGACAGATTAAGCTTTTAGATGAAATAGTACTACTGGTAATTAAGCAGAAATAGTTCTTGAGATGTAAAAGGAAATGCTATAATGAACAAACACCTGAGTTGCTTACATTTATTGGAGTTATACTGGTGTTGATAAGGAGCTATTTCTAAGTTATGAGGTCCAGATCTGGAATACATACTTGAACTGCCCTGAAGTTCACAAGAGGGACAATCTTCGTTGCTACTGGTGTTGTCAAAGCTTTGAGAACGAGTTCGATTAACAAGACAAGGTTTGGAGCGTGTTGGGCCTATGGAGCTGAAATTAAAAAAAATAAAAAACAGTTTTAAAAAGTTCTTTTTTTGTTTCATGTTCCATTCCTCCAAGATCCTCAAAATAAAAAAAAAATTATAAATTTAATGACGGAATAAAATCTTTTCATATATAATGTTTTTACAGAGTGCAGACTAATTGAAACAAAATACAAGAAACTGATTTGTTGAGGAATAGTACTTCTTAGAACAATTAACATAGTAATAAAGTAATTATTAGCTTGATGAAATATTTCTTTTTTTTTGGTATTCCACATTTTAGTCTCTTTGCTACCCAATCCACTAATGGTTTAGTGGCAAAAAAAATAATCCTTTCATGACATAGCAAAGATGATCGAAAGCTCATTAGTTTTTGTCCAGCAATTAAAATACCATTATGCCTGTGGCAGGGCCTACCCTCTAGACCAATAATCAGGTTATGAGGAATACTCATGTTAAAAATAGAAACTTCAGAACTTAATCAGGAACATTTACACAAAAAAAAAAAAAAAAATTCACATAAATTTTGCATGGGAAAAAACAAACAATTCTACAAGCACCCATAGCATAGAAATATGCAGAGCATGGAAGGCTAATGATTCATTAATTAAGTTATTAGGTCTACAAAAAAAGCATAATTTTTTGCCTTTACATCAATCTATCTTTTGCAATATATTAACTGATAAGACAAACACAAGTGAAATTTATCATTTATATCTGGATGAGGAAAAAGAATTTGAACAATCTAAATTTCTAAATAATTATGACACAGTCAATATTTATACATAGAGGTTAAGCTACGTCAGTTTTACCTAGATTTCTTTATGCAAGTTTTTTTTCTATCATCTGTGTCCGAGATATCAGAATCACTGCTATGGGAATCGTATTCTCTGTGATATCTGTCTCGAGGCAAGTGTTGTCGCCGATTTGCCATGGGCGTACCATTGATACGTCGTCAAGCCGACGCTATTAGACATTCGATCTTACTTATTACTGGCAGAATAAGGCCTGTGAAATAAAATAGTAAATTATTGACCGAGATCCATTTATATACATACATACATACATATATATATATATACACACACAAAGATAAAAGTTTTACAGTTTAATAAATAATCTTCTCAATAGAGTTTGTAATTATCTTTTCAATTTTAGTTTTTGAATACTGGAGATAGCTGTGTCCTTGACATCTGATTGATAAAAGGATCCTTTTCAGCATTTTTAATTTTTTCTTTTGGTAGTAAGACAGCTGGTAGCTTGCTGATCATCAGTGTGTAAATGTTGTGTGGAATAAAAAAGACAAGCTGAACAAAGTAAAAAGTTGACTCTGATTTTAGATAATTTCAAAGAAAAGTGAACAGAATTTGTACTTTTTGTGTGCATTAAGATAACAATGTTTGATTTGCCAAGCAAGTATCAAAATATGACTGTTTTATAAGGAATATAATAATGAACAGCATTATCAAACAAAGCAGGCTGCAAAGAGAAGATTTCTAAGTTACTTCAAGGAAATGTAGGATTGGTCAAAATATTAAACTACACAAAAAGAAAGTGATGGGTAAAGATAAATTATGGCTTGTGTGTTTAGGTACTAAAAATGTTCTGATTATGTTTATTTTTCCTTTGAGCATTAAAGAAAAATGTGTTTGATATTGCAGCATTTTCTAAAATGGTAAATCTTATTGAACACCCCCTATTATAACTATGAATAAGTTTAACGGAAAGTAAGGGAAGTGTAATATACATGTTCTCCTATCAACTCTGAATCCAATATATATAATTTATATATTTTTTATATAATTTATAAATATAAAGAAAAACATACTTTATCGCCTAGTAGAAAAACGATCTTGCACAGGAATACAAAACTAAATGTGTTAAAATATATATATATATATAAATTACAAAAATGGATTGGGCACTATAAATACTATAATACTTAAATATCACAATTCACAGTATTTCTGTAATAACTACCTAACTTATAAACTAACCATCAAAATAAAGAAACAACTAAAACTGAGTGAGTAAAACTAATAAAAATATGGTGAGATAACCTAGATCTAGATGAATAGAAAAGAGGGGTGTTCGATATGGTAGCTTTACTCCATTTTATATTGAATATTCAAATAGAAATACTCAAGACCTGATCAGTGCACTTATTAAAACCATGGATGCAAGCAACGGAACCCCATTTTGCCTGCAAGGGGGGGTCGGCAACCCCAAAAAACCTGCAAGAGGGGGGGGTCGGCAACCCAAAAAAAACCTGCAAGCATGATGCCTCTTATATCTTCACGACATTAATAAAACATTAGTTATATATATTATATATATATAATTTATATATATATTTTTAGGGTTAGTAGCCCTTTTCCATGACGTTCGTTTGTGTCATAGATAGTAAGAGTCATGGTGGGCATCTGAGGTAATGTTTTATTCTTGTATTAACTGAACTTAAGTCCTCCTCACAGAGCCTGTAATGTACAGGCCTATTTATATGTTTGATTCACATTTGCTTACTAAATAATGGCTTTTTATGTGAGTTTGTGTGTGGGAAGGGATAAAAGCCTATATTAGACCTAATTTGCGTTTTTTTTCCAAGCAGAATTTCTTTTTTAACTAGATCTCACTGTAGTTACCCTCGCTTTAACGACCGAAAAAAATAACTTTAATTTTATAGACTTTTCACAGGTGTGTGCGAAATATTTTCATTAAATCTACAGTAGATCTAGACACTTGATCTAAGTCACTAAAATTCTCTTATTTTCACGGCTGTGTGCAAATTATCTTCATTGAATCTCTTAGATTTAGAATCTATAATAGACTCCATTGATTCTAATTCTAAATCACTAAAATTCACGGACTTTTCACGGCTTCACAGGGTTAGTAGGCCTAATTATCTTACTAAATTTTTAGTGATTTAGCGTAAATCTAGACTCTAGAGTCTAGATCTAAGTCACTAAATTAGCGGACTTTATCGCGGCTGTGCGCGAGTTATCTTCACTGACTGCCGTAAATCAAAATCTAAACTCTATTATGGATCTAAGTCTCTTAAATTTGCGGACTTTTCACGGGTGTGCGCGAATTATCGTCACTAGATTCTAGTGATTTAGCATAAATAAGATAAATGTAGAATATTGTAGAATCTATCGTATTTCTAGAGTGATCTAGACATTAGACGTATCGAGATCATTAAATTGACTAAAATTCACGGAGTTCTCAGGTTAAAGACAAATTATATTCACTAGATCTAAATTAGATCTAACTCTATATACCGGCGCCGTAATTACCGGTATGCTACTATTGAATATTGTCTACTAGCATAGATGATTTACGGACTTTCCACGCGAAATCAATCTTACTCTTACTGTTACAAGAAGATTTTAGGTGAGAGAGGGCCCGGAGGGGGGTAGCCTACACATTCGGTCTGTTTTTTTTTGTCTTTTGTTAGAAGATGTTATGCCAGCAGATCAGATCAAACTTACTAGAATTAGATCTACTTACTAACTTAAGCGTCCCATGCCGGCGCCTTACGGATTTGTTTCTAACTTTTGTTTACGTTTTTAATAAAAAGTGAAAGTACCGTAATAAGCGCATGGTAACTTCCAGTCTTTCTTTGAATTTGTTATTTGAGTTATTCATTTGTAAGTTTGAAAGACCAAAACGTTATCGCAAGTGAAAAAAAAAAGTCCGATACCGAGCCGGCAATCGGTCGGACTGGCGTTTGCCGGCAAGCTTTTTTTTTTACATTGATTTTGCCGGCATGCCGGCGATCTTGCATCCATGTAAAACTTAAGTTATTATATTTAGTAAATTACTAATATTACTATTACTAATCATTGATATAATCATTGACTAGACTCACTAGATCTAGATCTCTAGTCACTCTAGAGTCTATACCTTAGATTTAGATAAAGATCTAGAGACTAGAGACTAGAATAGAGATAGAGTAGAGTCATAGAGATTATCATTATGTCTATGTAGATCTAGCTACTCTAGATCTAAATTCTAACTACATTACATATCAATACATGTAAGCTGTAACACAAACTAACTTAACATTAACATGCTAAAAAAAAATAGATTTTCTGCCACTGTTTTTTTTTTTTTTTTTCACTTCATAATGATATAGACATAGACATTATAGAGTCTAGATCTAGATCTAGATCTAGATTAGATCTATAAGTTCAGTTTCAGCGATAGAAAACAAAACGCCTTAATTTAACTCGTTAAATGTCGATATCTTTACTTCCCATTAAGTTACACTACTACATATATTTAGATCTAGACTTAGATCTTTATCCTATTTAATCTAAATCTATTTACGTGATAACATTTCATCGAAGAAGCTTTTTAAAATAAGATGGTTTAACGAAAATGTGTGCTTTACAGCACCTAAGAGAAGCCACCATTTCCTCTTGTGATTGTTTTAGAAGAGGATTGTGGGAAGGGTGGATGTATTTTAAAATCAAGATAACACCCACCGACCTTCTTCGTGTTACTAGAAAAAGAAATCTAGATTAGCATCTCATCTGTAACTAGAATCTATAACTAAATCTAGATGTAAGGGATTTACAAAATGTTTTGATTTAGAACAATGTGTGCGCTAGTTAGATTACTATTTATCTCTCAATGTCGGCATGATTATACGTTTAGCATTTATGGTATCAGAGTTGAAAGATTTGCAAACTAGACTCTATGAGGCTTGAGGTTTACTAAAAGGTACTGCGTCGTGAACGGGACTTACGCTGTAAAGCAGTGTTTCTCAAACTTTTACCCGTGGGCTGTGATCTTGCCAAGCATCTGAGAGAGCGCTGCAACCTCCCATAGTCAAATTCGGGTCGGAGTCCCGGCGCCAAGCGTTTTGCTGCATTATATAGCGGAAAATTATTTTTTTTCCAACGCATCGGTTCAATTAAGAAGAGCGCAAGTTTTAAAAAAAATTTGAGTGAAACGGGTCGATATGAATTGTGAGATGCATTCCCTTATACCCTAAGACCGAGTAGAACATGTAGTGTGATGTAGTTTGAAATGGTCTTGATTGTCGTCGAATCACACTACCAAAAAAAAAATAAATAAGACAACGATAAGAAAAAACTCTTTAAAATAATAATTAAAGAAAAAAAAAGAAAGAAAGAAAGGTTATACGAAGTGTAATTGTACCGGTATCAATTAGTTTGGATCATCAATGTTCGGTAATTGAATATATAATAGATCTATTTTAGACTAACAACTATTAATATTGTAATAACTTCAAGTGAAGGCAACTCAACGAGGACAACAATGTTTATTTACATGACAAGACAGTAACACAAAACAACATCTTCATTTAGCACTGTTTCTCCATCTTGGCTCTCAACGTGGGGCGGAAGTCGTTATTCTCACATGTCAATATCCTGTTATAGTCCGTTCATTAGAAGTGCGCATCTGTGCACTAGCCTGGATGGCAGTGCGCATTACAGAGTCATTACATTGCCCCCGTCTTAGTATTTTTCGTCCCGAAAAGAAACACTGCAGCTAAGGTTTGACAGTTCAGGTGGAGGTCGATCAGTGGGAGCCACAGTCGGCATGTAGGGTGTTCCCCACAAAGCCATCCGCATTGTTTTCCTCCAGTGCCGCTTTCTCTTTCTCCAGTTGACCAGGCTGTTGTTGAGACGATGGCGTGGCCGTTTGACACACAGAGAAATAGTGTCGAGCCCTGTTTTCGTCAGCACAGCCGTTGATCGGACACGCCGTTTCAGCAGACCCTCCCGACAGACGCCTTTCATGGAAGCTGCAGGTTCACATGAAACCACGTTGCAAACAAAGTCCGATATGCCGCATTCATTCACAGCTAACAGTTTTACGTCCAGGAGATAGGTCTCTCCAATTTCAAGTTGAAAATGTCTTCTTCTTGACAGCTCAGATTTAGAGTGGGTTGACTGACATTCATCCATGCCAATGTCGATGATGGTGGCAGAAGAAGACATGCCTTGCTGATCTTTTTCTTGGCATCCACATTCACTGTGTGATGCGCCGCACGTAAAGTTCATGCCAAATCTCTGGATACAGTTGTCAAGCTTCGAATTTCTCTCATGAGCACCGGCAGATAGGCAGAGGTCTTATAGGTCCATAGCAACAGGCTTGGACGCAGACCCAACGTTGTCTTGGTCTGTCCGGCTCATTGAGGTACTCGCTGTAGCCAAATCAGGAACAAACGTTTCAGGCACAAAACAGACTTCAGCTCCTTCATTCATCTCTTTCCTTTCGACTCGGTATATCCCAGTGAGATCGTCGCAGCAATCGTTGTCACGTTCCTCGCCTTGAAAGTCACCCCCGTCAGACTTGCTCACATCACAGTCACAGACAGCGCTCCAATCCCCAGCGCCTACATCACCACTGTTTGTGCAGCCACAGTCCTGACCAGGCAGCTGCCCTTTCACAAACGAGTTTATGCCTTCTTTCGGTTGCGACACCATATGATTACTTTGGTCTATTTGTTCTTCCACTTCCAATACACTTTCATCTACGTTCAACATTATATCCCTGCTCATGTTCCTCATCATGATCCTTATCGTGTTCAATTGTTCCGTAAATGTATCCCCACACTCCTGGATCTTGTCAAAGACATCCACAATCCCAGGTTCAACTTCGAACTGGTAGGTCTCCGGATCTTCATCTTCCTCAATCAATGCTTGACGCAGACGAGCCGTAAGCCTTTCCTTGCTACCGAAGGGTTTTAAATCTAGGTCCCGAAGCTCTTGTCTCAGCTGTTTAATTGAGAGCTGATGTAATAGCTTCGAATATGTCATCGTAATCAAAGCCTACCTCCTCTCGTTGAGTTGCCTATAATCCTCACTTCTGACACCAATGTAATAACTTCAAGTGAAGGCAACTCAACGAGGACAACAATGTTTATTTACATGACAAGACAGTAACACAAAACAACATCTTCATTTAGCACTGTTTCTCCATCTTGGCTCTCAACGTGGGGCGGAAGTCGTTATTCTCACATGTCAATATCCTGTTATAGTCCGTTCATTAGAAGTGCGCATCTGTGCACTAGCCTGTATGGCGGTGCGCATTACAGAGTCATTACAATATGTTTATCAATTATTTAGCCCTATTTTATGCTTTTAGCTTTCATAATCTCTATATATATATATTCCTCTAAGTCTGAGGTCAAACAACAACATGCAAGCAAGCAACAATAAGTAAATAGGTCATTTCTATTTTTAGCTCCATTAATAATTTTTTTTAACGTGAATTCACGCATTCGTTTTACTTATTTTATAATGCGAAAAATTAGAACCATATTTAAAACTCGAATTATTTATGTATTTAATAGTCAAAGAGAAAGTTTTCTAGAGCGCAAATACTCTATAATTCTTTAGAAAAAAATCCATTGACTTGCAAAAGACCTTTAATACGAATATTTGTGAACAATTGTGGTGGAAAAATAAATCATTAGCAAGGTTAGAGAGACAAGTGGAGTTTTGTTCTTCGACTTTTTAAAAATTATATTTTATCTTTTCAGTCTGTAGTAAGCTATTGTGTTTGTAATTGAAGATTGTGTTCAACCATATGCCAAAGACTTATTTCCCTTACAGCTTGATGGTTAACAGCGTTATAAATGACTATATTTTGTTAAAAATGTGTTTGATTTCTTTTAAAGCAATAGCTTAACAGACACATAATTATAGGGATGTTAAATCGACAGGATGGCGCGGGGAATCTGTTGTAAGTAATAAAATGGCTTAATTTAATAATTTTTACACTTTAAATTAGAGCGGGTCCTATAAAATTGCGTGTCCTATGAAATGCGGGCCCCACTGCGGTCGCCGGCCCTGGTAAATAGCGGCGTATGCTATGCCGCCGGTCAACTAGTTTTATTTAATACATGATATATTTTTTTTTACAAAGAAAGAGGATTATAAATTTGAAAAAGTATAACTATCAAACCAGTTTTTAGCCATGATCCTATCTCTCACCTGGACCACGGTTCATTACATCTTCCCTTGGATTGACCCGTAAAACCCAAAATACGATACTTTAAAATACTCTTCCCAACTAAAGTCTTCAGTCTTCACTGAGATTCGAACCCAGGACCCTTGCTTCGTAAGCCAATCTCCTATACGTCTTCCTAACCACAACGCCATGATGGTTTTGATGTGAATGAAATTTGGTTCTTTGACTAATTATTTGATTAGTAGCCTAGTGCAACTTGAATTCTTAAACTTTTTGACAGAAAGAAGGGTTTACAAACATTTTACAAACATCTCTATGAGCAATAAATTTTTCTTAAAAAAAAAAAAACGATTTCACTTAACAAAGTACGCAGTTGTGACTTGTGGTACAGTGGACAAAACAGTGAAATTGTGAAGAGATAAGCATTTAAAAAAAAATAAAGTAGAATCAACATTCTAATGAGAATGTCGTGCATTGCGTTCCACGCATAGGTCTAATTTAAGTTTGCTCTAAAACGTCGCTTCATCTATTCTAAAAAAACTGTTAGTGTTATATAGGCCACTAATATAGAAGTTTAAAGCCCACGTTTTATTGACATATTTCAACAAATAGGCCTACATTGTAAGCTTAGTTTTTATAGTTAACATTTTGTTTGTCCTCCTTTGTAAAGCTTGTCCTCCTTTCTGCCCTTCTCCTCATCATCGTCCCTTGACTTTTGTCGTTGGGGTGCTGTCACCAAATCCTTCCATTTTTCCCGGCCAGCGGCTGTTCTTAGAAGAATGTCAAGAGAGAGGCCTGTTGACTTATATTCTTTTACATTGTCCAGCCAGCTTTTTTTGGACGACCCTTTCTTCTTGCTCCCTCCAATGTACCTTGAAGGTTTTCTTTTGACAGCGAGTCATGTCTTACAACATGAACGAACCAGCTTAGCTTTTTTTTTCTTTTTACAAAGCTTATATCAATTCACTCTGTCTGGTAAAAAACCCAAACGTTATTTCTACCGCACCCAAAAAATCAGTCATGTAATTAAATTTAAACTGACCTAGATATAATAAATCTGTGCGATTAGAAATAGTTTACCAATTGTTTTTGTTTAGCTTTTAGCTTTCTCCATGCGCTATGATCCTATCTCTCGTCTGGACCAGTTGTGAAAGGCAGAGAGGAGAAGGGCGCATCTTTGTGAATGTTTACATGGTCTTTTTTTTTTTTTTTTTTATAGGCCTACATAAAAAAAAGTTCACTCAGGGCTCAAGAGTCCTCAAGGGGACTAATTCAACTTATACCGCTACATCTGTCAAGTACGATTTATTTCCCTTGCTCAGGATACAAAACAGAGTGAGCTGATTTAAGCTTTTTAAAGAGAACTTCATTCTTATAAAGAAGTTCCCCCCTCTTTTTTTTTAATTTACTATTTATATGTTTCTGTAATACGAAAATTTGTAGTAAAGACTGTGTTTATGCTTTTACCCTCAACAGAAACTATACATAATATTGATTAGGATGTAATTATTGGGGCCGCGTAGCCACGGGAAATTCCTCACTCATCTCTGGACTCGACAACAAGCCTTATTATTATTATTATATTATGGTCTCTCAGATCCCTTGGTTGTACTTCACAACATTGGCCCAAGCGTCCCGAGTTCCAACACTGCTCAGCGTATTCTCTACCATCCAGACGACACCTTCTGTCACGATCCAGTGCGATGCATAGATGGTCCATCAGGGCTATAATAATCTTCATGCCTCAATTGTTTAAGTTCAAGAAGAGTTGGTAAGAAATCTGTGTAACGATATTGATGACAGACATAGGCCTATACACTATTTCATAATAGATGGGATAAGAAACTAACATGGCTGTATTACCCTATTTAGCTCAGAGATATATACATGTGTATATATATATATATACTAATCGACCTGTGGGGGGGGGCATTGGGGGAACCAACCTCTATCATCATCATCATTCCTTTGGGTTCCTCATGGAACATAGGGCCTCAACAAATACACGCCACTCTCCACGGTCTCTTGCTATTTTTTTTAATGGTTTCCCAGCTCATTCCGGTCCTCTCTGCTTCCTCTAGTATACTGCGTCGCCATGTTCGTTTTGATCTTCCTCTACGTCTTGTTCCCTGGGGGTTCCACTCTAAGGCCTGCCTAGCTCAGTTGCTGGTATCCAATCGAAGGCCTGAACACCGACTTCAAGTACGTCACAGCCTGTGGGCAGTTTAGACCAATATGTTTCTAGATGTCTTTTCATTTAGTAAAAAAAAAACAAGATTACAAAGAGAGTTTGTATGATACACAAACTCAGAGGCGGCCCCCGTCGAAGTCGGATCCCTGTCAGATCCGCCTATTCGCAAGATGTTTCGGATGTTCCTTCTAAGT
>JADKLZ010005243.1:30488584-30505601 GCA_021533235.1 Biomphalaria straminea
ATGAGCCAGTAAAACTACATAAGAAGCCAAGAGTACTTAGGGCCATGCTGTGTCTTTTGTTTTGTTAGGAAGCATATGTGGAAATTAACATAAAAGATAATGGCTAACAAGCCTGAGTCACTGGCTGACTTCTCTTCATTGTCACTAAGTATGATAAAAGTCTGACTTCAGTATCCAGTGTCATGCGCATCTTTACTTGGTATTTTCTTTATTGCACTATAAGGTATGGTGAGTTTCTGTTCCTAAGGATGCACTTTGTTGTCATTATGTCTTTGCCTTGGTTGGGGTTGTGTGATCCTTTGCTGAGTTGGTTTCTTTAGTATGTTTTTTTCCCCAGTATTGGGTTAGTTTATTTTACTTGTATATTCTTCGTGGCGTAGCTTTATATTTGTTGGTCCTATGATCGCGTAAATGGCGATCTCAAGGAGTGTTTTTTTTTCTTATTAGGGATGCAGGCTTGGGACCCTGTGGAGTCAAGCCTAATTGTATGGTTTGGTCCAGGCCTCCATGTCTCTAGGTTGTGGGCTTTGTGGGCCTGAACGAGCTGTGACCCTGTGATTAAGGTGTGATATGTTATTTTTGAATAACATTATTTACTTTGAATAACTTATGTAACTTGTAGTGCCTGTGTAAACGCCACAAATAATTATTCATCTTCATCATATCATTAATCCATTAAACCTTTGTTTGTTGTATGCAATTTTGTTATTCAATATTATACGTTATTATTTGCATTGGTCTTTCTTGATACTCATTTAACAAATTTCTTGATAGACTGTCATTTAACAAATTTCTTGATAGACTGTCAGGAGGTGCCAAGGCAGACAAGCCACAGCTAAATTACAACCCCGGAAGAAAGTTAATAACCCGCATTCAAGTGGGGACCCGACATACCCTTGGCCCATTAAACACCACCTGACATCTGCCAGCTCACATCATGCTAGTGTAAAGCAAGACCACGTGTAAATCTGACTTATCTTTCTTTATTTAATAAAAGCTAGAAAACATAGGTTTTATAGTTCAAATCCATCATTGCTGGTACTTTCAGATCACAATGAGGGATTCCAAAGCTCTCCCATACCACCTAGCTACAAGGGTTACAATAATGCCATTGCTAATTTAAATAATACAGGAACCCAAGATTCAAAAGTCTGGGCCTATATCTGTAGAGGATCTGTCACTAAATGAAAAGGGAAATAAATTTTAGTAGACTACAGTCTGTAAATGGCATGTTATTCAATTTTCACTAAAGTGTTCATGAATGATTTAAAATTATTAACAAAAAAAAAATTAATCCAGCAACTTACTTGCTGATTGAGGACTGCAAACTGTGGTAATTTTTTGAGATCCACATAGTCAATGATATTTCCAGTTTCTTTCTCTACTGTTTTTTTAGACAGGTTGGAGTTGTCAGTGTTTGACTCCATCCCCCTTTCACAGTACTGTAATTAGTCAACTATATTAAATTGTTTCTACTTGACTTGGAGACTAAATGAATGATAGGCCTATAAAAGAAATAATGAAATCAATAATAACCTTGACATTACAGATAATATACTACACATTACTGTTAAATGGCGTTTCTAAATCATATCTAGGCCTAGATGTAAATCTAAGAAATGTGAATCATATTGTGTATTTAAATAATATATACGTATGATTATGTCAGTCCCTGTATTCATTATATCTACCAGTACTTTGTGATTAGATCTTTGACTGAAAGCCAAATACAATAATATAGTTTAATAAAATTTAAAAAAAAACTTTAGATTGAGAGCTGTTGATAACTGCTATGCTGATAGAATTAATAGCTAACTTAATTTTATTCCCTTCCTAATCAATTTTGTGATGCTATTAGGTAACAGATTAGATTCCAAGTCACAGATAACATATTTACCAGTAACAAAGTATCATGCTGAGTGGTAGATTAAGATACACTCAAGAATATTGTATTTTTCAGAAACCAATATCAAAACAAACAAAAAAAATTTTAAAATGCGTTGTTTAATTAGAGAATTATGGTTAGTTTTGAGTAGAGTCTATTTACTACTATTTATCATTTTACATGCCTTGTAACTTAAAGGCTCACAAAACTCTAATCTAGATCTAATCTTTTTATTCTAGGTTAAAGGATATATCTTATAATCTAAATCTTATAACATACAGAAGTTACTTCAAAAAGAAGATGATTATGTCCTATATACATGTCTCTAGGTCAATCTAGTCATGCAAGCTATATCAATGCCTTAAATTCTGCAAAGTCATTGGTTTTCCTGGTTGACTCAGGCACTCCATATATTTCATGTCCTAATAGCACTAGGGAAGAAGGAGTATTTGTACAAATGTGTCCTACCATATGGGTATGTATTATTTAAAATAAGATAAGGAATGTGCCTTTATCTTTGTGTCTTTCTGAGTATTATATTAGGTTTTGTTTTTGTATTTCAGTGTTTTATCAAGTTTTATGTACAATTGATACTTTATTTTAAGTTTTCTATCCTGAAGAGTTTATAAATTTAGTGATTTTACTTAATGTGTTACTCTAATCAAATAAAAGTATACATTTGTTATGAATCTTACTGCTCTATTTTGTGTCTATTTTTCTTAATGTTTTTTTGAGTTGTGGGGTCCCAAACAGAGGGTGCATATTCTATTATTGGCCAATTTTAAATTCCACTTTATTATGTCATCTCACTCTAATTCTCAATGGGGGAATGTTATGTCCTGTCACTAGTATTGTATGTATACCATATACACAAATGACATTCAGAGCTTATCAGCTGTTCAGAAAACTAAAGAAATGATTATTGATTTTAGGAAAAATGAACATATTGCAGAAATTCAGATAAACAACCAAAACATAGAGCAAGTACAAGAATATAAATATCTAGGCAAAACTATCAACAACAAACTGAAATGGAGTGAACACTGTCAAAATCTATACACGAAAATTCACCAGCGACTCTTCTATCTCAGAAAGCTAAGAAAATTTAACATAACAAAACAATAATCAAACTCTTCTACACAGCAACCATCAGCAGTCTTATTAACTTTGCCATCACCTGCTGGTATGGTAATACTTCACTGTCACAAAGACTTAGAACAAATAGACTAATTAAAAAAGCATTGTATATCACTCAAGTACAGCTGCCATCTCTTGAAGAGCTTTTCCAAGAAAGATGCCTTTCCAAATCACTCACAATTCTTAAAGACAACCTGTATGCATTAAACAACTGTTACATAAGATCTGAATGAAGTGGTCATCTCCTTTGCATTAGGACTAAAACTGAAAGATTTAAAAACTCCTTTATCCCACTTTCGGTCAGTCTTACGAGGTCAGCTGTCGTCATCGAGAAGTACATAGAAGTCAAATTCAGAAAGCGCTGGTTTTGAATGTGTATGTGTGTTTGTATGTGAATGTTGTTCGAATTTTTCATCAATATTGTTTTTGTGCAGTATAGTTACCCTGAGCTTGTCAATTGTAATCAAACTGAATTTCCATTAGATTGGATCAATAAAAATTATCTTATCTTAAAATATTTAAGCAATGCTTGTAATGTTTACATAATTAGGATGTTCCTTCAGAGTTGAAGATCAACTAAACTACATCCTTGTCCAAAACTCCAGCAGGACAACAGAGGGCATTGAGGTGAGAGAATATCCATGCAGATATAGAAATATATATATCTCTTAAAACTATTATATAAATCTATTTTCTATGGCTTATTACTATGTATTTACATCTAGATCTATAACTAGATTTGTAAAACATTTTACATGTTTCGGATGTTGGATTCCTTCAGAGTTGAAGATAATTTACTTCCTTGTATAAACCTCCCGCAGGACGATGGGGGAGGGGGAGCAGGCAGTGCATGATAAGTCAGAACGAAAGTCCACCAGCCATCCAATTCTAGATTTAGAGTAACGTATAATAAAATATACTCACATGTAACTCCAATTTTAAGTGATATTTTTTAAACCTGGCTTCTAAGTTCTACGCACTATAGACTAGCCAGTCTATTAATTAGTATTACACTTTGACTTACTTTAAGTCTTTAAGATATTGATACTATGATCAAAATTAGCTAGTCACTCTAGTGACCTAGTGTAGTCCTAGATTCTAGACTTAGAGCTTAGAGTTAACAAGAGAATAAGAGATAGATCTACTATATATTCTAGTAGACATAGTCATACATCTAAAAAAACTGTTACACTAGATCTAATCTATATACTTATTAGACATACTAATACTATGTCTATATTTAGATGACTATAAGTACTATAATATAACTATTATTATAGACTAAATTACTAAAGAGTCTAGATTTAGATTCTACTATGACTATAATATAATTAAGTGACTATATATTGACTATAATTTATTGGTAACCTCATTTAATATTAAATATATTAGATCTATATACACACACTACTAACTAGAGGTCTAGAAATAGATCTATAATAGATAATATTAATTGTTTAAAAAAATGTTTAAATTTCAAGTCACAAAGTGAAATTACCACGATTGTAAAACTAGTAATAATATTAGATCTATTATTAGTATTATTAATAGTCTAGATCAGAGTCTAGGCCTAGAGTTTAATGCTAGATGAGTCTATAGAGGTCTACTCACTACTGTACTACAATACTACATAGTACATGATACAGATACACTGTCAGTGTCACTATTATATTACTTACTAGTACTAGTAGACTAAGTAGTACTACTTCATAGTACTTGTACTAGTAATAATAATAATAAATAATAGTTAGTTAATAATAGACTTAAATTTAATAGATAGGCTACTAGTACTACTACTAGTGACTAGTCTGACTAGACTAGACATAGTCATGATAGTGCACTAGTCTAGTCAAGTCTAGTGTAGTATTATTATTATATTAATATTATTTATTTTATTATTACTAATTATTACCTATTATTAGATTCTTTATATTTATATATGATTATATCTATATCAAATTATTAATTATAGTCTACATTTAAGATCTAGATCTACCCTCTAGCTAGGACTTTTGCAGCACTTTGCTAAAAGTTCAAAGTTCATAATGATAATCATAGATGATAGATCTAGCGCCGCAACTCGTTACTAACGATGCTTATTGTCGAATCTATTTATAGACCTAAATACGAGCTCTTTTTTTATCCATCATATTTTGGTCCATAAATTAGAACATGATAATCATTTTAACGCTCTGTCAATGATAGTCTATGTCAGGGGTGGGCAAATAACGAACGCGGGCCACGTGCGGCCGACAGAGATCTCACAGATTATACATATAAAAAAGGCAAATGTATTACAAATAATTAATTATAAAACCTTGTACCTTAGCGAACTGATTACTCCATATGTCACCCAGAGAGCCATACGCTCAATGGACTCAACGCTTTTAGTGGTGCCACGTTTCTCCCTCAAAAGCTACGGTCTGCGGGATTTTTCAGTTCACGGACCAAAGGTTTGAAACTCACTCCCAAATCCCAATTTATCTCAGACATACAACATGCTTCACCACTTTTAAGAAGAACATTAAGTGTCATTAAGACCTATTTGTTTAGAACTTTTTAAGATTAGCTAATAATGTCATATTTTTGTGTTTGTATTGTTTTACAGCGCCTTGAGCCTACATTTTTGTTTGTTAACAGCGCTTTATAAATAAAATTATTATTATTATTATTATTATTATTATCTATATAAATTATTGAAATTTCTGATTCTTACCACGGATGATAAAAACAACAACAACAACATTGCCTCTACATGTCATTCTAAAAAGTGTAAAGTATATTAAGATTGCTCTTGTTGGCAATATTTTGAAAAATTCAAAGACGCAAATCTCAGGCCACTATATATTTAATGCTTTGAAGAACTGTGTTGAGTGTGTTGAGTTGGTTTGGAACAAGATGGCGAGTGTAACAACTGACCAGAGTCCGTGATTTGACTGAGAATATAACAGTCTGTTGTTTTTGTAAATAAATTAAAGATCAATATTCCAACCATAAACTCTAAACGGGAAAGTCTACGCAAAGCTGCACTGAATATTAAACATATTAACTCAATGATTTCAGTGATCAAAATTATTATAGCTATTAGCTAGAGGTCTTAATTCTTCATCACAGGCAGTTCCGAGAAGTACTGGAAGATTTGGAAACAAAACATTCCAATGTTCAGTACCACAGTAGGCCTAGTTGTGTCTTGTATGGCTATTTTATTATTTTTTTTTTAGATTTGTTTTGATCACACTATTAGTTACATTTTTGGAATTGATAACGCCCAAAGCTATTTGAGATAGGAGGCCCCTAGTAATCAACATAACGTCATTTATCCTTAGATTTCTCTTCAAAGGGATTGAAAATGCCATGGAACCATTGGGGGGTGGGGTGTCTCCCAAATAAGCCCTATGCTATAGTGTATGTTGCCTATAGGTAATTCTAGCTCTGTGTCACGAGTCGAATACTGTGACCTATTTCGACCAGTTTCTAGAAGCCCAGGTCAAGCCAGTGCTATCCAGTGACAAGTTAATTTTAGTCATCCAATCAAAGAAAGAGGTTGAGGGGGGAAATTAAATAGCATATGTCATCTTCTAGAAGATCACAGTTAATAAAATAATTAGGGGAGAAGTTTCCATGATTCTGGAAAATACGATTGAGAAAAGTATAACTTGGGGGAAAGTTAGTTGGGGTTCTCGCATAGTAACGGTTTTGTAGCGTAATACGTTCTCGCACAGTAACAGTCTTTGCTTATAGTAACGGTCTTGTGTTAGTATGAGTTTAAATTTTTGCGGGTCCATTAAAGTTGCATTAGTTGAAGTGATATTAGTTGAAGTTACATTTGTTGAAGTTATACTAGTGTAAGTTTTGTTGTATTTTATTTTGTTTTATTTTATGAAGAATTAAGTCAAGTTGTTATTGAACTAAAAGTTACTTAGGCCTATATGTGAAAGTTAAAGTAGTTTTTTTAAAGACGTTTAGACTTTAGAGAGACTACAGATGTTTCTTCATTGAATTATCAAGATTAATACAATCTCTGGCGTGTAATGATTCTGTTTAATCAACGACTAATATTAGAAGAATTACCCAGAATTAGATAAACAGAATCGTCACACTCTGCTCAAAGTAACATTTGTATATTCGTAGGTACTTCTATAACATAGCGCTGAAAAGGACTCAATCAGAGTTTAATAGCTTTAAAGTCATTTCAGATAAATTAAAAAAAAATTATTCTAGTGATAAACAATATCTACATTGAACACAAATGAACTTACTTGTATAAATCATATAAATAGTAAAATATCTTGACGGACAAAAGCTATCAGGATTAAACAAAGAACATTTTTAAAAATTCGTAATTACTGATCAAATGATCAATGATCTTATCTTACAATGCTTTCCTATTAGTCTTCCAACTGTCACATGTCATTGTAAAGTGAATCTTATATAGATCTTGATCTTTCATCGAAACTACAATTTAACTGTTTGTGGGTCTGCTGCTCTGCCACCAGAGTGTAGGCCTCTAATGTAGGCTTAATTGTGTTATAAGGAATTGGCGCCTTAATTATTACCTCATCAGAGTTGATCTTGATGGGGGGAAGTAAAAGGGAAAGATTCTTTAAAATTTGAATTCTCAATCGTCAGTAGGCCTTCTACAAAATAAGATCTATATAGAAGTTTCATAAAAAAGGCCTATATTAGTACCTACACCTTACCAATCCAATATGGATAAATATCTAAATAGATTCTGCATGTGGGGTGAATTTCTTCGGAAACAGTTATCACAAACTATAGAACTTGTTACTCCCCCTTTTTTTTTTTTTTGGAAGCTTTATCGAACGTAATCAGCATTTAAGCGCCTATATAATTATGTAATTTATTACTTCCCCTTTTCTCCCGTGCAGACGACTCTAAAAAGTGTCACGATTTTGGTGAGATCTTCGTGCGCTGTTCACACAGGCCTACAATACATGGGGATTTGTAGAAAGTTAGACAGACAGAAATTTTCTATCGCCAAGATGATAGATCTATCATCTAGAAAGTACACTATTCTAATTTATTGTGAGTGGATTGATTGATTTTTAACATTATTTTTTATTTATTGTACGTAGCAATGCCAATGGATTATTGTGTTGATAATTAATCAATTAATTTGGGTTATAAATAAATATAATCGTTTCATTTCATAAATTCATTGAATCTAGATCTACATAATCTAGATCTATAGTCTATAGTACTATATACTGAGTATACAGTTTACTAGACTAGTAGATAGTTACAAATAGTAGATTTAGTATAGAATCTGCACAGGAGAGAAATCTCCATTCAAAACCAAAGGGACAAGGAAAGGGTTATGAAAAGTCTACAATTCTAGGTTTTCGCTGTAGGCCCTACATCAGTACATGTCAAGGTTTGGTTTTGATTTTAATCAACTGACCTCCTCTTGTTCTCGAAAGGCTGTTAAAATATTCGTAGACACTTGTCTCTTCTAAAATAGTTCTAGGGTCTAATGGCAAATTCTAAAAAAATAGCTGGACAGGCATCATACCATGAAGCTGGTTCATGGTCTGTTGCATTATCTTGATACAGCTTCAGTCACTTCACATAAAGGAGCTAGAATAATTCAGCAGAATTCATCAGAATTCAGAAATAGCAGTAAAATGATCTATTTCTCTACAAAGACAGAAATGAAGTTAAAGTCAACATCTTTGGTATGGCAACTCAATTCATCGCATTTTTTTTTCAGATAATGTACGTTGCACTCTATTGCTCTAGAGTTAGAGCAGTCTATACATCAATGGAACCAGCTCCACATAGTAACAAGCAGAGCTTGAAAACATTTTTATTTGTTTGAGGCAAGTTTTTCATCTAAATACTTTGATCACTTTACAATTAACTTCATTGTTTCATTTGATGTATGCATAATGTAGGCTATATACAGAAAAGCAAACTATGACACTGCAGATATACTTCAGAAAAGCAAGTTATCTTTTCATTTTTATGTTACTTTAAGCATGCTAATTGAGAATGCTAGTTTCAATGTTCAAATAACATTTTGATAACAACTTTCTTAGTTCTCTCATTGTTTAGTAATTATTTTCTGTTTGTATAACATGTTTGTATAACTTTTGATACAACATTGTTCATATATCACTTTGTATTTAGAGATAAGTTCATGTCCAAACTAGTTTAGTATATATTTCAGTATCCTTTGATTTAACATTTTGTTTGGTTGGGCAATCCAATGCTCTATTTACTCATTATCACATATTTTTCAGATCCAGTTGTGGAGTTCATCCTAGCACTCTAGGACTAAAGCAGCAGACAGATTAATGTAAGACTAAAGAAACAGACAGATTAAAGAAACAATCTCCTTTGAGAGCTAGATATCAGCCAGCACGTCCGAAAGTTCATTTGAGGCAAGTTGTTCCTTTGAAATTTTACAATTCAGTTATTTTTTAAATTTGTTTTATTATGTATACATAATGCAAAACAGTCAAGCTATAAAACTACAGATAAGCTTCAGAAAAGCAAGTATTTTTTTTATTTTCAATTGTTGTTAATTGCATGCTAATTGTTTGTTTCCAATGTTGAAATAACATTTTAACATTTAAATTAATTTCTGAGTTAGTTCACTCAATGTCTATTTTTTCTTATAAGTACTATTTGGATGTTTAATACTAGTTTAGTACACATTCTATTACCTCTACTAAGATTGAACTCGTTTTTTTTTTATCAGGCAGCCCAGTGCTGAATTCATTCATCATGACATTTTTTTTTTCAGATCAGGTCTGAGAACACCCTGCTTTATTGCATACAGATAATTGAACCATTATCTAACTGGAACAGCAGCACACATGTCCACAACTTGTTAAGGCAAGTAGTCTTTTGAATTACTATAATTTAGCTATTATAAAAACAATTTTATTTTCTCTCTGATATATGCATAATATAGAACAGGCAAGCTATAAAACTGATTATGCAGTTCAGCAAAGCAAGTAATATTTTTTTGTTAATCTGTTGTTTTATGCATGCTAATTGCGAATATTTTCCCAGTTACATTTGAGGAATAATTTTCTAAATTCTGTGTTTTTTGTAATTACTTTTCCTTGTTGGTGTAATCTTATAACAACTTTATTTCTGTACCATATCATTTAAAAACAAGATTAATTTAGGAGTTATCAAAATGTTTATTAAAAAATTCCATTATTTCCATACAAAAAGACTTAGACACATCTTTGATTAGATCTTATTCCATATGTTTTATTCTTTTTTTCATAACAATCATCTTAAAATTTTAAATATTACAGATCAGGCTGCATATAACATTCTAGCACTCTGAAGCAGGATTTAGAAGAATGGAACCACCATCTTATAGGAAAAGACTAAATTTATAATATGTTACTATATATTGGCTTCAAAAATGTCCAAAAGTCTTTTTCTGCCTTAAGGCAAGTAGTCTTTTGAAAGTGCTCTAATTTAGATATTAAAAGTTTATTCTTTTGATCTATGCATAGTACAGATCAGAGAAAATGAAACTACTGATAAAACAGCAAAGCAAGTATAATCCTTTTTTTTTTTTGTTCTTTGTAATCTTTTGATTTATGCATGCTTATTGAGAATATGCTCCAATAAAATTCTAAGAATATTTCTACTAATATTTTCCACATCATAATCATGATACAAGCTTATTCTTCTAACATAGCATTTATAGAGCAAGATCTATTCCTGACTATACAGCTGACATTCTGTTATCTCCACTAAGATTTAAACACATAATTGGCTTAACAGCCTATTGCTTATTCCATTAATAATCACATTTCATAATACTCTTCAGATCAAGTTTGCAGAGAATATTTAATGTTTCATAAAAGAAATCTGCATGCTGATTAATGGAACCAAACAGGAACAGGCAGAATATAAAACTACTGCAAAGATGTAACAAGTTTTGCTCTCTATGGCAAGTTGTCTTTTACAAAGCCTTGTATTAGCTGTATAAACTTAACTTTGCTCTTTTGATGTCTGCATTATATAGGAAAGCTATGAAATCCAGATAAACACCAGCAAAGCTAGTAATATATTTTTTCTCATTTTTTTCTCTTGGTTTTTGCATGCAAGTTGAGAATATCTTTGTGTTCAACTAACATAAACAAATTTTTTTCAGATTTTTTGACATGCTTTTAAAATTATTTTTCTAAGTTGGTAATACTTTTCTTCACATAAAATTATAGATTAGAATAATTCAGTAGTTTAGTACAAATTCAGTATCACTATGACTTTAAATTCATTATCTTTGATTTGGCAGCCAAATGCTCTCTTGTTTCATATTTTTTTAGATGGAGATCTAGAATACATCCTATTGCTCTAGAAATAGAGCAGCATGCAGACTAATGAAAACAACTTGAGTAAAAGGTCAACTTGAGTAAAAAGGCAAGTCTTGAAAGCTACTTATAGACAGTTTTAAGATGTATAATTTTTTTTATTGCTGCTTACATTATAGGCCTACTGGGACTTCAAAATACTTTTGATTTAATTATTGAAAGTTAGATTTACTTCTTTTGATGTATATGCATAAAATAGAATGCCTTGCTGGAGGTGCCTGTTACAAAACAGTTGCTTCAAATGCCTGGCAATGATATTTGGCAAGTAGTATTTTAAATTAAATAGAATAGATATTGAATATCTTGAACATTTTTTTGCTTGTGTTTCTCTGCATGGTGTCCCCTTTTTGTTTTCAGCTGATGCATTTGTCTGTGGAATAAATCACCTAACATGACATGCAAAAAGCCCATACTGAAGGTTCCTGCTAGAAATCCCTTGCTGGAGATGCCTGCTAGAAATCCCTTGCTGGAGATGCATACTAGAAATCCCTTGCTGGAGATGCCTGCTAGAAATGCCTTGCTGGGTTTGCCTGTTAGAAGACCCTTGCTTCAAATCCCTGGCAATGATATTTTGGCAAGTAGTTTTTCAAATTAAATTGAATAGATATTAAATATCTTGAACATTTTTTTGCTTGTCTTTCTCTGCGTGGTGTCCCTTTTTTGTTTTCAGCTGATGCATTTGTTTGTGGAATAAAGAACCTAAAAAAAAGACATGCAGAAAGCCCATGCTGAAGATGCCTGCTTGAAAACCCATGCTGGAGATGCCCATGAGAAAACCCTTGCTGGCGGGGCCTGCTAGAAATGCCTTGCTGGAGGTGCCTGTTACAAAACCCTTTCTTCAAATCCCTGGCAATGATATTTGGCAAGTAGTTTTTCAAATTAAATTGAATAGATATTGAATATCTTGAACATTTTTTTGCTTGTCTTTCTCTGCATGGTGTCCCTTTTTTTTTTTTTCAGCTGATGCATTTGTCTGTGGAATAAAGCACCTAAAATAGACATGCAGAAAGCCCATCCTGCTAGAAAACCCTTGCTGGAGGTGTCTGCTAGAAATTCCTTGCTTTAGATCCCTTGCAATGACATTTAGGCAAGTAGTTTTTCAAATTAAATTGAATAGATATTAAATTTCTTGAACATTATTTTGCTTGTGTTTCTTTGCATAATGTCCCTTTTTATTTTTTCAGCTGATGCAATTTTCTGTGGAATAAAGCACCTAAAATAGACAAAGAAATCCCTTGCTGGGAATCCTTTGTGAGTTATTTTGGCAAGTAGTTTTTTTTTTTTATTAGATAAGTTAAAAGAATACAGAATACACTTAGTAATTTTTTTACTCATTAACTTTTAAAAAGATTTTCTTAAGCTTATTAAAGTATTTGGAACTGTTACTTTGCAAACTTTGACTTTCTTTTTTACTTTCTCAGCTTGTGCATACTCTGTAGTCTGTGAAATAGTGAAACTATAGCAGGTGTAGAAAAGACATGAAATATTTTTGGCAAGTAGTTTTTCAAATTAAAATTAATTTTAGATACTTTAAAAGTATCTTAATATAACATTTATTACTTTGCTTGTGTGCATTTCCCTTTTTATTTTTTTTTTGTTGTTTAGTATTGTCTGCAGAATCACTGAAAGACAGAAGCTGAGATGCTAAAAAAAAAGTAATCATATGGCAGGATATTTTTTTGCAAGTATATCTTAAATGTATTAGACTGCTTGTGTTATCAGGTTGACTTGTGGTATCTTGTGTCCTGTTAACTACCTGTGTGATAAGTTCCACATGTGCACCAAGAAGATACTTTTATGATTGTACCAATGTCACTATGGCTTGGGATCTCTATCACCTTTATATCATATCCCTTCTATAAATTTCGCTTGAATTGTTTTTGTCACATGTGGGCTTATACAGTATAAACTTTGATATTCTACTTTGATTTTAGTTGTGCCTGAATTTGTGATCTAGTATTGAACTTTTTTTTGTATGCAAAAGAAAATGGATCTCCTGTTTTATAGTATTCCTATCATCATTTCTTATCTATTACAGACATTACTTTAAAAAACAACATAAAAATCTGCTTTTACCCAACTTTGGGCTCTGTGTTTTTGTAATCTTCCTAGATTTATTTTTTAAAATCATTATGTTGACCTCTAGGATATGTGTGCCCCGTTTATATTTTAGGCTGTTCAGATGGATTAATAATTCTTGCTTTAAAATGGTTCAGTGTAATACTTACCACACATGCACAGCAATCATTACATTTTTATTTTATTTGCCTTTACCTGGTAATTAAGAGTGATTATTGTGATAAATAATAATTGGGTACACTGTCTGCCTCACTGTTTTTCTTTTTGAGACCGACTTTTAAAACTATTCTTCTTGCTTTCTAAACTCAACAAGGCTAATAAAGATGTGCTTTCGTATGTTGACTTTTTTCATTTTTAAAATTCCTTTATTATTTTTATTATATCAACTAGGGCGATTAACAATGCAAAAACGTGGACGTAATATTATCTATATTCTTGATTATCTCTTTTACTCTATCCCATTCTATTTCTCTCATTCTCACAATGATTAACAATGCAAAAACGTGGACGTAATATTATCTATATTCTTGATTATCTCTTTTACTCTATCCCATTCTATTTCTCTCATTCTCACACTCTTCAACCTGGACACAAAACACATGCACACACATGAAATTACTTCCTATTTTATTATTTAAACAGGGAAAAATATAGGTTCTACTTCTTGTATCTAGTTTGACTATGTCCTCTGTATTATATTGTCTTCATATTACACATGTCACTAATGTACATAATTATTTAGGAAACTGGCATTCCTTATTTCACGTTTCTTGGCTCTTTGCATTGAAACAAATTCAATATTTGTTACTGCCCTTTGCATTAAAACATAAGTTGCCTCTCTTGGCATTGAAAGTTTATTTGAACATTGAAACACATACAGTATTTGTTACCATGCCTTTGTTTTGAAACACATACAGGTTTTTTTTACCTTTCTTTGTACTGAATAGTTTTTACCTCCCTTTGCAAAAAAAACCGTGTAGTTTTGGAAACCTCCCTTTACATTGAAACACATATAGTAGTTTTGGTACCTCGGTTCGCTTTGAAACACAGTAACATCCTTTGCATTGAAACACGTACAATAATTGTTACCTACCTTTGTATTGAAAGTCTGTATATCTTCCTTTGTATTTAAAGTCTTTATTACTGCCTTAAAAGTTTTTGTTACCTGCCTTAGCATAGAAGCACATACATATGCCTTTGCATCGACAGTTTTTTTTTGTCTACCTGTGCATTTAAACATACAGGAATTTTTGTTACCACCCTTTGCAGTTTGATATCTTCCGTTGTAGTGCAACATACAGTAGCTTCTATTTCCCTTTGTAATGGAACAGTGTTTACCTCCATCAGTTTTTGTTACCGCCCTTTGTATTGAAACAAATACAGTTTCTATGTTACTACTATTTGCATAGAAACATACAGTAATTTTTGTTATCACTCTTTCCATTACTTTCCGTTGTAGTGAAGCATAGTTTTTATATCCATATGTATTGGAATTTTAGAGCTGTCATTTATTGTATAGGGTTTCAGTGTTGGTGTTACATATTGATACTATGGTTTCTAGTATTACCCTGAACATTGTCATCATTGTTGACATCCCAGTTGGTCAAGTGTTACATGCTACTATCAAGAGTAACATGTGTAGACAGTTTATACTCTACCTGTTACTTACTCAAACCTTGAGCAGAAGTTATGAGATAATGCTTTTGTAGATGTTTATGTTATCTGCACAAAATAAGGTGCTTACTTTATTAACACTATTTAAGTAATTAAAACAGTTGTTTATGTTATCTTCTGTTTTGAGATAGATTTTGTAACCTTTCCTTTGTATGAAAGCTTTTACCTCCCTTTGCAATAAAAGAAATATTAGGTTTTGTTATCTCCCTTTGTTTTCACCATTTTTTGCGAACTCTCTCTTTGCACTTAAATAGTTTTTTTTTATCTTCCTTTGCATTCAAACTAACAGTAATTTTTGTTACCACCCTTTGCATTGATGCTTTCCTTTGTATTGAAATGTACAGCAGTTTTTATTTTCCTTTGTAATTGGAACAGTTTTTACTACCATCAGTTTTTGTTACCCACCTTGTCATTTGAAGCACATGCAGTATTTTGGTTATGTCCTTTGCATAGAAACAGTTTTTTTTACCTTCCCTTTGTATTGAAAATGTTGTTCTAGTTGCCTCTCTTTACATTGAAATGCATACAGTTATGATATACACTTTTTTGCTGTCTGCAGTCTTTCTAAATGGACTTGTGTAATTTTACTACAGAATTGGGGTCTCATAATAATTTTCAAGTTGGATGTAAAGTGATGTCACAGTTTTGTTGTGGAGTTTACTTGTAACAATGTACACAATCAAATAGCACCACTTTTCTCTATAGGCGATGACTTCATTTGTGACATTTTTTTGTGTGTAGTTTTCTTTATCATAATTTAGAGTGACACAATTTATAAGCTCTTAGTTTGTGGTGCATTTATAGTGGTCTTCAATTATTTCTACTACTGGACAGCCTTAGCATATTTTATTGAAGTTAAGAAATTGTGATTTCAATAAAGTCAATGTTATCAAGCAACATAATAAAATGGTGATTACTTTATTAATGCAATTTTAGTAATTACTTAGAATGAAATTATGACTTTTGTCAATCTCATGAATTTAGGTCTTGTTATTTTCATACTTATTTCTCATTCATATCATTCAACTCTAGATCAGTGTACAAGTATCATTGTATTCAATTCATATTCTATTCTAAATCATCCTACACTATATTAGTTTGATGTACAACTGAGCCTATTTTGTCTATCTGTTACTCTGAACTTCTGAACTAGTATATTTATCAAGTAAAATGAAAAGTAATTTTTTCAACACACACACATACTGTAATTAAGCTTCAAAACAAATTTGTCTTACTTATTGCTTCTTGTACCAACTTCACTTTGCACGTGACTAACTCAATAGTAATGTTACCATAGATTTAAAAAAATGCCTATTTACTTCTTAGTAATATTAGGCCTATATGATGTCTTAACATTGCTTTACCATATTTGTACCACACCATTGCGATATTTCTCACAAAAATCATAGTGAAACGAAATCAAAATGCATAGCACAAAATCTGTATCTCTATGTGGTGATAAAAGTTCCTTTTAAGTCTTTAATTGCAAAGATGTTAATTGTAATATAATGTACATGATGCTAACATTTAACACAAATCCACTAGATGTTTTCTTTCTCATGTTGACGACACACACACATGACTACTCTCTAGTCCACTAACTGGCCAGGTACTCTCTCTTGACCATGTGTCACGGTTGGCCACTCATTCCATATAATGTCACAACAATCTACTTCTATTACTTTAACTATTGCATTTCCTTTCCAGAAAAGTGTAAACTTTGATCTACCGGGGGTACTTTGGTTTTAGTCATGCCTAAACCTGTGATCTTGTACTGGTGAACTTGTATCTTTGATTTACTACTTTGGTTTTAGTTATGCCTAAACTTATGATCTTATACTGGTGAACTTGTATCTTTGATTAACTACTTTGGTTT
>JADKLZ010005243.1:30580458-30598242 GCA_021533235.1 Biomphalaria straminea
TATATTTACTTAGTCCCCCAGGGCGGGCCCAGGGTCACATATATTTATGCTTATCGTATTTTTGTTTATCTTTTTTGTTGTTTCTTTTTTTTTTTCTTTTTGAGACTTAGAGATTAGGAGAAACAGTGAAATCAAGACCGTATGTTGGACTTCTGGCACTACACGTTTTCTTTGGATGAAGCGAGGTACCAATGTATACAAAAAAAACAAAAAAAAAACAGCCAAATCCTGACCAAAAACGGCCTCGTCTAAATGTGGATTTAAAAACCTCTGACGGGTGTTTGCTTTCTGTAGCACCCTTGATAAGTAGCCGAGCGCTTCTTTCTACTTAAAACACAGTCACTGTGACCTGTAATACTTAAAGTGACAACAGAGTGATGCCATATAGTTGACTGGGGGAATACTCTAAGTTACGAGTTAGAACAAAAGTATCTTTTGATAAATCCTTTTCCCTATAAAAGGATCACTTAAGCTTTACCACTGGAGACATTTACAAAACAGTGTCGAATCCAGACCAAAAACGATCGCGTCCCAATGGGTTCAGATTAATGGACCTCATTCACCAAATGTAAACAAACAACATTTTCTCTATATGTTCTATACAAATTACGCAATACGTAAGGCTGTCACATGATACGTAATTTTCACTATTTTATCAATATTATGAGGTGGCTAAATATGTTTATATACAATTGGTGAATGAGGTCCATTGGATTCGGCTATACTCTATCTGGTAATTAGCACAGTCCACTTATTAAGTTAGCCCAAGTGGCCAGAAGTTTGGCTACTCACCTCTGAAATGTCCATTCCTTTATCCCTGACTTGACCCACGTCCACCTCGGCGGCGAAACGTTTGGAGGACGGGGACAGGACAATGTCGGACACACTGTTGTTGTTGATGTTTCGGGCGCCGCCCATGTTGGAGTGGGGCAGGACCTGGAACATGCACATCAAGTAGGTCATGACGGACTTCTTGTCAGGTGTGTCCACGTTCATGTCTGGGGAATACAAGATCGCAGGTGAGAGAAATCACAGGTGAGAAAATATCATTGTAATGATACCTTTTTTTTTTTTTCTATTCGGCTCATCCACAAAACGGAACTTGTAACATCCAGATTGAGAACCTCTTGTGGGACAATGATGAAAATAGACCATTGCTTTCAGATATGTTGAAATTATTGTCTATAGTCTGTACCAAATTTTTAAAAATGCTTGGTTAAAACAAAAACGTAGCCATTGAGATGTATCACATAAAAATAAATAAATAGCACTTTTTCATGCTAAAGTTTACTCAGTGCACTCTGCGGACGTGGAGGGGGGGGGGAGGGAATTTAGAAATCAGTATATAAAAAAAAAACTATAAAGTCACTTTGCTACCTCGAGGCTACCCCCACCCCTTCCTTGATAAGTAGCCAAGCTGAATGGTATAACATTTTACGTTGAAAGCGACAATTAGAGTGATGAAATACAGATGGCTTTGGGGGGGGGGGGGAGTACTCTTTATCAAGTGTTAATAGTATCTTATCCCACTAACAAATCCTTTATATAACCAACTAAACCATCTACCAACCTAAATATCATTTAAGCTTTCTTAATATAAACTTGAAATAAACATGTGATTGATTTCTAGACATCTCTACTTGTAGATTTGACCGCGTGTAAATTGGACTGACATATAGGAGAAGAAAGTAGTCACAAAAACTTGTTCAACTAGTTATATTTTCATACAGAACTACTTTCAAAATCATTACATCTCGTCCAGTTTAGGGTCTTATTTTGGAGAGGTGAATATTATAAGTTAATACATAATGTGGTATATTAGTGCAGGTCTGATGTGGAAAATAGGCACACAATAGATATTTCTCACGCTTTGAAAAGACAAAAAAAAAACAAAAAAAAAACTAAATCTACAAAAAACTTTGGAACTAGAAAGTTCCGTTTTCATGACACGTTATAAGATGATGCAATTTAAAACTTAATACATTAACATTGGCTGATGATTAATCATTAAAGATAGAAAAAAATATTTTATTTTAAGCAACGATCATCAATCATTAAGGTTAGAAAAAATATTACCTATTAAACTTCATCTAGAACAAGCTAAAAGCATCATGATCCTGCCACATTCAAAAATATGTAAACGTAATCATTTACGCATAACATAATTAGAATTGTTAATGGCAATATTTTCGATTTAGAAGATATACAAGTTGCAATTCTGAAGAAATTGCAATCATTGCAATCTACATATTTTCTAGGACTATATAAGTAATAAACGTTGGCAATATAACATGTTTCATTGTTTTTGTAAATGTATCACTCTAAAAAAAATTGAAATAAGTCAATCCTATGTAGGGGGCATAATACTTAATTTACTGTAAAGAAAATGTGGATTGCGGTTATGGGACTTGCGCTTGGTTCACACACTTACATGCGTATTAAGATATGCACTACGCCCCCCCCCCCCTTTTTTTTTGTAACCTACAGAAAAAAAAAAACTACAACAGTGTAATTAATAGATGATAATGAAATATGCTAAAATTAACGTAATAGTTAATCATAAAATGTGCAAGTTGATAATCAGTCTGATATGTTCCTTATGTATACATAGGTCTCAGGGCTTGGAACTTTAAAATGAAGATGGGTTTTCTTTGATTAGTGTGATCAAGCAGAAGAAATTGAAAGACCGACGTTGATTGGCTTGAATAGCAGAGAAATTGATAGAACGAAGTAAAATAAGTCAGTGTTAATATTCATCACCAAAATATCTTTTTATCACATGACTGTATTATTAATCAATTTCGTTTTGGCAAGCAGCGTCAACAATAGAATAGTTCTCAATAGTCAAATTATACAGGGCTGTACAATACAATAGCTTATTATCATGTTACAGGTCAAGTATGTCTTCTATACCGAGATCAATCGTCATAGTATGCCGGAACACTGATCTGCTGCGTCACAAGTTGTGGGCAGGGATGACCTATAGCTCGTGGTCAGTGTAGAGCTGTGACGTAGTAGCGAGCTATTGGTCTAAACTGCCCACTGGTTGTGATGTTACAAGTCAGTGTCTAGGCTGTTATACCGGTAGGTCTGGACATAGTGTCCTGTAAAGTTCTGACCAACCTTCAGCGTCCAAGAGTTTATCGATTCCCAACTTCTCACTGGCCACAGAGAAAGCGTGATTGAGTCTGTACAAGTTGTCTTTCCCTAGGAGGTGTTTATAGTTGAACAAATCTGGTCTGGAGAGTAGAGTTACAGAAATAGACTATGAAAAACAAGCGAGCAATGTCTGTTTGCGAAGAATCTGAATAAATAAATAAATAATATATACATGTATATAGATATAATTTGTTAACAGACATCGAAAAACAAAAAAAAACAACAAATGTCCTTTGTAGCTCAGAATAATAAGACCCACTTAATAAACAAGAATAATATTGTCTAGAAACTAGATTGTACTGGAGAGCTGAATTCATTCGTCTGCTATATCCCCCCTGACGTCATCTCTCGTTTAAATCATCCCGCCAATTTCCCATAGACCTTGTGCGCCTATACGTTGCAATAATCTCGTACCAAAAAGCCCACCTAACAAGACTGCAAATTATTTGTTGGCATCAAAAAATAAAACAAATAATAATCATTCACCAACTTACGAATTAAGTACATTCGAAATGCTTCCTAATAAGATATAATTGACTCTGTGAATGAGAATGCTTGCTTGCCGGACCCTAGACCAAACTGCGAGGCTACCTCTCCTTAGGGGGTGCAACATGTTGACAAAAAATGTTTGATTTTGATGTTTCGGATATTCCTTCTGACTTATTTCCTAGTCCAAACGTCCAGCACGACAACGGCGCAAGGCAGAGGGCAGGACATGAACCCTGGACCGCTGAGACAACCGAACGACAGTCCAGAGCGCATACCGCACGACCTGGCCCCTTTTTTTTTTCCAAAGGCAAAGACATCTGCTACTTTTGTATTGAAGATAAAATCCTAATGTGGATATTAATCAAGTAGAAACATAAAAATGAAATTGTACCCAATTAAAAAAACAAACAAAAGTGACATCGATTCATTTTCTACATGGATCTAGGTCATTTCATGCTGCATCGAAGAAGCAGAAACAAGCGGTTTCAGAAAGTTTTTTTAAGCGAAAGGTCTTTCAATGGTCAATCAGTCTTGCTTTCTTAAGTGATTTAGCCAAAGGTCTTTCAATGGTCAATCAGTCTTGCTTTCTTTCCTCGGATGGTTAAATAACCTCCGAGTGATAGACCATCGTTCTGAAGAACTCTTTTGCGTGAAGAAAACAGTGAAGAAAAGAGTTCCGCTGTAGGACATCTTGATAAGGGCGAGGCTGATATTACAAACAGAGATGCTTTACGGCCTCAAATGTTTTTACCGGCTGACTAGCAGAACCACAGCGTTGCGTTCTCTTCTTATCTTATACAATACAGACGTTACTTCAAAAAAGAAAATGATTACGTCCTACGCGTCATGCATTCAGTCATGCATATTTACCTGTGACTCTCTATAAGTGATAAATAATATATTTATTTAACGGTACACTTCCCATTTCGTTAGAATTGATTGCAACCCCTCGCTTGGTTTGTATGTCAGATTAACTCCCCTTCTTTTCCCCAGTATATTTTTGAATAATTCATTTAATCATTAAATAATTAATTGTTCCAATAGTTCTTGGAACACCTATTCAAGCCTAGATGAACCATTGTGTACGTGGAAAACAGCTTGTGAAAAACTGGAGTATAGAGAATACATTTTTCAAGTCAGGAATGCAGGGAAAAGCTTGTCGCTGTGGCTCCGTCTAGGGCCCGCTAGGCGAGCCTATATCTTTCAGAGCTCCCCCAGAACCCTTTGCTACATCTTTAGGTATAGGAGGATGTCATTAACAAAAGTTTGAGAAACAGTCTCTTTACCTGTAATGGTGAATAAGTGCGTTGAAGGCGAGCCCGTCGTTCCAACTATTGGTGAAATTGACTATGTCCACTTTCTCATACCTTGGAATAGATTGTAAAATAACTATACACCTCAAGGGGTTATATTAGTCTTGTAATAAATATGAAACTGAATGGGTTAAAAATATAATTGTAATAAAAAAAAAATTATAACTAACTGAGTGTAGAACGTGTAATTGATAGATGTAGTAGTATTTAGAAGATAATAGGTTTAGCATTTTATCTGGTTAGGTTAAATATAATTGTGGATTATTCTAGCACTCCATTGTTATCTTTTATTCAAGAAAATAATTGCATACAAATATGCACTTTCATCCATATATATCTGAAACCTCTACGCCCCAGAAGCTATAGTCAGGAGGTCCGTGGTATTACAAGAACAGAAATACAAACAAAATGTCTTTACTGAAAGTTAAAAAAAAAACGATATTTCTTTTATAATTTATTAATGTGCACACTCTTGTGGTTTAATTCATTTATGCTCTCCCTTTATTATCTTTCGAAAAGAAAAATCTGTTCTTTTTCAAAATATAAACGATTTCCATTTAAAAATACGATTATACTAAAAAAAAAGTTAATACAGATAATCTCTACATCATCGAAGTTAACTAATTCTGATATTTATCCTTGTGTATGTGTATGTGGTAACATTCATAAATAAAGTCTGAATAACTTCTCCTCCAAACGTTGGAATTATTCCAGATATTCCGTTCTACGGTGCCACGTGACCTACTATCGCCCCACCTTTCGCTTCCACTACTAGTGTAGCACTACTATCGGTGACTTTTTGCTTTGTATCCATTACCTTTTACTACCCCTCCCCCCTCTTCAGGAAATGTTCAGCCTCATAAACACGTGAACATATTGCTACTACCGAAAGTTGGACTTGCCTCATGTCATAATAATAGTATTCAAATAACATTTTAAATATCTACAAATGTTCTTAACAAGAATAGAGTTCTAGTATTTAAACACATTTTAAGTTTCCCTTTCAGACCTTGCGATCTATAGGGCAGATTATGTAAAGGCCATCTGTTTCTATGACCAAAGGTTAAAGAGAGTGGCTAGCACAACGTCCTTTCCCCGATTTCAAGTACCCATTAGAGCTGGAAGGCTTAAGGGGCATCAAAAAATATCCCGAAATTCAAAAACTCAGTTTTTTATCGAGATTCAAACCCGAGACCAAAACAAAAATTTCGTTGCTAGATTCGAAAACATTTTACTGAAATCCAAAGAACTTCACGAGGAATAGAGTTCTCTAGAAACTTAAGTCTGGCAAAGGAAAGCAAACATGAAGGCTACATCCAGATTATCTGTTCGCCCCTTCCATTCACACACACACACACGCAAACACCTTTTTTTTTAAAAACCAGCACAACAAAGTGATCAGAGATTTGAATAGTAGTTGATGATGTAAATTTATATTGTTAACATCGTCTTCAACATTCTTTGCGAGCATTGATTTCCCTCATGATCAATCTACTTTTTTCACAATTTCTCCATAATTACTCCAGAGAGATGAGAAAAAAAGACACTCGTTTGCTCAGGAAGAACTGAACATTTTTAAAGTGGAATTGTGGGATTGTTGGAGGAATGTGTAAGGTCAAGGTCAAGATGACTTAATGGAAGGGGAAAAAAAAACACTCACGTTTAGACAGGGTGTGGTGTAGTATGGAGAGGAGGGGATATGACGATGACAAGAGTAGACTGTGGGTACCCCTCCCACCTCCACAGGTGTACTCATCCTTACTTCCGGAAGCAGCTGCGTGGGGCAGGTCTAAAGGTGAGTAAGTAGGTAGGGAGTGGAGGTGGGGGAGTGAGAGGGCCCTGAGAGGGGGGGTGTCTGTAACATGGAGACTTAGTTGGCAGATACTTCGTTAGATAATGGCAGGAGCTAAACTCCCAAGAGATTCTATATTTAACACAGAGAGCTTCAATCAGTTCAGTAAAACAAGGGAAAAATCCATCTGTTAATGTGCAACTAATAGTAGTTTGAAATATCCACCTGTTAACATCCAAGTAATAGTAGTTTGAAATAATGAATATTGTGCTAGTGTTGTGATAAGATTTAGCTGTATATTTTTATTGGTTCAATTTCCATGACTTGTTATTAGTTAGTTCCAAAAGATCAGACTTTAGTATACATCAAATCTCAAAGAATTTTTAATACGCAATGGCTATCACGGGACAGTTTTTCCCCCGTTGTTTTATCAATATTATCACGTGACTAAATGTTCTTTGTTTACGACTGGAGAATGAGGTCTACGCCATGCACACTACAGTGCAAGAGTGAATATGTGAATATCAAAGAAAGACGCGGGTGTGACTGATGGATTTCTAGTGTTTAAATTCATAAGGCTTGCCTTTTAAACTACAGAGATATCTAAACAACTACACATTGCTGAACTATGAAGAGCAAGACTTTCACAACACCATTGGTCATAATGAAACATACAAAGATATTGATGGAGGCTAATTTCAACGTACCCTTGAGTGGACAGCTGACACCAGCTGAGTAACGTTCTCTCCAGGTTAGTCTGACCCAGGTCCTCCATGACATTCTTCATGACATCTTTCACCTGTGTGTGAGTAGAAAGGATCGTATTAAATACTCAAAGACACACCTGGATGAAACTATTGATTACTCACAATGATCAACAAATCACACTAATGAAAAGACAATGGGAAAGATAGTTTGTCAACGGTAACTCTTCAATCTCTTGAGACAGAACTGACACTAGTCGATTTTTTTTTTTTTTTTTTGGGGGGGGGGGGAGTTTGAAAAAAGTGAAGTATAGAAAACAAGTTGGCACCATTTATGTGCAGAACAGGCAGATGGAGCAAGCTTCCCCGGGTTTAGAGCAGAGGTGGGCAGATACTTAAGAGTTTACTTAAATTTAATTTAACTAGACATAATGTCGATATCTCAAATGTATCTGACCCTCTGGTTTTTCTATGGGGTGACTCAAGGCTAATACCTTTTTTCCAATATATGATACATTAACCTTCCTAATACAATGTTTAACTTGAAATACTAAAAATGTTAGCAGATTCGTCCAAAACTGATAAAAAGAAAGAGCCTGCTTGGACACGAACAAATCCTATATTAGGTTTAATATGAACACTCGTTCTCTGAGCTTATGTGTAGATTAGTAGACCTAGTAAGTTAATATTGGTCGAATCAATGTTAATTTATTTCTAGACATTGGATATTATTTCGTATCTACGAACAGGGATAATCTAGATTTTTTCCTCTCTGTAGTGTTCCCTCTTTGTAATGGTGCAATACCCACTTTTGGCGAATGCTCCATAGGGTGGCCAGCCCTGGTCTGGAGTTTCATAACTCAACTCTCGCAAAGAAGAAAATGTTACCGTTTATAACCATAACTTTGCGTCATCAACTAGCGCACTTTCTGACAAGAGTACATAATTGTACATAATAGTACATAATAGTACACAATAGTTCATAATAGTGCATAATAGTACATAATTGTATTATAATAGTACGTACTAGAACGTTGATAATCAAGTAAACTAAGTTATACAAAATGTGCTCCACTGATTCTCTTCAAATAGATAGTAAGCTTCAGTTCATGTGAAGGAGAGTTCATGCCATAAATGACATACTTTTTGTTAAAATCACTTTCTGAAAATGTCATGCCTATTCTTATGTCTCTCGCAATTTATTTGTTAGTGTTCATGGCTTTGTTTTTTTAAACAATATTAAAAAGTAAGCAAGTAAAGTCCCCCTTTCAGACCTTGTGGTCTATAGGGCAGATGATGTAAAGGTCATCTGATTCTGTGGCCTACGGTTAACGAGGGTGTCATGTGGCCAGCACAACAACCAACCGCCTTTACTTTTTCCGCAACTAACGTTGGGTACACATTTGAGCTGGGTGGACTTAGAGGCCGCCCGAGGATCCTGAAATTAAAAATCCCAGTCTACAATGGGATTCGAACCCCGGACCCCAGTTTGCTAGTCAGGTACTTTACCGCTCAGCCACCGCGCCTCCTTTAACAATATTAAATAAACAGCTATAACTTTCTTTATCAAAACACACACAGAGTTTTATTGTTGGCCTGCTTACTTGTTCAAATTGTTATGTTAACTTGCACACAAGTGGCTTCAGTTCAAAGCAAACATGCTTTACAATTGTACCTCTCTGCTACTTTCACAAAAATACACACAATATGTTGTTTTTAATCTGTGGATCTTTTTAAGTTAATGTCTTTTGGCATCAATTCTGTATTGACTCCATAAATAAATAGAGTTTTTTTTTTTCACTGGGATGTGTAGGTTACAGCGAGGGTCACATGATATCTGATGTAACAAGTAATGTCTGATGTTCTGTTCTACCAATGCAGAATTCATCTGCGTGTAGTTTGTTTGGTAATGGGTGTCTTTATTTTTCATTAGTATAAATTAAAAACATGAATGTCCAGTCCTGCTCCTAAGTACAACAACACATTGACTTGTTGTGTTGTTGTTGTTTTGTCTCCACAATCTCTTCTTCATAGTTCTTCTTTAGCCCGCGTGTTACATTCCATGGTTTACATTCTACATGTTACATTCCATGGTTTACATTCAACATGTTACATTCCATGGTTTACATTCAACATGTTACACTCCATGATTAACATTCAACATGTTACATTCGATGTGATACATCATCTTACTCATAACCCTCTTTCTATAGAAGTGTCAGTATTTCCTCTAACTTCTGTTCTTTCAAATGTTCGAAACTCAACTTCCTCAAGTAAATCACTCCGTCTCCATCCCCTCCCTAGCCTCCATTAGAAGCTGATTCTCTTACCTGCCAATGTAATATTATACTCCAGACAAGACCGAGAGTCAATTTCGGGTTTCCATCTACAATGTCGTTGCTGCTAATGTTGACCAGCTTGATCTGAGGAACAATGCACAACATTTAGAGTCAAAACCAGATGGAACTAGTTCGGATTCAATTTACAATATTAACAAAGAAGGGGTCTCCCGAAGAGAAAGCTGGCTGGACAATTTAAAACAATGGCTGGCCACTGACATACAAATTGAGAGATTGGGGGGTGCTCGAACTGTCACAGCGCCCTCTACGACGAAAGTCAAGGGAGAGAATTTGTTTGATGTTCATGTCAATACATAGCATCAAACTTCAATGGGTTAAAAGGTGGTGTGAAATTATGGTATGAAATTATGTTCTATGTAAGGCCTGTCTTCGAATGAAAACATTAATACGGAGGGCAGTACTTCACGTAGATAGCTAGTCCCAGGTATTGGCCTGGCTAGACGTGGACAACATTGCCCGCTATGACGTTTTTATGGCAGGTCAAGGGTCGTTGACAGAGGTGGGGAGGGGGCTTACACTATCTACTAGTCTAAATAGGGGCCCTTGAGAGGTACGGGCCATCGGGAGTAGTCTGAGTGATCAATTGTTATTAAGTATTAAGCCAAATGGCGATATCAACCTTAAGTGAACCTGAAGAATATGACCCTAAAATATTTACAAAAAAAAAAATAAATAATTAAAAATACATCAATATTTTTTTTTAAATTAATGGCATTTATAAAGTTGTATGGTTATGTTTAACTGTAAGGGTGCAAACATGATGTGCAGAGATAATAACATATTTTTTATTTAAAAAAAAAAAAGCATTCATTGTTTTAAAAACTTAAGCCTTTGATCAACATATAGAGTTAGATTCTTCTGTCGTGTAACACCCAATGCTAAATAAATTCAAATACAAACAAACAAGGAAGTTGTTTCTCTTCCTCTAAAGAAGGTAATCCACTGTATCGGAAACAAATCCGGTATATTTAATCCTCATGAATGACTTTTATTCGTCTGCACAATTAAAGATGTCGAACAAATATTTCTGTAACTATCCACAGCAAACGTATCCACACAACAAAAATTGCAAGATCAGAAGCTATTATAATCCAGTATCCAGTATATTATAATCCAGTCAATATCGAAAACAAAAATAAATATAAAGCTACAAACACTTTTTTTTTTTAGGATTTTCTCTTTTTTAAATTGCTTCCAACTGCATACATTTGATCGAAACTTAGATTAGTCTAAGCCTGGATTATCTTAAGTTGAAATGATAGGCCCTCTATCATCGAAAATCCTCTTCAGTAGAAGGAAATGTAATCTAAGAAAAAGTTCCGATTCTTCTGAGCAGATTTCTTTAAGTGGAGTTTAAATTCGTTTCGGAAAGGAACAGGGGAAATAAAAGAAAAATTAACGTTGTCTTGGGTTAACTGCCCCTGAAATTGTGCTGCAGTTGGCACTCACACCTCCGCGCGGCAAATAAACATGCTCTGGGTTTTTCTACGAGTGACAGGAAAACCTGCAAACACGACGGACCGACAGGAGAGATGGTTGATCAGAGTGCACACACATGAAGAATTATTACAGCAGCGTCTTAAATAGAATTGGGATGTTATGAAAAGTGATAAAAATGATCTAAACTATCAAATAACAATTATCAATATTGAAGATTTCTATGCAAGGTCGTCTGTGAATAAGAAAAAAACAGTCATTGACTTATAAATTTACTTTGCGTATCAACATTCCATGATGAGCCTCGTAATCTGATGACTACAACAATAGATGGGCATGTCTTTGAGTCCCAAGATAAATTGAAAGCAATTCACGTGAATACGCAGTCCCATCTGTGACCCACATAGTTTGCCACACCAACGCAGACGTAACCGTTGTCCGCCGGTGGTCAATTTAGGTCCTCTTTTCGATGTATATGTCTATCCTCGGCAGTTGATTTTCCTTTGGCTTCAAGTGGGTATCCCGCGGCCTTAGTAAGAAATCTGCAGCAGTCTCTTTCGGACAGATGCTCTCTGATATGTCAGTTACAGCAAGCGGGCGCCTAAACTGGTCTTTTATAGCATTTCCGAGGGACATTGCTGTTACACTGACCCAGCTTTCAGCTCACAGAAAAGATTGACTAAGGTAGGGGTTCCCAACTTGTGGCTCGCGACCCCCTTGGATGTCGATTGACGTTTTGCCTAAGACCATCGAAATTATGAATTTTTTTAGTCTGTTCTTCTATTGCTGTGAGTGTGTGTGTGGGTGGGTGGGAGTCGCGGAAGAGTCTGGATTTGTAAAAGGGGTCGCCTACTTAAAAGGTTAAGAACCGCTGGTCTAAGGTATACGGGTCGTCTCCCAAACGGGATGCCTGCCCTGCCCAGTGTAGTTTTCAAACAAGAGTTCCTCTGTGCTAGTTTATACAGTCTGTAATGAGTGTTTGTGGGAAAGGGGGGGGGGGGGGTTCCCAAGTGATTAAAAAAAAAAGGGAGCATTAATTGTTAGTTATGTAGAACGATGCAACATGAAAGGAATTGACAAATGCTATGTTAAGAACGAGAGACGAGTCCAGAATACCAAAGTGTAAGAAAATGTTTTTATTGAGATCTTTATTTTTATTTTTAAATATAAGTGTATTTCATTTCTAGTTGAATTTGCCTATATTAAAATAAAATTTCGTTTTGTTCACAAAAAAAAGTTTATTCAAGTTATTTTAAGTTCTATAAATTATAATACGCCTATATCGGTTTAGTTGCCTACTGGCAATCTAGTGCTATAAGTCAATGACATACAAAACACAGTCAATACTGGCATTCTATTTATAGTGCGCTCTTGCCTTCATATGACAATGATAGAGCGCATACATCCTTGGTGACAGCGTTCAAGAAGTCTTTGTTGCTTCCTGCATATTACCCATGTCTCAGATTCATATACAAGGTGTTGAGAACCACTATTTGGAAGACACCGTTTGTTTGTTGTTGTAGGCAGGCGGATCGGTTTATTCCGCTACACTCTTACTTGGAAACGTTCAAAAGCACTACTGGCCATATCCGGACGGTTATTAGCATCCAAAAAAGTGATGCGTAATTTTATAAAAGTGATGCTTAATTTGATAACTGCTTCCCAGAGAAAGTGGTCTACTACGTTCAGGGGACATCCACTGACGGTGATTTTGGGGATTGAACACATTTTATTGAGTAACTTCCTTTAGAACTGATATAGACATATAGTTCATTCATATAAGTACATGGCTAGTGTTATTGTATTAATTCATTTTACTTCCAGAACCGGACACGACAGTTTAACGATGTGTTTTACAATAGGTGCACAACTACGCGAATAAATTATATATATTATGTGTATATAATAGTGTAAACACATATTTAAAAATTAATAAACATTCATAGAAAAGAAATAGCCACGTAAAAATTACTACGGTCTCGTGAGCTACTAATGATGAAAGCTCATCACGCTAAGCTAATTGCACAACACCTGTCAGACTGTCTTGTTTACTAGTAATGCACAAAGTTAACAGCCATATGTACATGGGTAATTACGAGAGTCCGTCACGTGCTGAAGATAATAAGGCCTTTACATAGGCAATTAACTCGTATTGAGATATAGATTCCACCTAACAAGTGACCTCGAGCTTGAACCCTAACTCTTGCAGAGTTGACTTTGTTCAGCGCTTAAAAGTAGCACGGAAACCCTCTCCCAGATACCCCCCTCCTCTCCCAGATACCCCCCTCCTCTCCCAGATACCCCCCTCCTCTCCCAGATACCCCCCTCCTCTCCCAGATACCCCCCTCCACTCACTGATCCATAAAAGAGATTGGACGATAGCGCAGTGAGCTTGCTATAAGTATGAAAGTTGTGGTATGTAAAAGCTATTTCCAAAACAAAACTTTACCTTAACGTTGAGTAACGGACTCGTTTATTGAGAAAAGAAAATAGCACTCACGATCTGCTTGTTGCCAGTTTACTCAGTTCTATCCTGAACTGTAACGCTCCAGTCTCAGTCTGTATCCGTAAGTCGAACTGCTACGTTGGTATAGTATATGATAACGCCCTTAACAAGACCAGTAGTTAGATGGACAGTTGACTACCATACAGACATACAGCCTACCTAAAAGTTGCACGGCACAAAACACATTTATAAAACCTATCACTAAAACTGTTTTTTTTTTTATCAAGCTCAGCACATAGAGAACACGTCGAGACTTAAAGGTGAATTGATACAACAGAAACTTAAGACACCTTTTTTTTTACCTGGAAAAAATAAAACATAAATAAACAACACAAAAAAATACATCATTCCTTCTGTCCCTGCAGAGATTTCTCCCTCCGCAACAAAACTGCGTATCGCATCTTTTAAAAAAAATATTTCACATTAACAAAGGAAAAGGAGTTTAGGGGGGGGGGGGGGGGGGGGGTCACCTGTTGCTTGGTGAGGGCTGAGAAAAATATTTTGTGTGTAAGATTTGAAGAAAAAAAAATGTGACGCGTTAATTTCCCAGCAAGACACGAGTAGATAACCAAGTGTCAAGGATAATCACAACACAAATGTTGAGACAATGTGCTTCTATCATGTAGTCATTTCTTTTTTTTTTACATTAATACACAACGTAAGCACTGACATCGACACGGGACTAAATATTTTATACAGGTAAAAACTTTAAACTGCCCCGTGAGCTACAGCGTGTTTGAGGGATGGGTTGAGACAGTATCATATCCGCATCTAGTCTTCAGATAGGTTGAGACAGTTTCATATCCGCATCTAGTCTTGAGATGGGTTGAGACAGTTTCATATCCACATCTAGTCTTGAGATGTGTTGAGACAGTTTCATATCCGCATCTAGTCTTGAGATAGGTTGAGACAGTTTCATATTCACATCTAGTCTTGAGAAGGGTTGAAACATATTCACCTCAGAATCTAGTCTTGAAGCATCTTCCTCTGCTTGTGAAGGATCTCATGTTAAAAACGCTGCAATGATTTTACGACTGATGCCTTTTAGTTTGCTTTTGTTCATGTGGTCAAAGAAATCACTGAGAAGCTAGTTAAGTCCACAGTTACGTTCACGGGATCAAAGAACTCATTGAGGAACTCGATAAGTCTGCAGTTACGTTCATCCCTTTTATGTTCATCCATATCTCTGAATTTGATAAATACCATATACATGTATATGTTTTTTTTTATTAGTTTCACTGATCATATGATTGAACACAACACCCTGATCTCCGAGTAGGCCGAATCTCGATCGCTTTTAAAACATAATGGTAAATGTCTTAGTTTTATTTCTCATGCCTATGAATCAAGCAAGTTATTTTGGAGTTCCTTACAAGTATTTCAAGAATGTTATTCTGAGACCAATTCTAGAACTGACCTGAAAGGATATCTTGTTCGTTAGCTAATAGATACTTCGTTCATTGGAATTATGAAGGTAATAAAAGACAAGAAAGATGAACATTCCTCGCTTCTAGACTTTTTTTCCAAAATTTCTCTTAAAGAATAAAGTTATACTAGTCGACCGGCGGCATAGCATACGCCGCTATTTTGCAGGGCCGGCCTTAGGCCACTGCAACCTATGCGACCGCATTGGGCTCAGCACTTTCATAGGACCCGCACTTTCACAGGACCCGCGCTAATTCTAGGTGTATAAAATATTAAACTAAACCATATTATAACTTAAAACAGATTTCCCGCACCCTCCTGTCGATTTACTAGGAGCTCCTGGAAATCTCCAGAAATTACAAAATATAAGAAAAAGTCCATAAAATATACGGAAATATAGAGACAAATATTGTTATTTTGGGGTGTCATTCAATATGGAAAACGCCAATCCTACGCGCGGAATTATGTATTACCCGTAATTGTGTAATCTAGTGAAAGAAGCTTCTCGTGCCTCAAAAGTCTTTCTATTGAGCGTGATCTATGTAGGAAACAGAATCATTATGATTTTGCCAACGCAAAGCTCGTTAAGTAATTTTGTACGTAGTAATGAATAAATATAATGCATGGGCGAATTTATTTTCTAATGCAAACTCTTAAATTTCACTTATTATCCGCTTCCCTACCCAAATTTGGCACCGAGAAATCCGTTTCGCATAGGGCCCCACAATGGTTAAGTCCGGCCTGCTATTTACATATATATATATATGTATATATATATATATATATATATATATAAATAGTAGAAATTACAAAATATACGGAACGAGACATCTGGATGTCACTCACGAAGGCCGCGGGATATACCTTTGAGACCAAAAGAAAATCTGCTGCCGAGGACAAACGCAGACGAAGAAAAGAAAATCTAAACCGACCACCTACGACCATGGTTTTGCTTGCCTGGTTGTGGCAAAATATGTAGGCGACAGCTGGGGCTACGCAGCCACGGGAAATACTGTATTCCTCATGAATGTTCGGACTCGAGGACAAGCCTTATATATATATCGGGAAAAGCCATAGATACATAGTAGACTACTTAATCTCTTTCCATGACTTCTTGGTCTCAATGGTTAAGTCCGGCCCTGCTATTTAGTGTTTGTAAAATGTTTGTTTGTAAAATGTTTTACATGTTTCGGATGTTCCTTCAGAGTTGAAGATAGTTTACTTCCTAGTCCAAACCTTCCGCAGGACAAAGTGGGATGGAAGCGGGCAGGGTTTGAAAAATTTAAGTGACAGCCCAGCGCGCAGCAACCATCCGTAGTGTGAACACTACTCTTGTGTTCTCGTGGGTTGACTATCCGCAGAGTGATCTTTCCTTTACTTCTTGCTTGCTTCTCGCCCAAACTCTTGAGGGAAGAAGAGAAGTATTTATATATATATATATATATATATATATATATATATAGGTAGGTGTCACGTATGCCATTCTAGATTTATTTGTATATTTAAGAGCTTGTGTGCAAATAGAAATCTAAATCCTTGACTGTGCCTCAGGATTTACCCTACGAGCTTGTGTGCAGACAAAAAAAATCTAGATCCTTGACAGTGCCTCAGGATTTACCCGAGACCTAATTGTAGCTTGGCAACATAGTGGATGTTTTCAAATCTATTGGTTGGTTTAAAAGAGAGGGATTTTTCTTTATAGGTGGCGCTCGTTAAAAGGCGCTAGAATCAGTCTAGAGAGAGTGGTCCTCATGAAAGGTTGTGTTTCTAATAGTTCTGATTTTACATAAGAAAGAAGCCTTTATATTGTATTTTCGTTTTATTAATATGTACCTTGTACTAGTTGTACATAAGCTGTACTTACGTTTTATTTGAATAAAGTTTCTTGAGTTTTGTTTTCTACAAAGAAATATTTATTGTGAATTCTAGATCGTCATTTGTTCAACTGTTTCATTCAAGGTAAAATCCCCGGCACCACAATCTTCAATTGTGACAGTAGATATTGCTTTATATTAAACTGCTGAGATTATGATCACATCTGCTCTTAGAAGTTATGGCTCGGGCCAAGCTTACGCCCCTTCCCACCCTCTCAAAAAAAAAAAAAAACGGCGTAGGCGATACGACTAGAATCTCGCCTGAGTGCAATTTGCAATGGTATTATGTCCAGTTTATAAATCGGTTCTAATTGATGATCTTAGCTTGGCTTGGTCATTCCAAACAATGTAAAATTTCCGCAGAGAGAGGGCGGCAGTAAAAAAGATGTCACGAAGAGCGTGATATATTATAACTATGTAAGCGTTTTTAGAGGTAAACTTGTGCTATAATACACGGTGAATTTAAACCGTTGCCACTTAACTATTCTGAGATACTATGGAAATAGAAGTTCAACTTTAAATAGAAATTGCCTTCCTTCATGTTTTTCCTACGTTAGAATAGTAAAAATGTCATAAACATTTTCCCAGATTTTGTAAACACTATAACAAATGCCTGCATTCTTTTATAAATAACCTCCCCTTTCATTCAACTATTTATGGATTAAAAGTTTAAATAAATAGAATGTTTTGGATTGGAATGACATTTTTTTTTTTTTTTTTTTTTT
>JADKLZ010005243.1:30618968-30631853 GCA_021533235.1 Biomphalaria straminea
TATGACTATTTGACTACACTATGACTATTTGACTACACTATGACTATCTGACTACACCATGACTATTTGACTACACTATGACTATTTGACTACACTATGACTATATGACTACACTATGACTATCTGACTACACTATGACTACTCTTAGACTGAAAAGGTAACTTAATCGCTGACACAGACATAGATATATTTACATCTACAAAAACATCTCGGTCAAATAACATTGTCACGTGACTGACACATTCCTGACACTGTTCCAACTTAGCCTGGATACATTTTTTTTCTGTCACAAAAATGTCACAAAATTAAACAGACTGTCGACTTTGTAACAAACAAAATATTAAGTATCACCCACATAAAACTTTAACTCTACTAACAACAAAATATGAGACTAAAGCAGTAAATAGCACTCTATCTTCTGATAAAATATTTGTATGTTGATTTATTACAAATAACAGATGAATGTCACACATAGTCATGCTTAATTACTTATTTAAAAAAAAAACTTAAAAGAAAAAATAATTTAATATGTTCTTTACTTCGTATGTCTGCCTCGTCGTGTGGCATGCGCTCTACATTGTCGTCTCTATAATCCAGGGTTCCTATCCTGACCGCTAACAACCCTTACCATACTAAAAATTCTGGACTAGGATGTAATAATCTTGATTTCTAAAGGTACATCCGAAGCATGTAAAAGAAAGCATTAATACATACGTTGTCCGAACAAAGCCAGGTAATTATACTATCAAATACTGAATGTTAACAGAAAACCATCTGATATATATTATTATTATTATAGCTTTTATATAGCGCTACTTTCATGCTTATAGCATGCTCAGAGCGCTTTGGTCCAATCTCATTTGTGGACCAGTGGGGGGAGGGGGTATCTAGGAGTTGGTTTCCCGTGCTGCCTTTGGGCGCTCAGTAAACACAACTCTGTCGAACCTCGAGCCCCCTTCTAGGTAGCCAAGCAAGCTAAGCTCAAGCCGCACTTAGCCTCTCGACCATCTTCCATCACTAGCTAAAGACACACTTGAACATACTTCGTTGTAAGGAGATATATCTTGTATTTTGTAAACGTATCCGATCGCAAAAAGCTGTTCAAATTGTTTAGGACTAATGAATGGACCTCATTCGCCAATCGTAAATAAACACATTTAGCCACGTCATAATATTGATAAAACAATGAAAAATACGTATCACGTGACAGCCACGTTGGATGAAATACTTTGTATAGAAGATATATAGAATCACGTGGCTAAATGGTGTTTGTTTACGATTGGTGAATGAGGTCCAATCACAACTCTTTCTTCTACCATTCATGTAGTACTTTTTGAAAACATGAGGTCACTCACATCTCCAGACTGACGTCACACTAGATTGGACATATTTTAATCTACATATTAAACTATAATAACATTATAACACTAGGTGCAACTCCGTGTAAGTCCAATAGCCCAATGTAAAGTTTATACCAAACAAATGTCTTTCTATCACCTAGTGTCCTAGGAGAGTTGGAATTTATTTGCCTTCACTAACCAATGATGACAACTGCGTAGTACTGACAAGGTGATTTTACATGACACTAAAAGAAAGACATTTTACAACATTTGTATTTTCAAAACGTGTGTTAGGTTACTTTTGTATGTCAGTTGTTAAACCTTTGTTCATTCCTATATATAGGAACATACATAGATACATATACAGGTGACATATGTTTGAATTGCATATTACGTAGCGTTATTGGCCCGTACAGCCCAGTACGTCAAAGGCTTTGAAAAGATTCTCATAGTATACCATTAAAGTAACTAGCCCGAGGTCCTCGAGTCTCTGTCCACACAAATCAATGATGAAACAGAATTTAATGGCTGTCTTGAAGGAATTGGTCTGGGATATTTGCTCACCCTTAGGTCCAAATGTTTCTTTCTTGCTAAAATAGTGTCCCCCCTTTCCTCACACACAACTTACACACTCACACACAACTTACACACACACACACACAACTTACACACTCACACACAGCTTACACACTCACACACACAACTTACACACACACACACACACAACTAGTCTCGGAGTGCAGAGTTATGGTGTCAGAAGAAAAAGCAAACAGATCTGTTTGTAATAGTGATGTAGTACGATGAACTTTACAAACATCTGAAAAGTAGCGTGTGCCTGATGACGAATTATGGGTATGTTTTAAAATTGATTCATGTTTTGTTAGATACAATAAATACTTTTCAAAGTATCAACTTGAGAGGAGAGTGCGTGTGGGAGAAATAACGTTAACATTCATCTAGGGGGGACTAAATCCAACACATTTAGCCCTATCTGTGACGCATTAGTTTCCCTTTGTTTCAGACAAAACAATTAATAGCCAGTTATTTATTGACTTATTGGTTACTTTTTTCCTATATACTCTATGCCAATGAATACTTGTGCGAAGAATGGGAGCGGGAGAAATAACGTGTACATACTTTTGAACAGACAGAGTGATTTGATATAATGTTTCTAAAAAAAAAAAAGTTATTGTAGAGAAAACAAATGTAGGTCACACCACAATCAGAAGAAGCTGAAAACTAATTTTATAATTATCTAGTACTTAAAATTTAAAGTGAGCTATCAACATCAAACAGACATTGGAGGCTTTACATGTTCCTCAGGCCCACTACTATCTACGTCAGACAAGGGAAACAATGTCTTAACATTAATAAATGTAAATGAATAAAATTTCTTCAGCTCTTGAACTGCATTCTCTTTCAAACATACGATTTTTTAAATCGTCAAGCTAAAGTCGGGGGGAAAAAAGCAGGAAATATTAGTGTCACCACCTCAAAGTTGGTGCCATTGAGTGGACACCCCAGTTACTATATTGTGAACCCAATTCACTACCATGTTGTGAGAATGTGAATACTTTTAAGCATGTGTGAACAGTCAGTTGAGCGAGAAACTTTGAGGCAGTCAATAGAAAGTAGTTGGTACAAGAAGTTAATATAATTAAGTTGTTTAAGTTATTTGTAAAAGTCACTGGAGTTGAGTTAAGTGTAAGCAGCCACTATTAAGTATTTATTATACAGTATTTTGTGAAACATTCTGTGATGGATATATGGCAATCATTCTGAAGTTTGTGCATCATTTTCTACAAGTGGTGTATATATTTGTACTTATTAAAGTAAATTTGTGTCTGCTATATAACGAGTCATTTCCTCATTTACAAGTGAAGTTTGTACGTATAGACTATATAGAGTATTGATCCTGACGAGCCTACAATAAACAAGTTTACAGATGAACCCGCATGTCACCACTACGTCTACAGTTAACGTATTACTACAGCAACTTTCAACTATATAAACCCAGCGGTGACAATTAGTATGGCGATAAAGATATGCTTAGGGCTGAGTAGTTGCACCTCAGTAGCAGAAAATTGTAGAATATTCAAAACATTTGAAGACAGTCAATGACCTCATCAGGCAGAGGTCTTTCATGGAACTAAATCGATCAAATAAATTAATTTGAAAAATATAACCACTTTTTACTTGAGAAAAGACTTTGAGCCTAAAATGATTTTTTATGTTCAAAGTCAACAAGCTTCCCGAGGCTAAAACTTAAGACTTCAGGTTCAAATCCTTTTTTTAAAAAATCATGCCGACGTTACTGTGGGGTAAGTCCCTCTCAAAGTCTACACTGTCACCGATAGTTTCGTGAGTTTTACCTCAAAATTAATAATTCACCTAACAAGTGAATACGAAATTCACACTGTCAGTTAGCAATTCGACATGTGAACTATTTGCCGTGAACCAATCATCTGTGAACCAGTTATCGGTGAACTAATCATCTGTGAACCAGATATCTGTGAACCAATCATCTGTGAACCATTTGTCTGGTAAACGGATTATCGGGTTAACGATTTGTCGTTTTCAAATAAGAATATGAGCCGAATGGCTTGTAACAGAGAGCAGCACATTATGATTAAATGCATGAGAAAATGTCCCCACAACGTAAAGTATCCAGAAAGTTGAGCAAATAAAAAGGTGTACTCATTCACTTAGCCATAACACATTCACATGTACACATGTACAGCTTTCATCTAAAACACCCACATGTACAGACTTTGTCTAAAACACATTCACATGTGCAGTATTTGCCTAAAAACATTCACGTGTACACACTTTGCCTAAACACATTCGCATGTACAGTTTTACCCTTATTTGATGCATTCTTTTTAAAAGAATGCACAACTGGCGGAGACTGACTGTGCAACTATTTGACAATCTTAGCAATTGTTTAGAAGTAAACTTTAAAAAAAAAAACTCATGTTTTCTTTGAGTACAGCGTATTGTATTCAGCAAATTAAGACTGGCACACTTGATTCAATCAAATCTATGTGAAATAAAGGCGCTGCTAGGCAAGCGATAGGTCGTATCCACTCAAGCACAGCTCAAGAGTTGACCAGATTCCCTGCCTCTAATAAAAATGACTAGAAAATTTCATTCACGTGGAACAGACAAGACAGGAGAAAGAGGGGGCAATGAAATATGAGACCAAAAAATAATACAAACATTTGTTAGCCCAACAAACGATTTTTTTTTTGGGCTGACACTTAAAACACAGTCGTGGAAAAATCTGGTCAGAAGCTTGACTACATGAAAACCAGAATTTTTTTTATTCCTTATTTAAAAAAAAAGCACCAATAACAAACGAACGAATGCCAAAAAGAAATTTTCTGTTCTAGCCATGAACTAAAAAAGAACAGAGGCGGCTTGACAAAGCTGCTACTCAATGGGGCCCCATGTCTTTCAAGTAAAGAACATAATTCAAAGATTGATTGTCTTCATAAAAACACACACACAAATTGTTCCAACACTTGGGTCTTGCTTTTGTCTTGGTTGGAAAGCTCATAGGATCAAGATTTGCTTATGTCCTAGTGCGGAGAAGTAAAAACGTTGACGTACAATTAAGTGCTGTGAGGGCTGTGTGGCACACTCCACTGTCAGATTCACGAGCGACTGACAAACCACCACAGACCTGCTGTGATTATCTAGGTCAAATGATCAGGTCAAGACAAAGAGCTCAAGGCAACGCACTTAAAGTCGGGGAAAGATATGGGCGGGTATTAATTTGTTACCTCAAGTCCAGTGACCCCCTCCCCCACCCATTTCTATAATTAAAGATAGCTTTGTTTATGATGGGGCGAGCAGTAGTGTTTAATACTTTAATATAATAATAATAATAATAGGCTTGTCTTCGTATCCGAAGATTAGTAAGGAATACAGTGTTTCCGTGGCTGTGCAGTCCCAGCTGTGACCTACATATTTTGCCACAACCAGGGCAAGCAAAACCATTGTCCGCAGGTGGTCGATTTAGATTTTCTTTTCGTTGTCTGCGTTTGTCCTCGGCGGCAGATTTTCTTTTGGTCTCAAATGTGTATCCCGCGGCCTTTGTGAGTGACCTCCAGCTGTCTCGTTCCGACGCCGCCTGCAGCCAGGTGCTCTCTTCTATGTCAGCCAAGGAAAATTGACGCCTAAGCTGGTCTTTGAAGCGTTTCCGTGGGGGGCCTCTGTTACGTCAACCACCTTTTAGCTCACCAAAAAAGACTGCCTTTGGCATACGTTCGTCTCCCATACGGGATACGTGCCCTGCCCAGCGTAGCTGTTGGACCATAAGAAGTCCCTCTATACTGTCCATACCGGCGTTCGCAAGGACATACTTTAATATAGCGAGATATAAAATTACATGAAAGAATCTTTTTCTAAATAAACTATAGAGTTCATAAAGCGCTACTTACATGCTTATAGCATGCACAGAGCGCTATGGTCCAATCTCATTTGTGGGCCAATGGGGTAGGGGGGTATCTAGGTTTTCCCGTGCTGCCTTTAGGCAGCTCAGTTCTGTTCGAGTCGGGTGTCGAACCTCGAGCCTCTTCATAGGTAGCCAAGCCAGTTCAAGCGTACTTGGCCTTTCGACCACACTTCTAAAACAAAATTCCTAGTCATATGATATTTATTTTGTTCAATGTCTTTTCTGTTACTGCTAATGCGTGTTTCTCTGAAGAACATTCAACAGTAGTACCACAAGTATTGCTATAATAATGTAATTCTAAACAAACCACGCTTGTTCTATAGCTTATAAAATACATACATTACTTTAAAAAAAAATGATTACGTCCTACCCGTCATATATCTAGTCATGTATGACTTACATTCTGCCAAGTCATTGGTTTTCCTGGCTGGCTCAGGATGCCTATTTTATGTATAAGTTGCATTAGGAAAGAAGGAGCATTTGTACAAATGTATCTTAGTATATGGAACGAGGAATGTGCTTTTATCTTTGAATCTTTCTGAGTATTGTATTAGGTTTTGTTGTTGTTGCTGTTGTTTTTTATATTTGAAGATTATGGTTCAGTGTTTTATGTATAATTGTTATTTTTTAGCCAGTCTTTAATGTAAAGCCAAAATAAAAAGTGTGTTAGAACTTGATTGTATCTCTTTACCTTTATGTACCATTACCTCCCTTGACGTCAACTATTTTATTATGCCAATGAAACAGGCTTCATACTTCATTCTCCTACACTATATATAGATCTAGTTGACGAGTGCGCTGATTTGAACAGGTCATCTTGACTCCCTTCTGAATTAAGTGGAGAGAAAATGTTACTGGGACATTGTAGAGGGGAAGGAATGGGAGGGGGGGGACCAATTAATTACAGAAGGTCAAATGCTTAGAAACGTAATCACTAAGGAGTTTGAGAGTCGGTATACTATAAACGTAATTGGAATTGCATTAGGGAACCAACCTTTGGGTTGTCTTAGGAAACCAACCTTTGGGTTGTCTTAGGGAACCAACCTTGGGTTGTCTTAGGAACCAACCTTTGGGTTGTCTCAGGAAACCAACCTTTGGGTTGTCTTAGGGAACCAACCTTTGGGTTGTCCTAGGGAACCAACCTTTGGGTTATCTTAGGAACCAACCTTTGGGTTGTCTTAGGGAACCAACCTTTGGGTTGTCTTAGGGAACCAACCTTTGGGTTGTCTTAGGGAACCAACCTTTTGGTTATCTTAGGGAACCAACCTTTGGGTTGTCTTAGGGAACCAACCTTGGGGTTGTCTTTGGGAACCAACCTTGGGGTTGTCTTAGGGAACCAACCTTTGGGTTGTTTAAGGGAACCAACCTTGGGTTGTCTAAGGGAACCAACCTTGGGTTGCCTTGGCCAGTCAGGCTAGATCGACCTAGGAACGCGCGTAGGACGTAATCGTCATCTTTTTTGAAGTAGCGTCAGTATTTTATAAGATAAGATAAACATTATATTTTTGTAACTAATAGGCATTCTTTCAAAATGCAGCCATTATTTCAGGTCAATTTCCTTCTTAGCATATTTAGAAGCTGCATGATCAACTCATATCACCTATACTCTTAATGTCCCATAACTCCCACGGTCCCCTGGCTGGACACTGTGATCGAGTAGCGTTGTTTGCTGGACACAATTCTGACCATGAGGAATGGGATACAATTGATGTCGGTATCTTCCACGCACTCCAAGACAAATCAAGTGACCATGTCAGAAAGTGACCGTGTTAGAAATGTCACAACATTTAAACACCCAATGTCACATGTCATATAAACACATGTTTTGTTGGGTAAAAATGTCAGAGCGTTTAAAATTCTTAGAGAAGGAAAAGAAACACGCTATCGTCATTAGAATGATATAGTTCTTGCTAAAATATTAACCAAATAAAAACACAGCAACAAGGAATGGACAGTTAGTGAGACAGATCAAATATCGTTTTTATTCCATGTAATCTAACACCTTAGCGCCGTGTCCTTGTGTCGACAGGATAGTATCACTATAATATAGGTCAGGCCCATTCATTTCTTCTGACTGCGGAAGCCTACCGCGTCCCACCCCGTTGCTTCAGGTTACTTCGTAGTCGGAAGATACAATGTCAAATGATACATGGCCAGTGAACCGTACCTCCAACACACAAACACACACACACTCGCAACCACACACACACACACAACCAAACTCACACACGCACACTCTTTAGAACTTTAGTTGTACCCGGCAGATACACATGAAAGACCGTAGCTACTGAAGCGTAACGGACGCCACAAGAAGATGATATGCCTATCAGCCAAAACAAACACGTGAAATATGAAAGTGTCCTCTGTCGTCAACAGCAGTCTCCAAGAGAGCAGGAAAAAAATCTACATTTCAAAATGTAGTTATAGACCAGCTACACAGAGACACAGCCAGCAAAACAAACGGGTCAACGTCAACTGGACTGGCTCTCAAACTTGTTTGATCTGGGAAACCACTTTATACAGTCATGTCTTACCCACGGGCCCCTAAATGGAAAAAAAAACCTACATAAATGCATAGTATTTAGGTTACAAAACCGCATTTTGTCGAGGGAGTGTTGATTGGAAGTATAACTTTGGTTTAAAATATACATTTTTAAAAAGGTAATGACTTGGATGCGTTTGATAGGATTTTTTTTGAGTGCAATTACACTCGGCTTGTTAAAAGCAAAAGAAATGAAGCGGCCTTAGCGAAGAGAAAGGAAAAGAAAGCTCCCTTATCAGCTTGGTCTAAAACAGATGCCTACACATGTCTTCAAATCTTTCAAGGGAAGAATGTCTTCAAATCTTTCAAGGGAAGAATGTCTTCAAATCTTTGGTTTAGCTCGTCATTGCATTGTAAGTAGAAATAGATATATTAAACAGTAGCGAGGGTTCGTATTATTCTTATTAAACTTATCTGATCGGATAAACTGTTTTTTAGCCAAGAATTTTTAATTGTATAAAATGTTCATCTTTCTGCGGACCCCTTACGATCATCTCTCGGAACTCTTTGAGAATCTCTGAACTTGACGAATATGTGCTTTTCCAAGACTAAAATCAAATGCACCAAATATTTCCCTGACTCTCTTCGTTGTAATCCTACTGAACTGTATCTCTTCCTCTAGTGACAGTTATATATGTATTATATATATATAATAGGCTTGTCTTCGAATCCAAAGATTAGTGAGGAATACAATATATATATATAGGTCTATATATTTGGAGCAATACAATTGGTTGTTTACTCTAATTGAAACAAAAATCGTTACATGCGAATGTAGTGCACGAGTTAATATACCAAAATTATTACTGTAATAAATTATTTAAAAACTATCATCACCAACTCTCCTTTTAACTTTACATTCTCTTAAAATGTAAAATAAACTCTCAAAATGGGAGTTCTTGTTGATAGTGCTATTACTTTGTGTATATCCTTAAAATACCTAATTTAAAAAAAAAAAAGCCTATGGAAGTAAACAGCTCGACAAGTGATGTCACAAGCAAAGCTGGGGTATCTTTAAAAAAAATCAAAACGACACTTGAGGTAACCTATTCTTATTCCTTACTGACCTACTCAGCTATAATAGTATATATTTTATAATACACAACTATTGTTTACTGGGAATGTATTTCAAGTGCTTTATTAATATTGTATATACATGAATCAATCATCCGCAGGTAAGAAATCTGTTTATTGCCAGTTCTACATTGAGAATTGAATACCCCAACATCGGTCTTGTTGTACTAGTCCCTTGGTGCTACTTACCAAAGATCGAATTTTTCGCCAAATCGTCTCAACAAGTGTTTCCACTAGCGTGTCCAGTCGAGGCTGTCTTTGAAATGTGTTAGTAAATTATTCAACTTTTTTTTAATCCAACTATTATAGCTCTCCCCTTCCCCCTCTCCCCCCCCTCTCTCTCTCTTTGTTTTTACCACGTTTAAAACCTGCTCCGTTCTACAAATCTTTAAGACAAAAAGCGAACATCACTGTCATAGCGGACATGCCCAACGGCCGAATTATGCCTGGACCCTTCCGGTTTGGCGTGATCCAGGCAAGCCATACAAAGTGACCAGACGTCTTGTGATATCTGATCTGTCATTCACACAAGGGGTCAGAGCGAACACGTTACAAGTTACTGTATCCTATCCCCCCTCTTTTTTTTCTTTTCTCACTGTCAAACGAAACAAAATGTTCTTGATCATGTGGTCAAGTTAATAAACCCTCCAAAACTATGCAAGTATCGCAAGGTTAAACTTAAAGGTTACATTGCTTATGGAGCTACGATTCAGTCTAAGACGCAAAATGTTATTAAATATATTCGAGTAACAAAACAGCTTTTAGTATTAGCTTTGATACAATAATGAATCCGTACATTCAAAGTGTTCAATAAACGACTGGTTCTAGCCTATAGTAAATCAGCAGTTCTTGTAGTCTGCGGTTTGGTTAGATACGTGACGTCCTGCTACGATATGGCTAAAGACCCACAACTGATACGTAATGTGGCTAGACGTTTTACAGAGTAATGGTAGTAACATGCAGCCAGTAAATTATAGTTTACTTCCACAACAGATGTCAGAAACCTATTAGAGTTTGGCGAGTCAGTAACGTAAAGGTACGTATTATAAATGGGCGTTATATCAAAATCCTAAAGTCCGAGATTCCAGTCTTCACCGGATTTCAACTCGAGACCCCTGGTAACACAGTGTTTGCTTGCAACAAACTTTTAGTCTGACAGCATGAATAAAAACTAAAGTTTCCCTTTTAGACTTTGCTTTCCAAGGGGCAGCTGGTGTTAAGGTTATCAGCTTCTATGGCCAACGGTTAAAGAGCAGTGTGTCATGTGGTCAGCACAACGACCAACCGCCTTTAATTTCCCCGACTATGGTTAGGTACCTACTAGTGTTGGGTGGACTCAAGAGTGCCCTAAAAATCCCCAAATTCAAAATCCCAGTCTTTACCAAGATAAGAACACAAGACACCAGTTTCGGATGCCAAGCGCCTAACCACTCAGCCCCCCCCCCCCCCCCGAAAACATTATTAGTTGACCTTAACTTTCAACTTCTCTGTTGTTATCACAAAACATTCAATACCGGTACGTTTGAACAGGCATTATTAATTAGGACATGTTTTATGCAAAATTAGTTACTCACCCTTTTAAAAATGTATTTAAAACCTATATAGCCGAAAGGTACTATAATTACTTATTACCATGGTAACATACAAACCTTTTCCTTTCTTAAACTTGATTGTTGTTGGGTCCAAGTTGTAATTGTAATCCGGGGAATCCATGATTGGAACTACTTCTGAGATAATCCACAGAGCGGGTCCATAAATGTAGAGAGATTAGTGAACTGAACACAGTATATTTCACAGTGTTAGTAAATATAGGTTTGAGTAGCTTGTTTAATCAAGTGTTACCATCCATCATCACTATTTAGTCAAAGGGATATAATCCATTAGGAAATCACCAACACTTGTATCACAAAACATAATTATTGGTTGTCAGGTAATCCAAGCAAAGCGAATTTGAATTTAGTAAAAGCACTTCTATTTCAATCTAGATCTAGTTTTCAAAACAAACAGATTCGCTAAAAAAAAATAAGTTGAAGATATGTAAGTTAAAAAAGGTAAAGTCTTACAGTTTAGTTTCAAAACTACAAGACATGGTTCAATCAATACAACAACTGCACATAATCTACAGAGGCAACTATATTTCATTCACTCACCATTCTCTGACCAAGTTGAAACTCACGCAAATTATCTATTGTCGGTGTCAGAACACGAATAAAAAAAAATAACAACTAACCAATTAGTTAATTTATTAGTGGCAATAAATAAATAAAGATAGATAGATACTTATAACCCTAACCCTATACCGGGTATATATATATATATATTTATCTATTACGTTTTTTTTTTCAGAAACTACAACCAACTAGGGAAAATGACCTTAATCAATCCACATTACTGTTTCCGAGGTTTATTTTCCTTAGCAAGAAAAGCTTTGATCCTGTATTATTGTGTTAGACAAAGTATTCCAGCCTCTTCCCACTGCACTCTTTCCCCTTGTTGTCTTTGGTACACTCGCTAGAGCTCAGGCAGTCAACTGTCTAGTAATATAATATCAATAATACATAACAGATGTCTCGCACTGAAAACGGGGCCTCTAGATGACCTGCTGACCACTGTTAAAACAGCGCAAAAATTAAACAGTGTGGCCATATTACAAAGTCCTTAGGGCTAGTAAAGACCTTCCTAGAAGGAACAGTACCAGGAAAAAGAAGAAGAGGTAGACAGAAAAAGCGATGGGAAGACAACATCAAATATTGGACGGGCCTGTCATTGTATCCAAGTCTTAAGAAGCGTGGTCGAGAGGCTAAGTGCGGCTTGAGCTTGGCTTGCTTGGCTACCTAGAAGGGGGCTCGAGGTTCGACACCCGACTCGGGCAGAGTTGTGTTTACTGAGCGCCCAAATGCAGCACGGGAAACTAACTCCTAGATACCCCCTCCCCCCCCCCCCACTGGTCCACAAATGAGATTGGACCAAAGCGCTCTGAGCATGCTATCAGCATGAAAGTAGCGCTATATAAAAGCTATCTATATATATAATTCACAAAGAATTAGGTCAGACAACAACAACGAGTAATCTATTTTTAGCTCCATTAATTCTCTTTTACTTATTTTATAATGCGAAAAATTAGAACCATATTTAAAACTCGAATTATTTATGTATTTAATAGTCTAAGAGAAAAGTTTTCTGGAGCGTAAATGGTTTATAATTCTTTATAAAAAAAATCCATTAACTTGCAAAAGACCTTTATTACGAGTGTTTGTGGACAATTGTGGTGGAAAAAAAAAATCATTAGCAAGGTTAGAGAGACAAAATGACTATATTTTAAAATGTTAAAAATGTGTTTGATTTCTTTTAAAGCAATAGCTTAACAGACAAATAATTATAGGGATGTTAACTCGACTGGATGGCGCGGGGAATCTGTTGTAAGTAATAAAATGGCTTAATTTAATAATTTTTACACTTTAAATTAGAGC
>JADKLZ010005243.1:30634836-30648439 GCA_021533235.1 Biomphalaria straminea
ACATCAATTAACATCTCGTGAGCATTGAACATCAATTAACATCTCGTCAGGAAGGGGTTAAAGATAAAGAAAATAAAAATAAAAAAAAGATTGTATGTGATGATTAATTAAAATTTGTTTCGTAAATCACTGACATGTGAAGAAAGTCTCAACGATTCTCATCCAACTTGTATAGAACTAGAGCCTAGTTCTATGCTTGGATAAGGCTGATTCTGATTTGTACACTCATCAACAACACTTAAAGCAAACGCAGCTCGGGCTAATGAACATTGCTATGGGGGTGGAAGTTTGTTGCCCTGTTCATTTCAACCGCTCCCCCTTCCATCCGAACGTCTCCCCTCCCCGGGCTAAACATAACGTTAGTCGAATACGACACTGCATTACTCACTCGACATTGGCACTAGTTACCTGGAGGAGTTTCAGATGTACAGGAGGGAAACAAAAACATTTAGCTGTTAAAAAGGGGGGGGGGAAAAAGTTCCTTTATTTTGCATAACAAAAAGATACTACAATATGTTCTTAATCTCTGTAGACATTGTTATACCTTAGATGTCGTCTACATTAACAATCACAATTAACTTCATGTACAAGCACATTTCAAGTTAGCGTTCACGTAACACTGTGTTTACTTTATTCAATACTTCAAACATTATGTACTAGGGTACAGAGACAGAGAGAGACAGACAGACAGACAGACAGGAAGACAGAGAGACAGGAAGAGAAAGAGAGACAGAGAGAAAAAGGGACAAAGAGAGAAGGAGAGAAAGAGAGGGGAAATAAGTAAAATGTGGTAGTGGCCTAATAACCCAATTATCGAGCACAGGTTTTGTGTGGTGATATGTAGATTACTAAGTGAGATCCAATCATACACAGCTCATTAAAAGGAACCTAACACAGCCTCAAGGCTGATACATTAGAAAATAAACAAGAACTTGTTCCGTATAAATGTGTCGCTGTGTCTTTGTCTAGTTACAAAATCTCTTATCCGATCAACACTTATGGCGTCTCTCTATCAAATCATTATTATCGTGGGAATATTAGTTCTTATAATGAAGAGTATGTTTTTAAAATGACCTAATTACGTTCCATTCAAACACAATGTTTAGCGAACAATTTCATCTCATATTAACGATATAGGAAGTTGCCTGGTTGTGAAGTTTGCGCTCTGGACTGTCGCATCGATAGTCCCGGGTTCGAGTCCAGCCAGCTGGCACCCCACCCCCGCCGTCCTGGGGGAAGTTAGGGCTAGAACGTAATAGTCTTTGATTCTAAAGAAACATCCGAAACATGTACAACAAATAAGACTACAAAGTATTTTCATTTAAACATTTTCATGAAGGCCCTTCAAAGAACACTGTAGATTAGTTTCCTAAACTTTGTCAATAACGGAGCACTTCGCACATTCTGTGTATTTAGCAGAACACTTCGCACAATCTGGGTAATTAGCGAAACACGTTGCACATTTAGCGGAACACTTAACACATTTCTTTTTTTAAATATTTGATTCATTTGGTGGCCAAGTAGTTAATTATTCCAGTAGATTGTGGAACACCTATTCAGGCCTAGCGGAACTCCAGAGTTCTAGAGTAACAACAAATCTTTCGAATACATCACACAAGAGAAGACGGTAATTCAGATATTCGGAACAATTCAGTTTAAATCCACACATGAACTACTAACAGGACGAAAATACTCCGGAACTAACCACGTTAAAAAGGAACACATGGATGAGTTGACCCCCTCACCTGGAAGTGACCAAACAGATGCTATCCACAGAGAAGTCAGAGAAATCTCGGTACAGCTCCGGGTTGTCTTCCCCTGCTCACGAATCCAGGCGGTACATTTTTCTGCCACATAGTTTCTACACAGTAATGTGGTGTGGGGAAAAAAAAAAAAAGAAGAGGAAAAAAAAAATTCCAGGAAAAGACAACCAGGAATGCTTTGGGGTAGAAAGACTTCCGCAGATACAAATGAGGAAGATCGTCGCCCCTTAAGTTGCGCGTGCACAGACACGTGTCTTAAAAAGATAATACCTCCCCCCCCTCCTTTCCGCCTCTTTTCTTTAATGACTAGAAGATAGAAACAGAACTTAAAGATTTAAACTCGGCTTTCTCCCCAGAATCTTAAGTTGACTAAAGTTACTCGCCTGGGAAGTGATTACGAAGATAGTCAGTGGAGAGATGTTTAGTAAATACAAGAAAACTTGTTGGGTTTTTTTTTGTTTCACTGCTCGCTTTAAATTGAAATAATGGGAGGGGGAGGCAGGAAGTGAAGAAACAAAAGGGGGCGGGGAGGAGGAAGAATATGGACAGGAAATAATGACGAAACGGAAGAACGAGCTGCCAATGAGAAAAAAAAAAGCTGAAGATTGAGTTATCTAAGCAAAGCACGATATTTAATCAATGATAGGAAGCAATATAAGCCATTACTTTTATTTATATGCGTAGTAGACTTAGTATCTTTGAACATTCAAAGACCGCGTCACAAACCAATAGATTAGAGACTGGATTACTGCAGCGATTGGACCCCATGATGACCTGCAAAATTTCGTAAAAAAAAAAACTTAAGCTAAAAATCTATGGCCGTATTACAAATTCTTGGTGGCTCGCAAATACCTTCCTTCAGGGAACAGTACCAGGTAAAAGAAGAAGAGGCAGACAGGGAAGGCTATTGGAGAAAACCATAAAAGAATGGATGAGCCTGTCAGTGAAAGAGGTTCTAACAAATGCAAAAGACAGAGAATAATGGAGAAAGAAGGTTGACGAATCTTGCATGGTGCCCCAACGGTCCAACAGACTAAGGGATAGGTAAAGGTAATGACTCAAGTGTTCTACTTTATAAAAACAATACATTATTCAGCCTCTTCTTCATTGACTTTATCCATCATTAATTTAAACAGAAAAGCTATTAAAAAAAACAAACATGTCAGCCAACTGCCTTGACAAGCATATTATTTAGATATATTAATCTTTTTTTGTAAGCATTTAATTTATCGTAATATTGCATGTAACTTTAACAGTGGGTGAAAAAAAATGCTGCAATTTTTAACATGCAGATCAGCCTAGCTGGTCAGCATGTGTGATCATATGTATATCAATTCCTGTATGATAATATGTAGATCAACCAACGCTGGTCAACTCATGAGTTAAAAATGTACATCAGCCTACTTTGGTCAACTTATGTGTGATATTCAGATCAGCGATCAGCCTACGCTGGTCAACTCATCTTTGATAACTAGCTCGCCTACGGTAATCAATCATGTGTAGCTATATTTATATAAATTGTTTTGCATTTACTCTAATTAACACTGAAAATTATTTAGAAACAATTAAAAAAAAAAGAGAACAACAACTGGTACACTCTGTGACTGTCGATAGAACTCGACATACTAAAAGCCCATTTAACATTACACATTATATTGTCAGTTTATTCTAAAACATCTAAACCAAAAATAATACTAGTTTACATTAATTGTATTTATTGTCAAAGAAATATTGACAAGATAATAAGAAAGATCATCCATAGTAGCATGGGAATGTGAATGTTAACACCAGACATTTCATTACTCTCCATTGTAATCCATCACTCTATCGCCCCATCACAAATAACATTTGAACTTCGGCTAAGCATTATCATGGAATTAACGTTAATATCTTAATTAGATCAAGTGTCCTGTAAATTGATATTGAGATAATGATGAAGAGTCTAGCGTCAAACGCTGGGAATCCTACTACTTGCCAGATTAAAGATTAACAGTAATAAGATATACAAACATTTATATCTTTATTTTTCTTGTGCATACCCTCCCCCTCCCTTTCTTTACAAGTAGTTGCCCTATATATCTAGGTGGTTTGTTGGCTACGATTGAATAATTCAATTAAATGTCGATTAACAACATCGTAATATAGTCCACTTACTGCACTCATAAAAGCGAATTGTCCCCTTCAGACCTTGCGATCTAGGCGACAGATGATGTTAAGGTCATTGTTTCTTTGTCCAACGGTTAACGAGCAGGGTGTTATGTGGCCAGCACAACGACCAACCGCCTTTACTTTCCACAACTAAAGTCAGGTACCCATTAAAGTTGGGTGGACATAGTGGCGCCCTAAAAATCCCGAAATTCAAAATCCCAGCCTTCAACAGGACTCGAACCGAAGACCTCAGTTTCGGAAGCCAAGCGCTTAACCATTCGACCGCCGCGGCCCTACTGCACTGATAGCAGTAGCATATATGTTTAGAAATTTAATGAGGGTCACAGTGAGGAATAAATGCATTTCCTTAGTGTTACATTTGTCTTGTCAACTATATGATCCCTTTAACTAAGGCCAGGAAAAGACTCCCAGGATAGAAGACATATAATGAATAGCAGGAACCAAAGGTGAAATTAAAGAAACAAATAAAATATGTCTTACACTGGCACTCTGGCATATTCTTTAAATGTTGATAAATTTGTGTAAGGAATAAGTCCTAGAAAAATGACTCCGGTTTCTATTTCACTAATGCCCCTTATAAAAAATCAAACAGCTTGAGGAATTAAGACTTTCACAATTATCAATGATCTCGTCCATCATTCATAAAAAAGTATTCACGACCTTAACCGCAAAAATCACAATTGTTTCCATAGATAATGAACCGGGAAAAAAATGTGTTACACCAAACGACAAGTTAATGTCTTTAAATAACAACAGCGTTCACGTGAGGATTGCCATATACAGTATGTAGACTATTTTCAGACGAGAAATACAGACCAATTTTAAAACAAAAATAGGTTGCTAAATAAAGTTTAATTTAGAGTAAGTCAAATGTGAAGGTACTATAACAGTGGTTCTCAACTTTTCAAGCTCAGAGACCCCTTTTTACAATCCCCCACTCTGTCGCAACTCCCCCCCCCACACACACACACATTGTTACCTGTTACCTATCCCTTAGTCTGGTGGACCGTTGGGGCACCAAGCAAGACTTGTGGACCATCTTTCTCCATTTCTCTCTATCCTTTGCCCTGATTAAAACCTCGTTCAATGGTAGGCCTGTCCATTCTTTGATGTTGTCACAAAAAGAAAAAGAGGCAGACACACACACACACATACAGCAATAGAAAAGTATGCAATAATAATCCATATTTTCGATGGTCTTAGGTGACCCCTGGCAAATGGTTAATCGACCTGCAAGGGGGTCGCGATCCACAGGTTGAGAACTCTGCTGTAAATCAATTCAATGTCACATAAAATCCAAACTTATGATTTCATTTATCGCATTTGTAAAAGTGCAAGAATCTTTAATTGGGTCGCAGGCTAGGTCACGTTGACACAGAGTTCAGAAATAGTTAAAATGATCATTTTGTATTTTGTTCTCTTTCTATTTCCAACCACGGTTTGTCTTATTTACCAATAAACATACAGCCATTAGGATGGTGAGTTACAATATACACTAGAAATACACACCGTTAAGTGGCCTTTGTATTCAAAGACATTTGTTTGATCACAAAGTGGGTTGGGGGGGGGTGAGTACGGCCCTTAACAGGATGTGACTTTTCTTCAGCCTGATGCTGATGTACGGAAACAATCTTGTAACGTTGTCACTAATTAGGACCGCCACGATTGTGTCCTGGAGTCAGGGCCGGTCCTAGCAATGGCTGGGTCCTATGCGAAATTTATTGCGCGGGGCCTAGTCTGTGTGGGAATATGGATAATAAGTGGAAATTAAGATTTTGTGTAAGAAAAAAAAAGCGAATTACAAAGTTAAAAATTGCGATCTGTACTTTACAAACCTTGAAACCAATGGCATATGTATATGCCACTGACAATAAAAGTAAATAAAGTATTGGAACTTCTGATTAAGTTACAAATTCGCCCGATTATTACATTTTATTACATGAAAGCTGACAATGCCTTTTTACTTTTATCGAGCGTAGCGTGTTTATTTCCGCAATGAATGACACCCACAAATGACAATTTTATCTATTTTTCTGGAGTTTTTAAAGAGTTTTCAGAAAATTTTAATCAAGTCAGAAGATTTCCAGGAGTTTTTCGTTTATTTTTTTGCAATTTAATATTTAAACCCTTAATTAGATCGGGGCCTATGAAAGCGGGGGCCCACAGCGACCGCATTGGATGCAGTGGCCTAAGACCGGCCCTGCCTGGAGAAGTCCGATACCAATCGTTATAGAAGGCCCGTACACTGACCTACAACGTCACAACCTGTGGGCAGTTTGGACCAATATTGTTGTCACATTACGGGTCAGCACTACATTTGGATAACAAGTTGGGCCCAGATGTTTAGTATCACAAAACCAAAATAATTGTAACGATTTTAGTTCTGTCCCTTTTAGAGTAGGTTCTAGAAACCAGGTCAAGTTAAGTGCGCTGTCCAGCGTAAACAAGTTAATTTTAGATTAGCCAATCATAGTAAGGGGTTAAGGAAAAAAATTATACACGTCAGCTTCCAGAAGGTCAACGTTACTAAAATAGTGATCCGAGAAACTTCTAGGTTCTGGAAGATACCATTTAGAAAAGTATAAATAAGGGGAAAAAGAGTTAGTCGGGGTCCTCGCATAGTAAGAGTATTTAGAGATCGAGAGTCCTTGTTTAGAAATGGTTATAGTGAAAGAAAAGTTCTTGTATTGTATTTAATAGAGCGATGGTTCTATGTTTAATCTTCTCTTAGAAGTTTACTAGAGAGTAAAGTGTTATACTAAGTGATGTAGAAGAGTTTATAAGTAAAGTTTTATTATTCAAGATATAGATTGAGTTGTTGTTCAAGAAAGCAGAAGAAGTCATTAAAGTTTGTTCAAGATACTATAGAAGTATTTCTTTCTTCATTTATTGAGTTATCAAGTTATTATTTACAATCCTCGGCGTGTGACAGAGAGAGAAAAAACGTCACAATAATAATAATAATAATTCATCAGTGGAAACTGATAAAGGGAATACGATGAATTTTGTCATCCTTTAACGGAACTCGACCCTGGCTGCGCCAGAGAATGAATACTCGTTCTTTTCTAACATAATAGTAATAATAATAATAATAGTAACAGTTCTTTTTGTCTTGGTCAAGTCACAATTTTTATGTCAAAAGACCTCTCAAGTCTCAGTCAAGAACTCTCGCCCAGTAAACTTCGAAACTATTTCTAGAGGTCGATATCTTTCAACAAGGTGAAGGTCGACCGATAACACTGTACACACGCCCAATATTAACTCATCACTTCACCCGATCTACTTCACGACAAAAGGTGAAATAATAATAATAATAATAGTAATATAATAATAATACTAAAGGTAAAGATGTAAAGACAACTGCTCGACATATTGAGTCATCACAATATTTTAAAGGTACTCCAGCAACAGTAGTGAGAATCTTACACTTATGATTTGCTGTTTGTTTAATGAGTGTATTACTGTTGTGATCTACTGATGTGATCTGCTGTTGTTGTCTACCGTTAAGGACTACCGTTGTGGTCTACCGTCGTGGCCTACTGTTTGCAGTGAATTTTCGTGATCTACTGTTTTGTTTATTATAAAAATCATTGAGTGTGAGTGTGACAGACTGTACCCGTGTGCTGTTTAACAATTGTATGAAACAAGTGAGCGAGGCGTCAAGGAGAAACTTGAAACAAATATTTCAAATGTATTATTTCAAGTTTCCTTGTGGTGTTACACCAAGGTTGCTAGTCACATTTTGGTGTTAACTCTTTCCTAGCGTTTGGCCAAGAGGCACAACCCAACAACAGAACAAGAAAGACAATAGCAATATTTCTTTTCTTTTAAAGACAATACCTCCTTTGTACAACTTATACAGCGATTATTCTTCTCTCTATATAAATAATGGATGTTGAATATAAAAAAAACAAACAATGGAACATTTTTTACCCCGCCCCCCCCCACCACCCAGAGAATGAATTCTAGTTAAGCTAATGTATTTGATCTACTAGACTTTATAATATTCCAATGATAAGTCTTTAGATCTGGACTTAAAAAGACAAAGTTTCTTCAATATTAATTAATTACACTCTTGAATCAATACTGCTTTTTTCTTCGAAAATTCACAAACGACACAGTCCTTTCAAGAACGCGATAGTCCTTTCAAAACCGATGTTAAATCTAGACCTGCTTCTCTAGCCAAATTTAAATATTTTTTTTTCTTTTTTTTTACTTTAAATAATTGAAAATGTCTAACTAGAGTTTTCTTAGTTTGGCCAACGAGATAGCAATTATTTTTCTCTTTTTTTAAGGAAAATTGTCAGAACGGTGTTTGTGATCAACCGTCAATGTTTAGGATTCCTCCATGACTTAGTGACTTAAACAGAGGTATTTAAAAAAAAACAACTTACCTGCAGCTTCTCTAATTTTCTGATTGATGCCCTGACTTGCGTCATTGGAGCTCTGTCCAGGTGAAGCCACGCTTGGGGCGTCTACGCTACTTCCACTGTCCCTCCTCCTATAGGAGAACATATTGCTGACAACGGAGTGGTCACCTGGGACCGAAAGTTTTGTAATCCAAGCAAGTCTTCACTATCCAGTGAGAATTTCTTCAAGTATGAAACAAATCCAGAGATATACATCCACAGAAACAGAACAAGGAATTCCACAAATGCTCGCAAAAACACACAATTAAAGTGATATGTAATCCAAGAGATTCGAGTCAGTCGTTATCCAGAGTGAATGATGGACAAACTAAAAACATAATGAATAAACAACATGAATCAAAATATAGATAGAAAAAACATACTTTTTTTAAAAAAAAGCTATATTAATTGCAACTGTATTAATTAATTTGGATCATTCATTGAGTAGTTCGTGATGAAGATATAATAAATGGTGCGATTAGAAATATTTTGACCAATTGTTTTTGTTTAGCTTTTAGCTTTCTGAATGCCGTTTGATCTTCAATCACTTGTCTGTAACCAGTTGTGAAAGGGGGAGGGAAGAAAGTGTATCTTGGTGAATGTTTACATACAAATGTGCACTCGGGATTCAAGCGTCCTCTAGGAGACTAATTCATCTTATACCACCACATCTGTCAAATACGATTTCTTTCCCTTGTTTAACATACCAAACAAATCAATAAATTACCGATAGTTAATTAAATGACTGATAAATTTTTAAAATTGATTCCTGTGTTGTCTAATATATTAAAATTCTGCAAAATTTCATCCTTGTTGAACCCTAAGATTGGGTGTGTGAGAAATAACGGGTACAAACTATTTCCATATTCACAGACAGAGTTGATACAAGCTTTGTAAGATTTTCCTATTAATACAGTAGCAAGAACAGTTTTGGTGTCAATTTCGGGAAAGAATTACACTGACAGAATTTTAGTTTCCCATAGATATTTCCACGAAGTTTTTTCATTTCTTTCTATGACCTACTTTCAGACAAACAAAAAAAATTCTCACGCTACTTATTATCGAAATATGAACGCAAATACAAGTGAGAAGCTAAGCGTTGAAACAACGAATGGTGATCAAATACATAATGACAGGATGGGGTGAAACACTTTTAATAAGAGGGAAAAAAAGAAGGTAAAATAAATATATTAAAATGGAGGGTCCTGACACAAGGCTGTCCTGTGTCCCAGAAAGAAGGAGTTGAAGAACCAGATGGTCTGTGGTTCTTACACAGGTTAAATAAATTCGTCAACCTTAAGGTTAAAAAAACGAAGAAGACACTGACCCCGAAAACAAACCTTATAGAAGAAAAAAAAAACTGTAGAGATGCATGATCTGGAAACCACTGCGCGGATGATCGCATATATTTGACTAGTTATCAGAACCTTACAACATAATAATGAGAACTGAATTCGAACCCAGCCCCATTGGATTTAGTGCCAAACCACTTGTTACTATAGATAGACACTTTTTAATGCTCGCTAAATTAACACTGTTTTGGTATATCTACTATGAATGTTTTACTAAGGGCTATCACAGATTAAATATATTTTTTTAAACAAAACAACGCTGGAATTGTTTGTTTGTTTGTTGTTTTTTTTTTGGCAAATAATTTAAAATGTCAGTTTCCTCCCTTTTATCCAACATTTCGACTACTTTTAAGTTTATTATGTTAAGTTTAAGAAAAAGATGGATTTGCCTTCTATTGTTGGATTAGAATAGACAAAAAAATAATTACTTTACGATAAAAAATATTATTATAACGATTGAATGTGTTCATGTATCAATATTTACAAAGTTTTAAATTCCGTGTTTCAGAATTGCTTGTGTGTGTGTGTGATTGATTGCAAAGGCTCTTCACGGCTCACCGTCAGACCCGCCAGAGTACAAAGGTAAGGAATTGTGTGATTCATACCCTGCAGGCTGTTGGGCGAATGAGATACAACAAAATTTATCTCAATTAAAGAACAAAACGTTTCAACAAATCGTGGTCACAATTGTTTTTTTTCTTAGACTTGAATAACCAGTAGACACATTTTCACAAAGTACCCCTGTTTTCGTATATACTCCAGCCGTTACATTCAAGTACCCTTGCTTTCGTATATACTCCAGCCGTTACATTCAAGTACCCTTGTTTTCGTATATACTCCCCTGTCACATTTAAGAAACGCTTATGATGATGAATGAGAGAAACAAATTTTAACTTAAATAGAAATTCTCCTGGTTAAAAAGAGTCAAAAAGTAACTAAAAAAATGCGAACGTCTGCAAAGTTCGTCTCAATGGTATGAAATAAGATTGCTAGAAACATATTGATAACCTATTGATCTAAATATTCATATACCATCTAATGAAATAAAGATGTCCCTTCAAAATAGAAAATAATCATGTCCTTCTGTGCTGTGTGTAAATATTACTATACATTTAGCTGCTGGCATAAATATTACGATAAAAAGAATATAATGTACACATAAAACTATTCAGCCATTGCCTATTTCAACAAAAAAAATAAATAAATAAGGTTGCCGACTTGTAGCCAAATGATTTATAACGCTGCTAAATGTGGCCGTCGCTTTTAGTTTGCATAACTTGGTCTGCCTTTACCGACAGGTCTCCTAGATGACCACACAGTGGCGCTAGGACACACACAATCAAGCACAAAGAAAGGAAGTGGGGACAAACAGTGGGCAGTGACGGGGCGAAAAGATGGACATTGCACTGATGGACTTCTTTAAGATAAAAATAAAGTTGGTAGGGAGGGAAAGAGGGGGGAAGAAGGAAATTGAAAACGTGACAGACATAAAGGACGAAGTTAAAACATAAAAAGTATGTCCGTCGGTCTGTAACTATGTGGATTGGGGAAGAAAGATGTAGTGTTGATTCCTAGTTTGAGAACACATAGTTCTTCCTGACAACCTTGTGAAAACACCGGATGTCCCCATATACACACATAGAGCACACGGGCCTAGGGCTCAGGTGTGTGGGTCAATGATGATGTTAGGATCCCATTCGTCAATATATAGTTTTAGTCCGCATGATTTAAACCCACACACAGAGTAAATACACAAGTGTAATGTATGTGCTCTGAGACATAAGTCTTGACAATAAAGTGAGAACCCCTGTGTCTGCATCCCGTTATTCTGTGGCACAGACTTCTCAAAAACCAAACATTGGACTGTCCACGATTATTATTTACATCAGTGGTGCTAAACCCTAGTTGTTGTTGTTTTGGCGGCCATAAAAAAAAAAAATTGGTGTCTGATGGAAAAGGGCCTCTGAGCTACTTATGAACTGTGGGAAAAAACTTTAAAGGGGCCGGAAACCATCAGGCCGAATTTCCTGGTCGTGCAGTATGCTCACTTGACTGTCGTGTGGTCGTCCCGATGGTCCAGGTGTTGTTGACTGTCGTTGACTTGTAGCACCAAACTGCTGGTAGACCGCTGTAGGCGTATTACATTTTAACTTATAAAAACTTAAAATAACTTCTATTGGTGAATAAAACGGATTAGAAATTTTATTCCAAAATAAAAAAATTCAAATTAAAATAAAATGAAATCAATGGACTAGACTACTAGACTTTAGTAAAAATACGAAATGATAATTTAAAAAAAAATCAACAAACTACAATAAGACTTCTTTTCAGTCTGACGTTCTGCAGTCGTCTGTCGTAACGACATTTCTTGCATCCCACAATCCCCATAGAAACATACAAAACACTCAAACACACACACACAATAACACACGGGTTTACACCCTGCACCGCTGCCATCTCCCGTCGACCTGAGGGAGGTTTACATTAAAAAGTAGATTATTTCAACTCTGAAGGAACATCCGATACATTTAAAACATACAAAACATAGCCCGCTGGCCAGATGTTAAGCATCACTGATTTACATAAATAGCAGTAGCAGTTGATTCGCAATGACAGGTGTTATTGGTACAAGGTGATTTGAAAAAAAAAAAGTTAAAAAAAAAACGGTTTAGACTTAAAGACTTATTGCCAATAAATTGAAATTGATTTTTTTTTTTTTTTTTAATTATTTGGTGTTTTTTTTTTTTTTTTTTTTTTGGTAGGCGAAAAGAAAAAAATATTGATCACTTAAGCTTTGCGCGTGAAACGGAGATATTTATCCTAAAAGTCTATACATAGGTTTGAAATACAGTACTCAAAACGGAGATATTTATCCTAAAAGTCTATACATAGGTTTGAAATACAGTACTCAACAAGGTAAATAATAAATGCTGCATATAAACCTCTGAATACCTCGCAGAGGTGCACCTGCTAGGTGTATCCTCTATTGGTTTACGAAGCTTAGACTCCACAACTGTCAGGGGCGTAGCTAGGAATTTTCCATCGTTTGGGGGCCCGGGGGCTTGACCTATTTAGGGGCCCTTTCAGTTGCTTATTATCTAATTTTTCAATGTAAAAAATACTCATTAGGGGGCCTCCCTTAAGTGGGGGCCCGGGGGATTTTCGAATTCTCCCCCCTTCCTAGCTACGCCACTGACAACTGTTCTGATTTGGTAAAACCTAACGCTGTGGGAGATCGATCAACAGGTGTGTAATGTGCAAGTGACGTTCCATTCAAGCACACTAGCCACACAGTTCTGATCTTTGAATGGGTAAAAGGCACACGTTCATTCATTTGGTTTCTGAGGCACAGCAGCACATTATATGCCTCGTGTCACCTTCAATTGTGCCCCTTGCATATGGGAATACCCTATCCATACTGTATCCTTAAATAGGTCACTGTGTTATTGTTAAATTAGGTGTGTAGATTGAGATATCCCATTGAGAACTAACAAATCGCTAGCGTGTTGGTAAATAAGTCGTGTTAGTGAAGAGGGTGTTATATTAGGGCTAGAGAGGGTTACTAGATTATATAGCCTATAAGCATTTATTTTAAAAAAGTATTTTTATCATAGCGTGGTATCGGGTCATTTCAGTCCTGATCAGACGCCAACTCAAACAGTGGTCTAGCTGACCGCTTATCAGTTGTAGGGGGAGACCAATGTTTTCACGACCCCATATTTTCCAGTCGGTTCAGGGGCGGCTTTTATGTGGGGCAGACGATAATGGATCACGTGATAAGCAACACATTTTTAGATGGGACCATGATGCAGTGGAAGCAGTACAGATCTAAATATCATTGTTCATTTTTGTAAGATGTTTGAATATATATATATATATATATATATATATATATATATATATATATATA
>JADKLZ010005243.1:30648449-30661881 GCA_021533235.1 Biomphalaria straminea
ATATATATATATATATATATATATATATATATATATATATATATATATAAACTTGGATGTTATTGGGTCACACATGTATCATATCTAGATAAAATAAATTATGCTCTAGAACGAGATCTAGATCTAAATAGTACGATCTGAAACACAAAAGAAATATTAAATTGTCTCTATTATTTAGATTCTATATTCTATTTGTATTTCAATAAAGTTGTGGGATACATTGGTTTATGTAGGGAAATAATTGGTCAGACCATTATCTGTGTAGGCCTACTCATGGCTTAAAACATATCGTCTGCTAGATCTACATTTGCTGCGTCGCATCCCAGATAAAAGTGATATATAAAAAAAAAAAGTCAAGAGTAGGCTATAATATACCTGTGGCACATTTTAATACCAACTTACATCTAGATCTAGACCGTGTATTACTTACGATGGATTAATAACTGAATGAACTATCACAGAATCATATTAATATATTTTTTGTTTAATCCCAAAAGGTTTAGATCTAAATCTAGATCTAAGTCCAAGTGAAATAGGACAAGGACCACATGAAGGCTAACAGCAAACGTGCAGTGTCACTCGTACTGCAGGCTCGTGATATAACTCTACGGACTGCATGGCCCTATTCAAACTGAAGATTGCGTCATTATCAGAACTTGACCTCATTTACCGATTTATACATTCTAGATCGAGATCTAGATCAATACTATTACTATAGATATAAGAAGAAGAGCCTATATCTAGAGACGCCAGACCTCGTGGAAATCAGGGCCATCATTCTACTCTGAGTATATTACATAGATATCTAGATAGATCTAATTGAACAGCTAAAAATTTCCACATATTTCCACCCGTCCCCTCTAGATCTTTATACTATGTTCCCCATTTTTCTTCTCAATCGGTGTCTCGACGCTACAGATAATTACTTCATTCGTTTGTGTAAAGATTTGTCACGTGTAAGCAGGACATAAATGTGTCCCCAAATAACAGAACAACCTTTTTTCTTTTTAAATAAGTTACAACAATAATGCACTCACAGACTTGACTAGATCACCTGATCGTGTTTTTACCTGTAGTATTAAGGTACAATAATTCATAACAGCTCTTTCACACCTCACAATCCATTAATTAATCCTTGTTACGTTAGAATTTTAAAAAAAAATCTTGTCGATTTATCCACACAGAGAAGCACTCGAACACACACACGCTTGTAAAGCAACACACTTGTCTCGTAGCAGCAGAAGGTTCGCCATTTAAAAAAAAATGAAAGTGTCACTCTCGTCTGCTAGACAGAGGACTCGCTAACGAAAAGTGTTTGATCGCTGCACGCACATACACACACACTCATATACACACACATGCACACTGCACTCTCTCCTTGAACGATTCGCCCTAATAGTGTCTTTTGCGATACTTATGTATCGATACTTTAATAAAACAATTAGATGTTATCTGTTGGTTTTTTTCTTTGCTAATCTTATCTTATAAATTAAAGACGTTCGTTTAAAAAAAAAAAAACTTCCTAAGCGTATCCATTTGTAAATCTTGTCGCAATCATCTTCTTTTTTTTTTTATTTTATAAGATAAGATATAAGTCGTTTGTTTTCCTGGATGATTGAGGCAGCTCGTTTGGTCTACTTGTACCATTCGTTTACATTCAATGTTCAGTATAATCGTTATGGTTTTGTTTTAAGTGTTGCTGAGAAATAATTTTAGATATTGAGGGCTAGTATTCTATTAGTGCTTTAACTGTTAACAGAAGTAATTGATATGTGTAGTCTATTATTCGAGAATAGTCATTCTAGTCTACATATAGAGGCTCTAGATTTAGATTACAGTGATTCCCAAAGTGGTCCATATGGACCCCCAGGGGTCCACGAGGACTTCCAGGGGGTCCACGAAATTGAAAAAAAAGAATTGGGGGTCCATGACATCCAAATGGGGGTCCCCACCAGAGTGGATCTCATTTAAGAAGGAATTAAGTTTCATATAAATCTCACATTAATGGAATCACCTATTATATCATACATATATACATTATTTATACGTTATTATAGCTAGGCCATTAAATAATCAAAACATTATTGGAATGAAAAACATATTTTGAATTTTAATACCTCATTAAAATAACTCAATTTGGTCTAGAGATAACTAATATTTAACATGGCTGAATCCAAATATAAAATAGACGGTGGTGATAATTTTCAAAAAATTTCTCTTCTTTATCGTCGAACTTATATTGCCTATGTGTCTTTTATTTATCAACACTTTATGTAATGACACCATGAAACCACCTTATCTGGAGGATCGTTGGAGACAAGCCACCCTGACAAGATTTGAAAAACTATTGAACACTCCATGACAAAGTTGAGAAAAGAACTACAATTGTCAAAATATTTGTTTTCAAATTTTAAGGAAAATATAATGGTTTACTGTGTCTTAAAACTCTTGCAAAATTATGAAAATGACATACAATTAGTGAAAAAAATGAATGATTTAGCCAGCAGATGAATTTTTTAAAACTATTTTGTACACAAACTTGCATCTGATTTTTGCTAAGAATTCTTATAAGCAACAAATAGTTCAAAGGTCTATATATGAACCGAGTTGTGCATGTCATGACGAATTTTTATTTGCACATGTTCGTTTATTTAAGGATAAAAAAATTCACGACAAAATTTCGTTTTGTGAAAACTGATAATTGACAATAAAGTCGAACACATTTGATGTTTTGATAGCAACAAATGGAGCAGTAGTATATCTTGATTCCAGGAATATCTTCAAGGAGTGCATGATGTATGTTTTAAAAAAATTGTTTTATTTAATTTAATAACTATATTTGCATAGTGTAGTTTTGTCTAGTTATAACTTTAACAAAAAGAAATGTAGACTAGACAGCGTTAAGTATTTGAAATTGAACTTCGTTACTTCCTTGTCAAACAAGAGAGTGTTAATGTGCCATTTTTATGATGCAGTGCTCCTATTTCTTCTCTGTGGTTCTCATAGAGCTCATTAGTTATAATGATCTTAATTTTAAATTATTTTTTCTCCATTGGGCCATTCAATAAGTATTCCAGCTCCTTCGTTTGTTGTGGCTTTCTGAGAACAATCCATGAAAACTCTGTTAGGGCAATGGTATTGTAAAAGAGTTCACTAAATTTTTTAGCTCTGTTGGAATATAGCTAAATATTTTTTCTTCTAATGTAAGTCTTTGCAAGCAACATAATTCTGCAAACAATATATTTCTCTATACAGCTGGTCGAGTCAATCTTGTCTGGTAATGATGTATTCTTTTTTTATCCAAATTATTATGTTTCAAGAAATCCACCAAAAACAGCTCTTTGTGAAACAACAAATCTTAATATGAAAAATAATTTCCGTTGCAATGGAAGTGGAGCATGCAAACCTTTAAAAACAAAAAGTTTCCAATGTGTTTAGTGATAGTAAACTATACATATTAGCTGTTACATAATGAGTTTAAATTTCAATTTTGTTAATAAATTTATTGTAAAAAAATGAATTTAACTTAAAATGTAGTTTTAAATTACTTTTTCACTCCCCATGTCACTGGTTGGAAAATATTTAAACAAAATGTGTAATTTGAAATTGATGAATTTTCAAAAATTCAATATAACTTAAACAGGTGGTCCACGGAAAACCAAAAAACATGTCAAGGGGTCCACGAGACAAAAAAGTTTGGGAACCACTGATTTAGAATCTATATACTGCCTGGGTCATGAGGAATACGCGCTGGACTGTCGTTCTTTGGTCTCGGGTTCATGTCCATTGCTATCCCCCGTCGTCCTTCAAGAGATTTCGACGATGCGGTAGACAAGCAGATTATCTTCAACTCACAAGGGACACCCTGGTGGCGCAGTGGCTGAGCGGTAAAGCACTTGGCTTCTGAACCGGGGGTGCCGGGTTCGAATCTTGGTGAAGACTGTGATTTTTATTTTGGGATACTTGGGCGCCTCTGAGTCCACCCAGCTCTAATGGGTACCTGACATTAGTTGGGGAAAAGTAAAGGCGGTTTGGTCGTTGTGCTGGCCACATGACACCCTCGTTAACCGTAGGCCATAGAATCAGATGACCTTTACATCATCTGCCCTATAGACCACAAGGTCTGAAAGGGAAACTTTACTTTACAAGGGACATCAGGAACATGTAAAACATTGTATATAACATTCATGTCTGCATAATGGCGTCAAGGACGAAATTCAAGTGCTTCTTTAGTTTTGAACTCTTTTAAATGTACAGACAGAATTAATTTGGCTGGCTGGGCGTGCGGTATGCGCGCTGGACTGTCGTTTGGTTGTCTCGATAGTCCTGGGTTCATATCCTGCCCGCTGCCATTAACCGTCATCCTGCGGGAGGTTTGGGCTAGGAAGTCTTCAGCTCTGAAGGAACACCCGAAACGTGTAAGACATTTTATAAACAACATTTCTATTTTTTTCAACAACAGATCTGATATTAAAAATAATTGTCAGTATAAAAACATAAACATTTTGCATCTATGTGTATATATTTATGTAGTAGTTACGAGTTGCAATATTTCCATGTTGCAAAATTGTAAAATCTAATAGGTTTATTTTACAAAAAAAAAAATGTAAGTGAAGCCCTATGTCGTTGCAGTTACAAACCATAATCATCAATTACCAAAACAATATATTTTTTTTGGACTGCGTTTTTCTTTGTGATATTATAATAGAAAGCCGAATATAAAATAATAAAATAACATAATATTTTACCAGGAAATATTAATATTAAAAAAAAGTTGATCTTAAAGTGCTGAGCTGTTTTACAATGAGTGCATACAAAATAGAATTACTATTTTGATGTTTAGAGGCTAAACTACCATTCGCGTTTCAAGAATTTCGATCAACAGGCAGCGTATAGGGCATAGGGTGACAAAGGGGGCAACGGTCTATAGTTTAGTTCTACTAGATGTGAGTGGACCGTCATTTGAATTTAAATAGTCAGTGCCGTAGCTAGGAATTTATAGGCCCAGGGGCTTGATATTTTTAGAAGCCCCTGTAGTTTGACATTCAAGATGATGACATGAGATAATGTACTTTATAAACATATCAGTCTAAAATCCAATGTGCACAGTAAATAAGTAAAATTAACACACACAAACACAAAATAATCATATAAACTCTTTTAATGAATGATACTGTCGTTGTTTATAGGCGAGATAATGCGTAAGTGACAATTATCTCAATCCATATTACCTCATTTCGTGCTTTCTATGCTGCAATTAAGGCGTTTATAATATCATCTAGATCAGGCATGTCAAACTCATTAAGGTATATGGGCCGCATAAACAACTTACTATGACCTGAGGGGCCGCAGCAAAAAATCAGTTGTAAAACAGCCTACTAGTTTTATGTAAATTAGAAATAATACAATATAATACAATAATTAATGGCATACATGTCCCTTAGCTAAATTTGTAGTACTATTGGCTAATTAAAAATTACTATGATTACGCATTATTTTCTTTGTCCTGATGCTTGATATCTTTTCTGGATACCATTTTATTAATGTCAGGTTGAAGTTTGTTTGCCACTGGCGCTTTCATCACAGATGACAAATTTTGATCAGATAATTTCAAACGGTGAGGTGTTTTAATAGCTTTTATTACGGAAAAGAACTGCTCACAGAGACCAGTGCATGCAAAAATAGCTAGAATAATAGCTGCAAATTTCCGAAATTTAACGAACCGTTCAGGGTAAATGGCACAGCCATTTTAATATTCTTCGATTTCAACTAAGAACTATTCTATCAGCTCTAGTTGCACATTTCCAGCAGCATTTTCAAAATCAAATCAGATCGCGTGATCGAGAGGCTAAGTGCGCTTGAACTTGGCTTGGCTACCTAGAAGGAGGTTCGAGGTTCGACACCCGACACCATCAGAGCGCCCAATGGCAGTACGAAAACCAACTCCTAGATGCCCCCTTCCCCCACTGGTCCACAAATGAGATTGTACCAAAGCGCTCCGAGCATGTTATAAGCATGAAAGTAGCGCTTTAAAAAAGCTATAATAATACTAATAATGAGGATGCACTGAAAATGGGCAAATTTAAAATTAGCATCAGTCTCTCTTATTTTTGCAAGTAACTTTGCATCAAAACCATTTCATTTCATGGTTGGTGCGCCATAACTTTGTTAGACTAGCTAGCTTTACCAAAGATAAATTGTACTGCATTTTCATCTCCTGTCTTTTCTCCAAAAAATCCTCGCTTGTTATGCATAGAACAGAATTCAAGTAGTTCCTGGTATATGTCAAAGTTCCTGTTAAAGACCCTTATAAATATAGCCAACTGTGCTACACCCATTACATCAGTTGACTCATAGAGACCGAATGAAAATAATTAAAAGTCAGCTCTGTAGTTCTTTATTGTTCAAGCAAGCTGACTGACTTGGCATTTATTCTATCTGCAACAGTGTCACTAGTTAACGCTATTTATTTGAATGCTTTCTCTTTTTTTCTGAATAAATGACTTCGGCTTTAACGAAACACTCCTTTATAAAATCACATTTATTAAATGATTTGAAATGGCTTGAAATTAAGTTTGACTTTATGTAGCTTACTTTCACTGCAGACTCAACGTTGCCCTTTGTTCAGTTAAACAAATACTATTTTTCCAATCAAGTAGCTTGTCATCTCTTGTTTTCCATCGTAATAGTGTAAAATTATTTATATTTTTTTTAGGTGGCCTAACGGGCCGCATGCAAGGTGGTCGCGGGCCCCCGCACACCCAGTTGGACATGCCTGATCTAGATCAATTCATTTTGACTCCACGTAAATACCAAGATTAATGGTAGTGGTGTAATATTTAATGTAAAAACTAATTTAAGGACATTCATTTGGGGACCGCTCAAGTAGGAGCACGGGGGGACTTTCGAATTGGGACCATACTACCCCATCCTAGCTACGCCACTGTCTAATAGGCCCATCAAGTGGGGCCCGTGGGGACTTTCAAATCCCCCCCTCATCCCTATCCTAGCTACGCCACTGTAAATAGGCCTACATCAAAATGACACCGTTGCTTTTAAGAACCCTGAGATCCACTAAAACAAAATTTGAATAATTATCTCAACGCTTTGAGCGTGACCTTTAGTTGACCCTGTTTGTAATTTACCATGTTCCCTTACACTTACATTTTTTTCCAAAAGTGACCTTTCCCAAGAGGTCCTAGGTCAAAACTAAACTTCACAGTCAACCTGGAGGCGTGGACGTCAAACGTAGATGTATTACCACGTGACTGCCCAGTGTCAGTGAGGTACGTAGTTGTTGAACTTGTCCCATTCGCAATGCCGGCCGTTCCTCACGGGCATTCCTACTTTGGTGGCCTTTGTCACGTGTTTATTACGTTTGTTTGACTTCAAAATCTTGACTATATAAGCTTGTGACATATACAGGTTCGGAGGCGCCTTAATGATAGTTCGAAACCCTTTAAATAACAATGAAATAACAAAGTGCCAATATGCTTTTATAGAGTAGTTCTTTTAAACCCAAACTGGAAACAATAAATGCATGTACAGTAGATATGTAAAGCAGATACAAGATAAAGTAAAAGCGATCAATATAATGAGTAACAATAACGGACGTCTTCATTATAAATATATGTATATGATAAAAGGGGGAGGGGTGCGAGGTGGCTGAGTGGTTAAGCGCTTGGCTTCCAAAACTTAGGTCCTGGGTTCGAATCTCAGTGAAGACCAGGATTTTTAATTCCGGGATTTTTAGGGCCCCAAATGGGTCCACCTAACTCTGATGGTTACCTGACGTAAGTTAGGGACAGTATAGGCGGCTGGTCGTATGCTGGCCACATGACAACCTGCATATTAACCATTATTCAAAGAAACAGATTGCCATAACATGTATGTATGTATGTATGTATCGAATAGAAATCAAAACCGCTTGACCAATCTTGATTAAACTTGGCAGAAATGTTCCTTGGGTACCAACTTAGGCCGTAGTGTATGTATTGTAGCCCTAAAACATATTTAAGACCCTTAAAAAAAATAAAGTTGACCAATTCTATTACAGCTATACTATTTTATGGATCTAGGCTTTGTTTACAGTGTTAACACAAGGAAAGATCGAAAGGATTTAGATCAGATCTATTTTAAGAAATACACTTTGCACTTATAGATTTTCACTTTGACGCATGAAAATGTAAAATATAGTCTAATGATTTTATTATTTAACAAAATTAAGCTTGAAATTTGTGTTTCAAAAGGATTTTTACATAAGTTCGTTCTTTGTATCTGCGAATATAAATATCCTGTTGAACATACTTTCATTAGACATTACCGAAAGGTTACACATCTCTCTATTCCTAGATCATAGTAGATCTAGGCATTCTAGGTCTAAAACTGTAATCCAACTCTAAGATGATAGAACTTCTCTTCGCAAAGATAGTTTTAATCTTTAACACATGAACATACTAATTATATTCCATTCATTTTATATTTTAATCAAATTAACATTGAAATTTGTTTTCTAAAGCATTTTTACATGAATGCAACTATTACCTAATATCGCGTAAATTAAGGTCAAGTAGCTATTTATAGCTCCATTCATAATTTTTGACGTGAATTTACGCATTTGCTTTACTTTAAACATTATTATTTTCTTTAATTGTTTCTAATGCACTATATCACTGACTACATCAGTCAGCAAATACGCAAATTAAGACCCGCGAGGAGCGGGTAATATCTGTCTATATATTTATTTATTTATATATAACTATTTATTTCTGTGGCGGAAAGGCTAGACCTTGTCCACTTCAGACCTGTGATGCTTTACAACTGGTGTTGCTTTATAACCGTGTTTCTTTACAACCTGAGTTGCTTTAACACTTGTATTGCTGCTTTACAGCCTGTGTTGCTTTACAGCATGTGTTGTTTTACAGCCTGTGTTGTTTTACAGCCTGTGTTGTTTTACGGCATGTGTTGCTTTACTGCATGTGTTGCTTTACATGTGCTGCTTTACAAAACGCACTGCTTGAAAACCGTGTTTCTTTACAACATGAGCATCAGCTAAATTTTTTTCCCCTAATTAGAGAATAATCCAACTCCTTGTCTGCCCTGGCATGTTAAAGAATAATTTTAGAAAAAAAAATGTGGATTCTCAGGATTTGAATCTTAATTAAACTTGGCATGAACATAGCTTCGATAGATCGATACGATAGCCACAGGAGATCTGATTTCTGCTAGTAAGAAGTATAGAATATAATTAATAATTTACTAAATAGTCTTTGAGACCCATGACAAAGGAAAAGCAGCTATGTGTACAAAATAAAACGATATTTATGGTGCACATATTTACATTTTAAATCAAATTTAAATGTCGCAAAGTGAACTGGGTTAATAGTGAGAAACAACAACAAAAAGCCCTTAATATATTGTCTTATAAATTTGCAGACTTTACTTCAAAAGAGAAAATGATTTCGCCCTGTGTGACAATGTGTACGACAAGTCACGCATGTTAATTAGTGATTCTGCCAAGTCTTTCATTTTCCTGATTCAAGCAACCGATTTCATGCTCCACTAGCACAAGGAACGAAGGAGCCAATTGCTTATTTAGCTTTAAGCGTTAATTCTATGTGTTTTTGAAAAGGAACAATGACTGTTCATAATGGATGTTTAAGCTAACATTGCGAATATTTAGGCCAGTGATAATTCACCTCTCACATACTTCTTTGATACATTAACTCTAAGTGCCTCAACAAGCCAAAATTTTTAGAAATATCATAGGGGAAACAACTGTGGTAAAATAGTACTCGCACATTTTGTTATTGATTATGCCCCCGGAAAAAAATTAGTATATGTTTTACATTATATATATATTTATGCTCTAGATTCCGAAGCATATATTAACAGTCAACTCTGTCTACTTTTCTGTCTGTCTGTCTGTCTGGTAAAAGTTCTGAACACGTTAATTCTACCATACCCATTCTCGGATCAAGTTGAAACTTTGCACGATTATTCATCGTTAAAAAGGAATTAATACATACACAGATATACCAATTTAGCAACGTCTGTAATATAATAAGTTGTTTTTATTACATTCTAAAATAGATAACGCCACGGCACCTAGGGCCTAGGGTGACAAGCTCCACTGAGATCGGACTTAGGGGACTTCCACATCCCCTTCCCAGCTGCTCTATAGCTTTTCTAACCAGGTGGACCGGCTTGTTTGTATTTTTCTTTATCTCGGCTCCTATGTAATGACATGGTCGATGTGTTTCGTCTGTTCCTCGAATATCATACGAGGCTTGGTCACTGAATTGAAGATCAATGAATAGATCAATTTGTTTTATCATTTAATTTTTCCGGGTAAACGACTATGTTTGTTAAATACACTCAAAGTAAAATAAACACTGTACTGTTAACTCAATCCTAAACATAAAATCGTCACAAAAAATAGGCACCCAAACAGTCATCAATCTTGCCCACACTGTGTTGGTCTTCAGGCTGATTGAGTTGTTTGCCCAGATGGATCAACTCCTGTTTCCCGACATACATTATCGTGCTATTCCTCTCGTTATAATCTAACGTCCTTTTGCTTGTTGTAATAATGCCGTGTCTCTACTGGTTGACGTTAGCATGTCTAGTGTAGATAACCTTTCATTTGCGCATGCGTGGAGTGGAGCTTGGAATGAGATTAGCTTACATCTGTAATAAGTCGTTTACGACATACCAACAAAGTCCAATACTTTAACGACCATAAAGATTCAATAACAATAATAATATTCAGCCATATGTCACTGTCCATAGAAATAGTTATGACAGGGTGACTGAATCCCTGTATAAGCACTGTCTCTATAGTACGTAGAGTCTCAACTACAATATATCATACGCCGCTATTTTGCATGGCCCATCTTAGGCCCCTGCAATCTATGCGACCGCAGTGGGCCCCCATTTTCAAAGGATCGCACTTTCATAGGACCCGCGCTAATTCAATGTGTATACATTGGTATTTATTTATTGGTAATTTATACACCTTGAATCAGAGCGGGTCCTATGAAAGTGCGAACCCACTGCGGTCGTAATAATATACTCAGAAAGACACAAAGAAAAAGGCACATTCCTCGTTCATATGCTAGGACAAATGTGTACAAAGCTCCTTTTTTCCTTGCGCTATTGGAGTATGGAATAGATTGCCTGAGGTTTGATCCCTTAAGTTCAAATTCAAGTAGTATAACTTAAAAAAAAAATGTATTTAAAGAGCGATAACGACCACGGTAACATCACCTAAATACCCTGAATTCTCCCCTTTCCTAACTGGTCCAGACAAGGGATCAGAACATATAGTATTAAGAAAGCTAAAAGCATGAAAAAGCGGTAAACAAAAAAAAAATAATAAAAATTTTTCGAAATACACAGATTTATTGTGGTTCGTTTAGAACAGGGGTCTCAAACACGCGGTCCGCGTGCCGCATGCGGCCCGCGAAACTATTTTGTGCGGCCCGCGGCCACGTCCGGGAGTTAAAAAAATTGATAAAATTTACAATGACCACATATAAGCCATGAAATGATTTACTAATGCACAAATCAGTAATCAGCGACAAATGTTAAACAGCAACTGATTGCCGCTGCAAAAGACTGCATATTCCATTGCACTGGACGAGTGTACTGGTGTAACAGACACCGCAAACTGCCGTATTTATTCGTGGGGTCGACGAAAACTTGAACATTGTTGAAGAGTTATTGGACTTAAAAGGAACAACCATTGGACGCGAAGTGTTTCAAGAGCTGGAAGCTTGTATTAAAAGGTGTGGGCTAGTGATGGTGCAACAGCAATGTGTTCAGAGAAAGTTGGTGTTATTGGATTCATGGTAGAGAAACAGAATCAGCTCAGCTTGGCGGGACGTTTTGCAGTCACACACTGCATTCTGCACCAAGAAGCACTCTGTGGCAAAAGTCTACAAATGAAGAAAGTGATGGATGTTGTCGTGAAGACGGTGAACTTCTTACGTGCACGAGGTCTCAACCACAGACAGTTTGTGTTATTTCTAGCTGATTTAGAAACGGAATACGGAGAGTCGCTGTATGATACGAAAGTCAGATGGTTGAGTCGTGGAAAAGTGCTGCAGAGATTTTTTGAACTGAGACGGGAAATAGCATTGTTCATGAATTACAGAGACATACCTCAGCTCATTGACCCAATGTTTTTTGTCGGATCTTGCTTTTCTTACTGACATCACTCACAACTACATAGCACAAAGCAGCTGATTACCGTGATGTTTGACCGCATCAAATCATTCAGATGCAAGCTAACTATGTGGGCCACTCAGCTGGCAGATGAATTTGCTAATTTCTCTTTTCTACAGAGCATAAAGGTTGAACAATAACGCCTGAAAAAATACGTAGACATCCTCTCCAGACTACTGGGAGATTTTGAACACCGCTTTCAGCTTTTCACTACTCTCGAACCACAGTTTTTCCTTGTTGCCACTCCGTTTGCGGTTGACATGAAAAACGTTCCAGAAGTCCAGATGGAACTTCTGGACCTGCAGTGTGACACTGTTCTGAAGCAAAAAATACGCTGATGTTGGCGTTTCAGATTTCTACCAGTTTCTTCCCAGAGAGAAGTTTCCAAACTTAATCTGCACAGCTGCTAGAATTCTAGCGATGTTTGGGGGTACGTACGTTTGCGAACAGTTTTTATCCAGAACGAAGGTCAACAAAACAACATTACGCTCAAGACTGACTGATGAGTATCTGAGAGCAACCTTGCGGCTTGCCACTACACGCGACTTCAGGCCAAACGTCGATGGTCTGGTCTCTGCCAAACGCTTTCAGCTGAGTGGACAGAAACATTAATGACGAGCCATCTGCAGTAAGGCAGTAGGCCTAGTAATTATGTTTTTTTTTTTGAGGAGGGGGGGGGACTAGAGTTTCTGTTTTTTTTTTTATTAGTGACAGAGACAACGTCAACTTATTTTAGTAAACTAAACTGCCTGTGTATGTAATAAACTACACTAAATGTAATTAATATTTATAAAAAGTTTATTTTGGCATTTAACTGCAGTGACAGTAATGTTCATAAAATTTTATGAAAAACATTCTCTTTTCGTGGTGCGGCCCGCTGACTGGTTGTTACTTTACAATGCGGCCCACATGCTGGTTTGAGTTTGAGACCCCTGGTCTAGAAATTCTAGATGAAGTTCTTTTTAAAGTGTTTTTATTTTTATTACATTTGTTTTTCAAGATACAGTCGATGGCTAGCAGAAAGAGAAATGAGGAAACAAACTCGCCTCACATCCAACTCAATTGTGTGACCTACAACTTCAGCCTTTATAATGAGAGTCACAATGAGAACAAAATAGAAGAGCACAAAAAGACTCTCGATATTGTCCATTATTAACTTAGTCAATATTGTCCATTATTAACTTAGTCAATATTGTCCATTATT
>JADKLZ010005243.1:30662447-30681528 GCA_021533235.1 Biomphalaria straminea
TAGATAGATAGATAGATAGATAGATAGATAGATAGATAGATAGATAGCGGGAACAATTTTCTCTATTCCAAGGATCTATTTCAGTCTTCAATGCCGAGCCCCCGTTAGCCTCCTTTCAATCTTTATAGATGCCTTCAAGGTCTCGCAAGCGTAGGCGGCCGTAGAGACAGCGATTGTATTGAGGAGGTTAATCTTGGTATCCCGGCTGATTGATTTGATTGCTCTGTTTTTTTTAAAAAAGACGACTCCCGCTTTACAAATCCGACATGCAACATCTGCATCGCTTGTGAGAATACTGCCTTGATAAGTCAGCTTGACTATTGTTGTATTCGTAGGTCTCTATTTTTCATTTACCCAGACGAATGAGAGAGAGGAACGAAAAAATGTTTCGCGTATCTATTTAGTGCTTGGGAAGTCCTGAGCAATGTTTTGCAACGTTTAGAAACGTTTAGCAATGTTTAGCAACGTTTAGCAATGTTTAGCAACGTTTAGAAACGTTTAGAAATGTTTAGCAACGTTTAGCAATGTTTAGAAATATTTAGCATTGTTTAACAATTTTTCGCAATGTTTAGCAACGTATAACAATTTTTAGCAATGTTTAGCCATTTTTGTTTTTAAGCAAGCAAGTTTCCACAAAATAGAACCGCGTTGACTTGTGCCAGACAGTTGCCGGACAGTTGGAGGTCAGATGCTTTTCTTACGAATGTAAGTCAAACTGGACAGTGTGGACACTATAACGTAAATGCAGGTGTATCTCCTAAATGTAATGGATTATATAGGATACTGTAAAGAATTTCAGAGACTCCAAAATAATGTATACCTGGAGGTCTGGGCCTTTGGTAAAGTAGACAGTATAAATAGTATAATGAAGGTTGGAGACTTATACAGGGTGGGCCATAAGTCACTAAACCATTTCAATTTTCAAAATCTTTTTATTTCTTAATATTTTTTATTTTTATAATATTTTTTTCAGATCTTGGAAATTAATTATGGAGAAATTCAGTACCGTCCAACGTACACAACTTGTAAAATTTTACTTTCAAAATCAAGGCTAAATAATTCAAATAGCAATGATCTGTCACGAGATCTCTGAAACTGTCGTACGCACGCGTATCAAATTGTGTACACAGGCTCCTCCCATTTTTTCCGAGATGACTTAGAACGCTTCATGACAGATACGCAACATAACCGCTTCAATTCGAAAAAAAATTGAAAGGTTCAGTGACTTTTGGCCCACCCTAAATTTCTCAATTTAATATGTCGAACTGGGGGCAACTGTTAATTATTGTAATTTTGTATGAGGACAAATTTTATTCTTTTACAAGAACTAGGGGGATAGGAGTGACTGCAACAACTATAGGGGTATCTCTCTCCTCAGTATAGTGGGCAAGATCTTTGCTAGAGTGGCACTATCCAGGCTGCAAGTGATAGCTTCTAGAGTCTACCCCGAGTCTCAGTGTGGATTCAGGAGTGGTAGATCCACTATAGACATGATATCTTATCTACGACTACTGCAGGAGAAATTCAGAGAGAGAGACAGACCCCTTTACATTGTTTTTGTTGATTTGACTAAAGCCTTTGATATGGTCAGCAGAAATGGCCTTTTCAAACTTCTAAGGAAAATAGGTTGCCCTCCCAAACTACTGAGGTTCATTGAATGCTTCCATGAGGAAACTAAATGCACTGTCAAATTTAATGGAGCCCAATCAGCACCTTTTGAGGTTTGCAGTGGTGTCAAGCAGGGATATGTGCTCGCACCTACTCTGTTTGGCATATTCTTCTCCTGTCTACTGCATTACGCATACAACGACATTAGCGAATGTATGTTTCTCCATACAAGATCCTCTGGAAAACTATTCAATGTTTCAAGGCTGCTGGCTAAAACCAATGTCAGGAGGTTACTCATCAGGGAACTCCTGTATGCTGATGATGCAGCTATTGTGGCTGATTCTGATAGCCAGCTACAGTCCCTAGTTGACAAACCATCTGCTGCTTGCCAGAAGTTAGGCTTAAACATCAGTCAGAGCAAGACTAAGATACTTGTACAAAACACAAATGCAGCACCTCAAATAAGCATTAATGGCCAACCACTAGAGATTGTAGATCACTTTTGTTACCTTGGCTCCATCATATCCAACAAAACTCTACTGGATAACGACATTAACAACAGGATAGCCAAGGCAATGGCCATCATGTCACGGTTACAGAAAAGAGTCTGGGACAACATATTGCTGACTAACAGTACTAAAGCTCTATTCTACCGTACATGTGTATTGAGCACCTTGCTATACGGAAGTGAAACGTAGTCAACCTACTCATGGCAAGAAAAAGAGCTGAACGTCTTCCACTTCGGATGCCTAAGGCGGATCTTTAAAATAAGGTGGCAAGATAAGATAACCAATGAGGAAGTGCTACGAAGAGCAGGTTGCCAGGATATCCGCTATGTTATCAGCAGCAGACGCCTCAGCTGGCTTGGCCACGTTCGTAGGTCGACTCCCACAGGATATTTTGTATGGCAATCTAATAGAAGGCAGAAGAGCCGCTGGTCGTCCACTCTTACGTTATACAGATGTATGCAAACGGGACATGAAGCTCTTTAAGATCGACACCAGCAACTGGGAAGAGGTGGCACTGGATATATCCACATGGAGAGAGAGCATAAAGGAGGGGTCTTGATTGCAGATGCCATACACAACAGAAGCAGAAAGAAGGGTGAAAATGCAACGGCGCCTGGTGACTACATATGCCCAACCTGCGATCGCATCTGTATCAAGGATTGTCCTCTTTAGTCACACAAGAGCTTGCAAGGGGAAAAGATCGTCTCGTAAAAGACAAGAAGAAGCAGGTACGAACATGATAGTGGAGCTAAATTAAATATTTGTAAAGCCTATTAATTGATATTGAGTAAGCTGATAACATGGCTTTAAAATGTGAAGTTTTGATTCCTTTATATCAACATTATACAAATATATATTTTTTTTATTAGCAAAATAAAAAAAAATGTCTTTAAGATAAATTCTTGTTTGGTTATTTTCTTTAAAGTTAATTTTATAATTAATTTCTTTTTATTGTCTTCTACAAATGGAAAACTATCTATGCATAAACCTGCAGACAGAAGATACACACACTCGTTTAATGCCAAGGAAGTCCTACGGAGTGAGGAAAAAATGGGTACCAGAAAATACGGCATCGACTGACGAGGCCAAAACATTGGGGGAGCACTTGTTAAAAGTAGCATAATAATTGTATAGATATTTATGGTTTATTTTAATGCATATATTCAATATCTTTTTTTAAACGAAGGCAAATGTTATTTTATTTACAAGCTTTTCTTTTATTGCACACATTCAGATACAAACATTTGTTTTAGAAATAATAGGATTTTTATTGAAATCTTTCGAAAAAGTGTAGAGCCCTCCACAAAAATTCTGCCACGGCGGCTCCACATACTTAAATCCGGCCCTGCATGGATGAGATCAGTGGAACAAGAAGCAATGACTCAGGATGGACAAAGGCCAAACTGAGTCATCTTACATTCGTATATCAAACCATATCGGATTGTTCATATTACTATTATCCTCGGAGTGGTTGACATTGACTATTCCAGTGCCGAATAGTTTCCTTCTGTTAAGGCTCTAACTTACTATTACCTATTCTTAGTGTAGGTACTTTCTAGACCTTTCACAAATACATAAAAAATGTCTGGCCCTTTTGTTGTTTAGTTGAGAAACACATGCAGGCTAACTCTTCAGTGCTTTTATAGTAACAAAACATTTTTCGTAATAATACCATTGTTTCAACTCATATTAAAAATCTAATATTTTTTCTTTGTCTACTTAAGACATGCAATGTCGAAGTGGTGGGGCCGGATGAAGCTTCCTAAGGGCCGAATTCTGCCCCCGGGCCGTTGTTTGTCCATCGCTGCCCTAGATGGCACATTGTGGAGAGAGATGGTAAAAAAAAAAAGGTATGGACAGTGAAAACAAAAAAAACTTTACTGTGGAAGAAAAATGTGCCAAACGAAAGATGGCTGGTTCTTCTAAGCAAATGCTTTTATCAGCGTTGTATTCATACGGGGATGTATCTCCAGAATAGGGCTCTACAGTCACACGAAAAGCTGCTCCAAGAGATGAACGCTAGTTGTACTTAGACTGAAGGAAGCCAGCACACAGCTCTTATTATAAGCGTGGATCTACCTATCTGAGACTGCTACCACATCTGAGGTCAATGAGTTCTTTGAGGTAATACCCAGTCATAAACCCCACCCAAAGAAAACATAAATATTGCGTAAACACCTTAAGGACATGGGGCCCAGAACGCCACCTTTCACGTCCGTCCTCTAATCTCAAACGCTATTTTATGGTGGGCTAAAAGAAGAAAAAAAAAACACACATATAAAAAAATCTTAAGCTTGGATCTGAAAAGGATAAAAAAAAATCGCCAAAAGAGCCAAAATTAAATGAAACAAAAAAATGAAAACGCCAAAAAAAAAAAAATTGTTGAATCTGGTTTACACATGGTCGCCAAATCTGGCTCTACGGGCTGCACGAGATTTAGATCATGTGACCAGTGTATCACGTGATATAGTTTACGCCTCGAGTCAGACCGAGTCCTTTCCCCTTGTATTTATTTCCACTGATGGGGATAGTTATTTTAACATTAGATCCGCCATGTTCATGGGGGCCATCTGTCATTGGCGTTACTGGGTAATCCTTACTGTTGGGGGTGAACAAGGGGGGCCCATCTGTTGTTCAAAAGAGATCTCTGTTGGCGCTTGTTAAAAAAATAATTTTTCTTTCTTTATTTTTTCTTACGACTGATAAAAAAAAACGTTATTCGTCTTCTGAAACCCCCCTCCCCCCCAAAAGAAGAAGCACGCAACTTGGAGGGGGGGAAGACCAGCGGCAACAAATGTTCCCTGTTCCCCCTTAGACAAACATGCCCCCCGGGGCCCTGGCAAGGTGTGCCGTGAATAAGTTCAAAGCCAAAAGGTGGAGACAGTATCGGTATGATTATTTTCAACACTATTACGTTAGAAAAATGATGCTCGAGTGTTCCATCGTCGAGAGATGGTTAGAAAAAAATAGGAGAAAGTTAGAAGGAGAAGGGAGATAGAAAGAGAAAGCGAGAGAAAGAGATAGAAAACAATTTAGCAAGAGAGGGAAAGAGAAAATAACAGAAGAAGTAGTTAGAAAGAGGCGGAGAAAGTTAGTGAGGGAGAGATAGAAAGTACGAAAAAGAGCGTCTGAGCCACTCAGAGGCGTAGCTAGAAATTTTCCATCGTTTGGAGCCCGGAGGGGGGGGGGTTGACCTCTGCATTTTGCGTTTTACTTAATTTTTAATGTGAAAAAAACTCATTTGGGGCCCCCCTCGAAATAGGGGCTCGGGGGGGGGTCAAATACCCCTCTGCCCCGCCCTAGCTACGCCCTGGAGCGACTTGTAGATTTGTTTTGTCTCAGTTCAAGTTGAACCTTTGAATAAATTATTCATTGACATAGACAAAACATCAATCAATTTAAAAAAACACACCAATTTATCCGTTAATTACTGGTAATTACTTATTTTGCTTCATACCATCAAGGGAAATTAATCCTTAAGTATTCATAGATACGAGTAAATATAATAATAATAATAATAATAATAATAATCTTTATTGTCCGTAAGGAAATTTGTCTTACAATTTGTGCATTATACAAAACAAAACATTATTAAAACAAAAATGTTCATTCACACCAGACTCACTCACAATTAACATATGAAAAGTTTACATTAGATTGGTTCTATTTAATGATCTGATTGCCAGAGAAACAAAAGAGTTCTTGTGTCTGTTTGTCCTTGCTATCGGTGTCTTGTATCTCTTTTGTGATGGTAAAATAGCAAAATCCTGACCCAAAGGGTGATTTTTTATTTCTAGAATCTTCTTAGATTTTGTGAGGATGTTTGCCTCAAACAGCTGCCCTAATGGGGTTTGCTTTTTGCCAATGACCTTACCAGCAGCATTTAGGATTCTCTGGATTTTATTTTTATTCTTAGTGCTTAGATTGCCATACCAGGCAGTGATATTAAAATGTAAAATATTGCCGATGTGAGCGCGATAAAACATAGCCAAGGCCTTTTCGCTAATATTAAAAGAGGACAGTTTTCTCAGTAATCGTAGTCTTTGCTGCCCTTTTTTGCTGATATAATCTGTGTTTGCTGTAAAATTTAGTTTATTGTCTAAAATAGGGTTTCGTCCCCTTAGATGATTGACCAATTTATTTCTCCCATATCCATTCTCGGATGAAGTTGAAATATGAATCAATTTTAAAAAGTATTGAATCAATCAATTAATTTACGGTAATTACTTAGTTCATTTGAAACCGAATAAGGGAAACCCATTATTGTCAGATATAGTTGTACCTGCGGAATAATTTCTCTTACATAAGACTATTTTTGTTAAAAAGAGAATTTTTATAATTAGTTTGTTTCTATATACGCCTAATAGCAGATTTTGTAAGATTTACTATCGACATATTTTTAACTTCTTACAATGGATTAGTTGACAAAAAAAGCGCGAAATATAAAATACTATAAAAAAGATTATACAAGAAAAAGAACTGCACGTGCATAGCTATATCTCTCACATGCTGTAAGATTTATTTCGAAATTGATTAACTAGCACTGATTAATTTATTAATTTGTAAATTTAGTTTTTTTTCATTGATTATTTTTTTGTTTTGTTAGTGACATGAAATAATTGTGCAACGTTTTTAATTGATCCGAGAACAGAAAGTGGGAGAAAAAAATGTGTACCAGACAGACAGACAGAATTGATATAAGTTTTGTCTGTGGTATTTTACGTCTTGAGAGATAGTTACTTTCATTTGCAACTTCTTGTGTGGCTAAAGAGGAAAATCCTTGATACACAGCTGCGGTTGCAGGTTATGCATAAGTACTCACCAGTAATCAGGTCGCTGCATTGCCACCCTTCCTTCTGCTTCTGTTGTGTTTGGCATCTGCAATCCGAGACCCTTCTCTTATGCTCTCTCTCCATGTGGATCTATCCAGCGCCACCTCTTCCCAGCTGCTAGTGTCGCTTTGGAAGAACTTCATGTCGCGTTTGCATACATCCGTATACCGTAAAAGTGGGCGACCAGCGGCTCTCCTGCCTAATATTAGATCGCGAAGTAGAATGTCTTGTGGAAGTCGACCTACTGGCATTTTACGACCTTTGTGATAAGCTTTGTAAAAAAAAAAAAAGAAACCAAACTTTTTTTTGTATTTAAATCATGTCTATTTTGAAAATTTAGTTTTAGGAGAAATCGTTTCTTTTTTTAAATGAAATAATTGACATTTTCCATAGTTAGAGACCTCTAATATCTTCAGATCGGACCTGATGTTCCCTGGTTTCAGTCCTGATGAAGAACACTAACTTCTAATATTCCTTAGTCCTGATAACAATTACTAACTCAGACCAAAACAACAACAACAACACATAAAAAAAAACATAGATCTACTAACAGTAATGTCCCTAGTTTGCTTAGAGAAATACTTGGTACTAGATAAGTGTAGACCAAAGGTCAGTGTGTTTGTGGAGGTCCCTCATCTCCTTAAGCTTCAGTATAAGTCTTAAAGTATGTCATAATTTTTCTGTTTTTTCTTAACACGTAAAGTCACCGAACTATGTGGATGCCACATGGCAAAATATAGAGATCTCTCAAGCTGCTTCAATCCAATACACTAACCATTTTGCCAGTGAAGTGCTTATGAAAATAGAAAGTCTCTGTTGTTAGCTTCAAGTTGCTAAGCGACGACCTAACTCTCTGCATAAAGACTTAAAGGGGAACTAATTCAACTTAATACCACTTCTGTCAAATACAATTTCTTTCTCTTGTTCAAAGGCAAACAAAATAATGAATTTTCAATAATTAATTAACTAATTGGTCTTTTTAAAATTAATTTTTGATATATTAATTTAGTTTATTTCCTAGTCGGTTCTAAAAAATAATACTTTCTAATCAGTTCTGATAACAAGTATAAACATTATTAGACAGTACAGATAATATGTGCAAACTTTTAACACATTACAATTTATTAAAGTTAAAGTTACCTTGTCAGGTTTAGCCAACATAAACCCTTCATGTTCCCTAGTTCAGGTTCCAGAACCACTAAGTGCACATATAATTGTTATTTCTCCCGACCCTCTCCGACCGCTCCCATCCCCCCTGTTTTGTTTGATAGTCTAAATAGATCAGTGAATGTGAGTATACTGGTGGCCCCTGGGCTTGGAGTGAGGAAGGGGGCCGCCTTCTAATTGACTAACAGTTTGTTATTTCTTGGGCGCATATGTTAAGAAGCCGTGTATGTCTCGCCTTTAAATCGATTCCCGTTCTACCAATTTATCCCACACCTCAACCGTTACTTGCAGGTAAACCCAGGTCTAGGGACCGCTACTTACAGGTAAACCCAGATCTAGATGTCGCTACTTACAGGTAAACCCAGGTCTAGGTGTCAATATGCACTTTAGCGTTAATCTACTCACTTTAACAAGACGGCGGCGTCCTGTCAAGGGCGGAAATTGAGGATTAGAAGAAATAAATGAAATTGGAAAAATGTAAACAATATGTTTATCTGTCCATCTACTGATATGTCCTTGACTTTTGTCGTAGTTGGGCACTTTGAGAGTTCCAGTAACCAAACCCCTCCACTTTTCTCGGTCAGAAAGATATTAAGAGAGAGGCCGGGCGATTCTTTGACATTGTCCAGCCAGGTTTTCTGAGGTTGACCCTTTCTTCATGCTCCATCTACTTTAACTTGAAGGATGACTTTTAACAGTGAGTAAAATGTGTGTCCCATATGGGGCAGATGATGTTAAGGTCATCTGTTTCTTTGGCCAACGGTTAACGAGCAGGGTTTTATGTGGCCAGCACAATCGCTTTTACTTTCCACAGGTACCCATTAGAGTTGGGTGGACTCAGGGACGCCCAAAAAATCCCGGAAAATTCAAAATCCCAGTCTCCACCGGGATTCGAACCAAGGATCTCAGGTTCGGAAGCCAAGCGCTTAATCATTTGACCACCGCGCCCCCGCAGTGAGTATTGTCTTACAAAATGACCAAACATCTACTAGGTGGCTATTAGAACAGTTTTCCTACCACTCTTAGTAAGTAGCCATCGTATGGTGAAAACAAAAGTGTATGAAACCGAGACCGATCAACTGAGCCTACTGTGACGTCACCATGAACGAATTGCTGTGACGACACTCTTGGGCCTGCTTTAAATATATATTCAATATATAGCCATGTTAGTTCTAGGTACTTCCGTTTCTTGAATTATTTAAAGACCACGATAGATAGAGAGCGATAGAAAGAGATAGAGACATAGAGACAGACAGAAAGAGAGCGACAGATAAAAGGAGATATAAGATTGAGAGAGTGAAAGAGACAGAAAAGAGAAAGAGAAAGAGAGAGAGAGAGAGAGAAAGAGTGAGAGACATAAGAAGACTCACAGAGAGAGACCATAACAATTACAATTTAACATATTAGAGTTAATTAGAGTTTATTGCAAATATTTGGCGTAAACTTTAACTTGAAGACAACAACTTGACGACACCAGTGCGAATAGACAAACAAACATACAAACAAACACGTCCCTTAAATTAGTTTTCTCAGGGTGTTGTTTTCTTTTGAAGTTGAAACACTTCTTCAAATATAGCACCAACTCCCATCTCTCCCTCTGTCTCTCTCCCTCCCTCTCCCTCTTTCTCTCTCTCTCTCCTGTCGGTACTCGCGTTACCTCTTCACCTGTAGTATCCGCCCTCCATAACTCCCATCGTGCAGTACCGACACGACTTACCCCCCCTCCCTCATTTTTCCTTTATTGGGTTGTCGTACCGAGCAAAGAGGGCGCTCGAGGGCGGGTAGGAGAAAAAAAAAAGGGGAGCCAAAGAGAGGGAGGAGGAAGAAAGTGGACTTTGTTCTTCCAATCTACAGGTGTTAATGCGGTCTCCGTCCGGACAATATCACGCCCACTTGTTAGGTCTCGTCATGATAAGAGGCTGAGAGAGGAAGGGGGGGATGAGGACAGCAGTGCTGAGGACGCCTAGAAGAGGGAGAAAACCGAGGGGCTTAGAGTGAGGAGGCTAGAGGTAAAAGGTTTCAAAGAACCCGACTGCGGCAATCAAAGACAATGGGTCGATTACTAGTAATCTCACTTCAAAGGAATCGCTTGAGCCAGCATCAAAGGAGATTGATCTCTAGACGATACCACGGAATCTGTTTGGTATCGGTGCCAAGTTTATAACCTCGTGACACCCCCCCCCCTCCGCCCTTGCCCACTGCACCCACTTCTAGTACAAACTCAGAATTTTTCTCACTCTTAGTTTGGGGGTGTGCTAGAGTGACTGTGAGTTTGTTCATACTTTGTTTCATAACAAAGTGTGACTGTAAAGTTGGTAAGAATCAATATGTGTATATGTAGTGAATGTCTGTGGGAAAAAAAAAAGATCACTGGAAAGTTAGCCACCGGAAAATTGTGTACCGGAAATATGGCCACCGGAAGATGGCTATCTTTCAATTCGTTGTATGCCTGGTAGTATAAAGTGTCTATGTGTGCCTGGAAGTTTGTGAACGTGTGTTGCTATGCTTAATAATAATGAGTTTGATGAATATCCATTACTTATTATCTTTCATGGTGCTAATGAAATTCTATCCTATTGTTTGTTCCTCCTCTGTCTTCTATACATATTTTTGTCTATCTCTGTTCTTTATTTCTACACCTTCCAATACAACTGTTTGCTTTCTAGGATTTTATTACACTTCCCTCCCACCAGTTTTGTATCAATAAGCAATGTTATGTATAGTTTGAATGTCGCATTTTTATTACTTTAGTATTAATCAAATTCTGAACATGTTACTGTTTTACCTGATTATATCAGTACCTGTCAATGTTATCTATTTATGTTTCTATTTGTGCTAATCGCTACTCGCAAAGAATATTCTCTATTCTTTTTTTTTAAATTGCTATTATCATCTTTTTATCTTCAATTGTATATTAGTATATTTTTTAAAATATGGTTCACACGTTTTAAACAATTTGTCTGTGACGCCACTGGCACAAATAGGGGCGCCACTTGCGACCAGGAAACCAGATCTTAATTATAGGACTATTTGCTGTAGTTGTAGGGCTCAATACATTTATTGTAATAATTACTTTTGATTTAACAGTCAATGCACCCGTTATTCTAGAAAGTAAATCTTCTCCGCAAGTGTCATTTGTTAGTCTTTGTACAGATACAGCTGTAAATACATTTCTCCTTCTACAGATACATCTCATTATGTACACCCAGATCCATCTTTCTACAGATATATTTCCTGCGTACGGAAACATTACTCTTTGTACAAAGGATCTCTATGTGTACAAGTGTATTTCATATTACAAATGCATCAATATTTGTACTTTGTAGATATATATCTCCCTCGTGCCAATTATGTAATGTGGTGTAGTTACATTAACATACAGAATGTGAATTTTATGTTAATATTATTGTTATAATGCTATGTTCGTTTTTAATTGTATTACATATTTTTTAAAAATCAAGAGAATTTATGAAGGAATACTTTTTTGATTAGATAAAAAGGCAGTTATTTAATATAATTAATCCTTAACCTTTGATGAATTTATTCAAAGTAATGGCAACCAAATGGCGTAAAATTGGGTCCTTTCATAGTGTGTAAGGGGAACAATCCCTTATTTTGCTTTACTCGAAGGGAACAAACTCGTGCTATAATTGACACGAAAACTTGAACAAAAGGGGAAAAAAATTTGAACAGGCTCTCAAGTCGTGAAGGTAAACTGGCCTTTGAAACATTGACAAAGTTCAGAGTGTTATTATTATGATTATAAAGTCATCAAAGGGTTTGATCTTTTTTTCTTTCCCGTGATCTGAAGTCGAGGCTGTCTCACAGTGCAAGTGTGTGCGTGTTGTGTTCAAGTGACAAGTGTACGTGTTGGACTTTGTGCGTGTTTAATATATGTCATTTCTATTTTTTGTAAAAGCTTATATTAACTCAATACGTCTGTCTATATTGTAATAACTTCAAGTGAAGGCAACTTAACGAGGACAACAATGTGTATTTACATGACATCACAGGTACATAAAACAACATCTTCATTTAGCATTGTTTCTCCATCATGACTCTCAACGTGGGAGGAAATCGTTCTTCTTACAATGTCAATATCCTGTTCTAGTCCGTTCACTAGAAGTACGCATCTGTGCATTAGCCTGAATGGCGGTGCGCAACGCAGAGTCATAACAATATTGTTTTAATGTTGTCCACGCTATTTCCCCACTTCTCATTCTTGGACCAAGCTGTAACTTTACACTGGTATACATTGTTGATGACAACACGCGAATCAATGAAAACAATTAACTATTTAGTCAGTTAAGTTCCTTTCAGACCTTGTGGTCTATAGGGCAGATGATGTAAAGGGCATCTGATTCTGTGGCCCACGGTTAACGAGGGTGTCATGTGGCCAGCACAACGACCAACCGTCTTTACTTTTCCCCATTTAATGTCAGGTACCCATTAGAGCTGGGTGGACTCAAGGGCGACCGAAAATCCCGAAATAAAAATCCCAGTCTTCACCAGGATTCGAACCCGGGACCTCCAATACGGAAGCCAAGCGTTGTACCGCTCAGCCACCGCGCCCTCATTTAGTCATTTAGTCCCCATTAATTAATTTTGTTGTACATATAAAATGTGCTAAGCTAAGAGAAGATATGCCTTGTTTAGTGAATTAGTTGTGCGTTAAAAATGTTTGACCAACACAATGTTTTTAAATAGAATTTTGCTTGTATTCTGTTTCAGTTGTTTCAACTTTGTCTAAGGCAAATGACTCACAAAGAACAAAGAAATTCACTTCGTTTTCACTCTAGCTTCATGATATTACATATCGAATGCAGACATTTCCCGCGGTTGTGCGTTACAACGTTGGTGCTATTTCATGATACTGTCTGTCCAATGTTCTGCCCGCCGTTCTCCAGTTTCGTCCTTCTGTCTGTCCAATGTTCTGCCCGCCGTCCTCCAGTTTCGTCCTTCTGTCTGTCCAATGTTCTGCCCGCCGTCCTCCAGTTTCGTCCTTTTGTCTGTCCAATGTTCTGCCCGCCGTTCTCCAGTTTCGTCCTTTTGTCTGTCCAATGTTCTGCCCGCCGTCCTCCAGTTTCGTCCTTTTGTCTGTCCAATGTTCTGCCCGCCGTCCTCCAGTTTCGTCCTTTTGTCTGTCCAATGTTCTGCCCGCCGTTCTCCAGTTTCGTCCTTTTGTCTGGGCAAGGACGTTAATAATCTTCTTTTATGAAGACTCTTCAATGGCTGTGTGAAGCGTCTAGTGTGGTAGCATCTTTGAAAAGGGTAGCTATAAGTAATTCTGCCTTACCAGAAGGTAGCCTCTCCACAGAAAGTCCTATGCAGCCTCTCCACAGCAAGTCCTATGCAGCTTCTCCACAGCAAGTCCTATGCAGCCTCTCCACAGCGAGTCCTATGCAGCCTCTCCACAGCAAGTCCTGTGCAGCCTCTCCTCGTGGTGACATGTGAAAACTGACTGTGGTAAGACCACTGCTCTCTGGCAAACTTCTGCAGCCAGGTGGCCCCGACATGCGATGGTGTTCCATCTCTTTGGACCAGTATGGAAGAGGGTGTTGGTGTGTGGGCACACATTTACCACCCAGGCCTTCCACCATCAACTGGAGAGGTCACTCCATCTCTGACATGTCTTTGAAACTAAAACACGAAGAGTGGTAACAGATGCCCTAAAATGATGATAATAATAATAATAATAATCATAATAATGATAATCTAGATTAACCTATAAAGTGATGTAGTAACAAAAAAGATATAGCCACGAGACTTAAAATGAGAAACTAATATTTGCATAATTTGAAAAGATAGGTCTTTATGGTCTTCTAGAACCGGGGTCAGCAACCTGCGGCTCGCGAGCCACAGGCGGCTCTTTGGGTGAGAAGCTGAGGCTCTTAAGCTCTAGGCTATTATTAATTTTGCATTATCGCAATTAAATCAGAGCTACTGTTGAGACGAATTACGTAAGCACAGTTTCAAAAAAAAACAAAAAAGAAATTTTTTGACAGATTTGAGCAGTTCAAAACCAACAAAACCTTTTTACCATTACTAGTAATCCTCTCAACACAAAATTACGAAATCCAAATTGATCCATTTGGGATTGATACGGATTTTCTAGAAATGCAATTTTCGATTTATAAAGTAAAGCTTTATGGAATGGAAAATTTCACAGAGTTAAAAATCAAGTTGGAAAAGGTGGAGCTCCAGAAATGTATGAACGTAACGCAACAAAAGTGGAAAGTTTTCAAAGAAATGCCGCGAGTTGATTCGCGAGTTGAATATAATTAAAAGCACAGTTAGAAGCCAACTAACAATTGTAAAGTTAGCGTCGTGTTTGAAACTTAAAACAACAAGTTATAATCCAAATGTATCCGAACTGTCTAAAACCATGCAAAGCCAACGCTCTCAATGAATTTCATTGTTCAATTGTTTGTTATATAAGTTCAACTTTGTGTTAAAGAAAATGTTTAACTGCTTTAGTTGTTACCGAAATAAAAAATAATTATCTAATAACGCCACGTATATATACATAGATATATAATTTTATCTGTTTTGACAAACACTACTTATATAACAATAAAAATATTTCTTTTTGTTAAAAAAATATTTTGCAAGTACTATTTATTGTTGCAAAAAAATGTGCGGCTCTTTAAAACTTTGACATTTTGTAAATTGTGGCTCTTTCGACTCCGAAGGTTGCCGACCCCTGTTCTAGAACAGCGGTACTCTACCTTTTAAGCTCGGCGACCCCTTTTTACAATCCCCCACTCTGCCGCGCCCCCCCCCCCTCCGATATACACATACAGCAGTAGAAGAGTAGGCAATAACAATCCATATTTTCGATGGCAAATCGTTAATCGACACCCAAGGGGGTCGCGACCCACAGGTTGAGAACCCCTGTTCTAGACTATAGTTTGTCTAAGATCAATGTGGAGTGAGTTCCAAAAATTTGGTCCATGCATTGAAAAAGCCCGCAGACCGTAGCTTTTGAGGGAGAAACGTGACACCACAAGAAGCGTTGAGCCCATGGAGCGCAGGGCTCTCTGAGGGAGATATGGAGTGATCAGGTCACTAAGGTATAAGGACATACACTGCTATCAAAGTGTGGTCACCTTGTAGTCGATTCTTGCATTCACCGGAAAACAATGGAGTGTACTCAAGAGAGCAGTAGCAGAATCGCTTCTTCTTTTTCGTACCACTATTCCTGCAGCATTTTTCTGAATTCTCAGCAGCTTAGTGATTTTGCTAGACATTCTATAGAACGCTTGCATTTTACCTGTAACGTATACATTTAGAATCACTAAAAACAAAAATAAAATAAACAACAATAACATTACATATACTCTTGTTAAAAATAAAATGCCTCCTTAAAGGGCAATTGTTTTTTACTTAAAAATTAATGTATATTTCATATAAAAACAACGGATTTTTTTTCTTTATCTGGCCCCTTCCCACTCCTCCCTGAGAATCCTGGTTAAGAGCAGGTGCGGCCCTAGAAGTGCGCGGGGCCCTTGGCGAGAGTCATGTGCGGGGCCCTTAGCCGTAAAGGTAAAGTATACATATCGTACGACATCTCGCTAACGGGCTAATCCCTCTCTAACACTGTAACAATAACAATACAGTATGTCCGCCTCAAAGCTGTGGGCCTTTTTTTTTTGTTACAAAATATAGAACATTACGTAGGTACTGTTGGTTTACTATTGGCCGCCAAAGTACATTATATACTGTATTGTGATTGTTCTGCATTAATAGAAGCTAATAAAAATATTATGTCTCCTCTCTCACTCTGCAAATTTAATCCAATAGGACGTTCTATAAGGACAAAGTGTGCTATAAGAGCTACAGTGGTCCATACACTTTCGCAGACCCGACTTTTGCGGAAGGGCTGTATCACGTCAAAAAAAAAATTAATTAAAAAAAAAACAACAACAAGGTTACAAAGACAGTTTCTGTGGAAACACAAACTCAAAATCGGCCCCCCGAAGTGGTCCATTCAGGCAGGTAGAAAGACAGGTTTCAATCTTATCAGAAAGAACATCAGAATGAAATTCTATCAAAGACAATTGACAGAGAATAATGGAAAAAAGAAGACAGATCTTGTGTGGTGCCCCAGCGGTCCAGAAGACCAAAGGATAGGTGAAAGTGAAGTTTGATGTTCACGGTTCCTACCAGACTATAACACGCGATAATATAAAAAACTACGTGTTAATTGTTGTTTGAAATTAGGTCCAACTTATATGTATACTAATTAGATTTTTTCTCTTTAAAAAAAAGTAACATTTTTTTAATGTAAATGTAGTAGTTAGTAGGACAAAACTTACTTAACGTAGCAATAAAAATGTAAAAAAAAAATTTGGACAAAAAAAATCAAAAACCGTTTGCATAAATCTGTTTAAAAAATGGTAAATAGTCATCTTCTCTACTAAAGAGCCTGCTGTGTTTGTTACTATTAATAGTGAATAGTTGTAAAAGTGATGTATTTAATGAAAAAAAAACCTGCTTGCATAAGTGATTTAAATAATTAGATATTTCGCTTTCAGAAAAGAAAAAAAGTAGACGATGCATCAAAACTTTGAAGGGTCTAAAATCTAAAATATTATGATGCCGGATTTTGAATATATTTTCTAGTTTACGAGATCTAAACGGAACGGACGGACGGACAGACATATATATATTTAGATAGATAGATAGATAGATAGATAGATAGATAGATAGATAAAACTGTACTACAAAACATGTCCCCTAGAACAAGCTTTCTTTGGAACAAATAGATCGTATCACCTTCTTCAAGTGATTAAGTTCAGCCTACCAAATCTACTTAGACCTGCAGCCTACCAAATCTACTTAGACCTGACTAAAAGTTCTCCACAACAAAATGGGCTTTGGGGCCGACAGATATTGCGAGTGTTGAAAGACAATCCACAACAAACTTCACAACTTTGTCAACAGATGCTTCCACAAGATAATCAACATCAAAGACTTTGAATGTTCAGCGAGCACTTGTTTGTACCTGTTGTCAAGGGGACAGAGAGAGAGAGAGAGAGAGAGAGAGAGCGAGAGAGAGAGAGAGAGAGAGAGACAGAGAGAGAGAGAGAGAGAGAGAGTAAGAAGGGGGATCAATAATATAAAAGATGAGAGAAAATTACTGATAGAAAATAAAAGGTGAAAAGAGAAAAAAAAGATATAAAAAGAGATAAATAGATCTAAAAAGAGAGAATCAAATAGAGAGAGAGAACATACATGAAAAATAGAGATAGAGAGAAAGAAAGATAAGAGACAAAGAAATATAAGAGGGAAAGAAAGACAAATCAAATATGTTAGAAAGACTAAACGAGAGAGAGAGAGAGGGAGAGAGAGAGAGAGAGAAAGAGAGGGGTGTGAGAGAGAAAGGGAGAAAATCAAACAAAGCATTAGGGCTTTAATTAAAAGAAATTTCTATTAATCAAATAAGAACATAAAACTAAAATGCTATTTACCCTAAGTTAGGCAAATAATAAAATATGCATCCTCTGTTTGGGACCCCTCAACTCAAGAAAACATTAAGAAACTAGAACAGACACAAAATAGAGCAGTGAGATTCATAACAAACGAATATTCACATTTGACTAGAGTAACACCTTTAGTAAAATCACTAAATTTAGAAAGCCTTCAGGATAGAAGACTTAAGAGTAAAGTAGCAATTATACACAAAACACTGAACCATAATAATATCTTCAAATACAAAAACATGGTTTAATAAAATACTCAGAGAGACACAGACACAAACCGCAATTCCACGTGCCATATGCTAGGACAAAAGCTCCTTCTACCCTGGCGCTATTAGAGCATGGGATGGATTGCCTGAGCTAGCCAGGGAAACCAGTGACTTGGCAGAATTTAAGTCATTGTTTAATATGCATGACTGAATGCATAACGCGTAGGACGTAATCATCTTTTTTTTAAGTAACGTCTGTATTATATAAGATAACAAGATACAGTACTCAATGGACTGGGTTGTAAATAGCAACAGTGCTCTGCACAATATGAACTCTACGGACTATGTACCAATGAACTTCAGTTCACCATTGGGTCAATATGATTGATTAGGGAATGAAGTCTACTACAACATGCTCATCTCGTGACTTGGCCACTACAGAAACAAGAAGGACTTTAAAGAATTTTTCTTAAATTTTTCTTTCATTATCATTAGATAAAATATTTCTGATTGTCAATTTCAGAATGAAATATAAAATATGTATTTGTGAAATGTCTCTGATTGATTCACGGATCGATTCAATTAAACATTCATTCATGTTTTGTTTGTAAAATGTTTTAAATGTTTCGGAAATTCCTTCAGAGTTGAAGATAGTTATTTCCTAGTCCAAACCTCCCGCAGGACGACGGGGGATGGGAGCGGGCAGGGTTTGAACCCAGGACCATCGGTAAATCGATACGACAGTCCAGCGTGCAAACCGCTAGACCAGGCAGCCATCCATCATATAGAAATCTCTAGAACTGCTGTATGGAGTGAAATTTTGATCAGGTTCCTCTACTTATCACTAATTATAGATATGATAACTTTGTATTATTGGTGAAGAGATTTGCAAAAACTTCCTATCTTTCTAACTTTCTATTAAACATTTGTATTTAGTTTTCGTTGGTATCATAGATTATTGTAATCTTTTATTAATAAAAACTTTAAATACTAATGTTCAACAGTGCAAAAAAGACTTTCGACTTTTTTTTAAATGCATATTTTCTTTAATTTTCCCTAAATAAGAAACTGCAGCTTGAATACGTTTCAGAGGCGTATACATAAATAAATAAACACCAGACAAATTAACAAAATATCCCACCTTTTTAAAAACTGTTTCTTAAACTTTTACTTGTGATAATATTATATAAAACAATAGCCGCAAATTTCTTCCACCCAGATTTTCAACCTGCAAAGAGGTCTAGAGTCTAGAGGAGCACTGTATGCTCAGGGCG
>JADKLZ010005243.1:30684956-30699581 GCA_021533235.1 Biomphalaria straminea
TGCTACATATGCTGTATAAGTAGTGCTACATATGCTGTATAAGTAGTCATTTTGTGTTAGAGGAGGAGGGGAGGAGAAAATGTAAAATCGTAAATAAAAAAACAAAAACACTTTTTGTAAGATTAAACAAACTTAAAAATATAAGTTATATTTTCGTGTCTCTCTTTATGTTTCAGACGAATTTATTATCTATTAACTGGATCTTCTTCTTAAGCTTTGAAGTTTGAGGGAGAGAACAAATATCTTTGAACACTAAAAAACGAGTACGAGTTGTCTCCTTTGATTTGGATTACTACAGCCAAGGGCTCTAACTCTACTGAAAAAGTCAGTTTAAAAAAAAACAACAAACAGTTTCACGTGGATTTTTTTTTTTATTTGAAGAAAAACTAGAGTGCCCTACCCTGCGCCTTCTGTGCAACATTCAACAGGTGATTTCTAAGGTGAGTAACACCGCTTTGAGGGTTAAACGAGTGATTGAGATTAGAACATTGGAGCTACGTTGGCCAAGCAGAAAACCTGTTACTGAGGTGGGGCAGAATCTTGTTTTTTTAAGGTGTGGGTGGGTGGGGGTTAATGCCTCGTTCCGGATTGTTTGGTTGAAACCTATCGCATATGTAACGTATTTTTTTAAAGTCGGATATAGATTTATTTGTACATATATGTATGGATATAATATAATGTTATTGAGTGAATTAAGTGGGTGCATTATGGTTTCAAAATAGGTGAGGTCTTTGTTAATAAATACTGTTTTCTGATAAAACAGTGAGCGAGGCATAACTTGTCACTTTCAGTCAAAACCTGTACTTGCGTGGCTAGTGCAATGGCCAGCGTCTTAAAAATATGTTAGGTTGGTCTGGACAGTTATGAAGTCTACAATAACCCAAAGGCGTATACCTCTGCACCAAATGAAATAAACGACCGATTAGTACTGGTCCATGAAAGGTAAATATAAAAAAAAAAATTAATAAAATGGAAAGAGCCGCTCAATTACCACCATGTATCTCCACAGTGGACAATTTATTTTACCTTTTATATTTAAAACAAAATTACTACATTATCACTAATTAATTACATTTTTAGTTATTTCCTCTTTTGTCTTTGGCGATGAATAATTGTGCAAAGCTTCAATTTGATTCAAGAATGGGAAGTGAGAGAGATAACGTGTACACAATACGTACTGGACAGACAGAGTTAGTTTATGTAAGCTTTGTAAAGAGAGAGAGAGAGAGAGAGAGAGAGAGAGAAAGAGAGATAGAGAGAGAGAGAGAAAGACAGAGAGAGAGAGAGAAAGACAGAGAGAAGGAAAGACAGAGAGAGAGAGAAAGACAGAGAGAGAGAAAGACAGAGAGAAAAAGACAGAGAGAGAGAAAGACAGAGAGAGAGAAAAAAAAGAGAGAGAGAGAAAGGTAAGAAGGAGAGAAAGCGAGAGAGTGAAGAGAGAGATAGAGAGAGAGAGGAGAGTAGAAAGAGAGAGATTGTTAAAGAGAACCTGAGAGGTTAAAGAATAAGAGAGACTAAAGAGATGTAGAGAGATTGAGAGCAAGCAAGAAGGAGGTTAAGAGATGGGATTTGGGTGATGGAAAGAGAGAGGTGTTAGGAGGTAGAGAGAGAGAAAGAATGAGAGAGCGAGAGTTTGCTAGAACTAGTAAGAGAGAGGATGGGAAAGCAATAGTAAGAGATTGCAGCAGAGAGAGAGAGAGAGAGAGAGTGACAGAGAGAGAGAGAGAGAGACATTTAAAAAGCATATAAAACTTGTAAAAACTTCACATCAAGTTTAAAATGGTGTACATGTTTCGGACGATTCTTCAGAGTTGAAGTTAATTTACTTCCTAGTCCAAACCTCCCACAGAACTGCGCGAGATGGTTTTGAACCCAAGACCACAGATAAGTCCAAACGACACGACCGGCCAGGCATCCATTAATGTAAATGAGATGGCCTTAACAGCACCCGTGGCCCCACGTGAAGTTCATTTACGGGGCCACACGTATTCGAAAGATGGGCCCATGACGACACAAAAATTCTCGTAGCGCCCATCATGCTCTATTTACGACCCTTAAAGTCTGTCTCTAATGTTTGTAAAACTATAGCCATTGTATATGTTTCTAAGACACTTCAGAGAATGGAGTCCCGTCTTTTCTACATGCGCATCAAACATCAGTAGTAATTAGGGACTTATGTTCGAAGTCTTACTAAATTCAACTAAAAAAAAAAATTCCATTGATGTCTTGATAGGCTGCAAAACTAACCCAGTACTTCCCAAACGTTTTCCTTAACTTATTAGTTAATTAACTATTTGTAATTAATTATTTTACTTGGTATCTCGAACAAGGGAAATAAATAGTACTTGACTAAAGTGGTGGTAAAAGCTGAATTAGTCCCCTTTACAGTTTGTCGTATGAAAAATATGACATATAGTAGTGGGCTATAGAGCAACAGATAACTAAACGATCATCAATTTTCATGGGCACTTCAATAGCAGAGTGGCTTCAGTGTTGGCTTATAAAGTCTGAGGGTAGTTTGACACATGAGTTCAGGTCATTCATCCTTTTTTATTACATTTTTATAGATGCTTTTTTATTGTTGGTCTAGAACTCTAGATCTATAACAACTTTGGTATTACTTAACTGATCCTAACTAATTGATATAATCACTGCCCATTATAAGCTTTACTTTTTGAAGTATTTTTAAAAATAATTTTCTTGTTTAGATAGGCCAATAGCAATGGATGCCTACTGGATAATTATTTTAGGGACCTGCGAATCAGGAAATTTTTTTCGAATCGAATATCAAATCGAATATCAGAAAATATTCGAATTTCGAATCGAATTCGAATCGAATATTCTTAAAAAAAAAATTGACAACCAACAAGTGTAAAATAAAACTTCAAATTCAAAAGTGTTATTATATTATTTTTATTTAATACTGAAACACAAAAAGTTAGCAATAGTTAAATTGCAAAGCAGGCCTTTTAAAAAAGTAGATCTTTATTTATTTTGGCCCAAATCAAAGTTTCAGCATTATTTTCCGAGAGATTGTGACGATGGTCAGTAATAATTTGTCAACCAACTGAATGAACTCTTTCTGAAGAACAATTTGTTGCCTAAATTGCAAGCAAATTCCTAGCTGCTCTGGCCAAAAGTGGAAAAATATTAATACTTTCTTTCCAAAACTGAAGAGGGTCACTGTTTCGATCTACAACTGATGGTTTGAATACAAATTGACTTCACCTTTAATTTGCTCAGAAATGGTGGAAATTTTGTTGATTCTGGTATCTCCTTTAGCACCATGCACTTTCTCGAACATTGAATCCATAAGGCTTCCTCTATTCCTGTCTTGAACAAGACTTTCACGTGGCATTTCATCAGAATTTTTGCCAATTTTGCTTTTTTGGAAAATATTCGAAGATTCGAAAATTTAAAAATAATTTCGAATCGAATTCGAATATTCTTTTTATATTCGAATTCGAATCGAATATCGAATATTCGCAGATCCCTAAATTATTTCAAAAGTTTGTGCAACATTTATTCAGGCCTGTGGAACACTAGGATTCCGCGAACCCATTTTGGTAAATAAAACAAACCATAGCAAAAAACAACAACCTCTGAATGAAGTCTATCTTTTAATAACATAGGAGTGGGTTACTTATCAGAATTTATAATAAAGCCATATAGAGATGCCTGTTGAATAACAATGAAATGTTGCCAGTTTGATTGTTTAAAGATTAAGAAATTCTTGGTTTTCATAATTTACATAACCCTTGTGTGTTTATTACAGCTTTCTACAGTGTTGCCAAGTGAACTAAATACAGATAAGTCAATTATAATGATGGCAACCACTGAAGCCCCACCATAAACTTTCATTCAGTGACTTGTAACCAATTCAGACATGGATACTATAGTCAAAAGATGAGCAACAGCCCCTTGAACAAGGGCCATTTAAGGTGAGCATCAATGAATTTTAGTAGTATAGTAATTCGACAACAGTAGACAATAGTGGTCACTACCTATATCATCTAGACTTGACAAGCAGTGACAGGTTCTACGTTAACAGAGACTAAAGAATGATTTGACCGTGATGATGAGCTAGCGTGCAGAGTTGGGTTGGAAATGTTGGTTTTGCAAAAGGAAAAATTTAGCTGTGTTGCATAGGTCATGGACTCAACAGACGGATCAGTGTCATCATCGGTGTCATCGCCAGTGTCATCATCGGCTCAAGAAGGTTAAAGAACGCTAATATCTCCAGTTAGTATAAGTTTCTATCGGTATTGTCTCTCTAACATCTAAAGCCAGTAATTGTTATTTTGTGGATTGTAGACGTTGATGCACTTAAATAGCGTCTTTTGTTTAGTTATATGGCATGGAGAAGTATCGGGCTGCTTGGAAGAGGATAACCAACAGCAGAGAGAAACAAATCAGAGAATTTTTGTCCAAATTGTGCAGTAATTGGTCAAACCTACCATGTAATGAATGTAGATGACACTTTTCTAAGAGGTAAGATCGGAAACTACAGCTGTCTTTAACTTCATAGGACATGAGACGGGCCTCAATTACTACCACGAAGGAGAAGCTTCAATTCGCGTTAGCCATGATCTTTCCAAACTGCTGAGACCTTATAAACATCATCAGCTTATTAACGACGCCGACTGCGACCTTAAGTAGAGCCCTGTCGTGGCAAAATATGCAGGTAGTACCTGGGTCTGCGTATATACGTGAAATACTCATCTTTGTTTTTCGAACGTAAGGACAGTATACGAAGTTAGAGTTATCATAATCACCAACAATAAACTCCATTTGGCCGTGGGCTTTAGAGAGAGGTCTAAATCCTTCCTTGTTCTATTTAAAGTGTATGTTTCTGTTGTGTTGTTTTTTATATGAGAAAAGAGTCCTTGTAATCGCATCAAATTTCCATAAAGATCAATAAAGCAGCCTTAGTCTAGTCAAAAGCCCTGGACAGACAGAAACCCTGCTGCTGTTCGTAATAAACAAAGATTTACTGCTGCAGGGCTGAACGACTGTATAGAATATATATATATATATAAACATGCATATATGTGAGCCTACCATACCTTGCTGATACTTTTTTGTGTGTTTTGTAGCTGATGAAGGCTTCGTGACCGAAACATCCTTTGTTTTACTTCGTCTGGCCGGGTTTATTTTCTATACTGTTGTTCGTAATGCATTTATGTCACCATACAGGTCAAATACTTCTGCACTGCCGTTAGAGAATAAAATGGGTTGCCTGAATCAGACACGAAAACCAACGTCTTAACAGACTTTAAGTCATTGATTGACATGTATGACTAGATTGACACATGACATGCCCAGGACGTAATTATTTTGTTTGCTGAATTAACGTCAGTAATAAGATAAGATTAGAAAAGATAAGAACTTGTAGCTTCCCAGATCTCACCAATTCGAAAAAGAAGGGTGGAGTTTTAGTTATGGAACACTTACAATCATAAACGTGTTGAGTGGGGGAATGAATACATTTAATTTCTTTCCCCCCTCATGAAATGTTCTAATATGTCACTATAGTATTTGCGAACACACGCACACACACACATACACACATAAACAAGCACATACACACACAGACACAACTCCCTTTGCCCTCAGAGCCATCAAACACTTACTTGGCCAGTGTTTATGTTACAACAGCGACCCAGTTGTTCTCTGCGAACATAACTTGTCATAACACTTGCTTGAGCTGCTAATGTTAGGGGACTATCGGTTGACGAAGGTGTCATGAAGCCAGCACAAAGACCAGGCTATGTTAACTTTCCCCCCAGCTGAGATCAGCGGTCAGTAGGGGAGATCAATGAATTATGATTTGTTCTGAAAATTTGAAACGATCGCCTGGCAGGTAGATCTCCGAAGTCTTGAGACTTAATGAGCAGTTTACCCACCATCCCATCTCTTTGAATAATTACTGTTAGTATGTATATATATATATAACTTTAATTATCTTTAACTTTTTACATCTCTTTATCTTAAGTATCTTTATGATTATATATAACCTTAGGAAGTGTTTCTTTATGTATATCTTTATCTAGTTTTTCTCTTTATATATCTTTATTCAACATTACATGTTTATCTTTCCCCGGTTCCCGTATGATGCGGTATCTATATATTAAGTATCTATATAGCTATTTAACACTAAGTATTAGCATTTTTATCTATACTTTTTCATTTGTCTCTTAATATTTATATCTTAGGGTTTATATCTCTATCTTAAGTATCTTATATACTTATTTGTATTTATCTAAACCTATTTATACTGTAATATGTAGGTCACAGCTGGGACTGCACAGCCACGGGAAACACTGTATTCCTAAGTAATCTTCGGACTCGAAGACAAGCCTATTATTATTATTATTATTATACTGTATTTATATCTTAAGTTATAGCTTCGTCTTGGTGTTATTATATTATATTCTTATCTATATATATAATCCTCAAAGTAAAAGGTCAAACGAGCAACAAGTAAATGGGAAAATCCCATGGCGCAGCAAGGTGTGAATGAAAGCTGGTGCATCCCAATCCGCACTATTGTCATTCACAAAATAGCATAGACATAAATAAATATACATTGATTATGTTAAATAACTTCATGTAACTTGAAAACATGTATATAGATCTATATCTACTATTGAATTCGGATTTCCAAATTATGAATAATTTAAAAATTGCACGATCTTCAGTCTTAGAGATTAAACACAATTTATAGACATAAAATAAAGTACACACAATCGCAATGCACAGATTTTTGTTTCATAAAACTCTCTTATGAATTTGTGTAGTGAATGGAAGAGAGGTTAAAAAAGTGGAAGCCTGAAGAGATTATATTGTGTCGTAAGACTCTTGAAACTAGATCGACAATACACAGATAGAGTCTACTCTCAGGTTTGACTATAGAAGTACTTTAATTAATATCACAAATTACTTTACTTTTACTTTACAAAAGATTTCAATAATTTCCGGAGATTTCCAGGACTTTTTCGTAGGCCTATATTTAATAACATTTCAGGATATATCCAGGGGCTCCTGATAAATCAAGAGGCCGCGGAAAATCTGTTATATCATGTTATAAAATGGTTCAATTTAATAATTTATACACCTAAAAATTAGCACGGGTCCAAAGAAAGTGCGGGACCCACTGCGGTCGCATATGTTGCAGTGCCTAAGGCCTGCCCTGCAAAATAGCGGCGTATTCCGCCGGTCGTCTAGTATTATATATTAGATAACTTTTTTTTATCTTTATCTTTATACATATCTTTATCTAGGTATAAATCTTGTCTGTATCTTTACATTTAGTATATTTATCTTTATCTATATGTACATCTTTAGTATCTTTAACTTCGTATCCTTATATTTATCTTTATCTTCGATATCTTTATCTTGACATTTGGTATATTTATCTTTATCTATATGTACATCTTTAATATCTTTAACTTTGTATCCTTATATTTATCTTTATCTTCGATATCTTTATCTTTATCTTCAATATCTCTATCTTTACATTTGGTATATTTATCTTTATCTATATGTATATGTTTAGTATCTTTAACTTTGTATCCTTATATTTATCTTTATCTTCGATATCTTTATCTTGTATATCTGTTTCTATCAGGTTTAATTAATTATTTTTTTCTTATCATTAACGTCGCGTCCTAGTTCCGGTGGTGGGGGGATAGTCCCGCCAAGAGCTAATCAGCCATCCCACGAGATCAAACCCCCCCCCTAGTTTAAAAGTGACTTGTGTTAAGATGAGAACTTGGGGCCTTTGACATGTCAGTCCGATCGCCGTCCTGACAATCACAAAGCCACCTATTACAGATGATCAAAAGGTCTCCTCTTGTCACCGCCTGAAGCTCACGTCTGAAGAGGAATCTATAAAACTCATTGGATAGTGACGTGAACTATACGACATCAAACACGGCTGTTCTCTGTTTCGTTCACACTCCCACCGTTTCATTTTCCTCCTCTATCATAAGGGCTACATTTTTGTTTAAATATTCCCGCCTTCTAATTTCATTCATTAAGGCGCTTCCATCTTTCACCTTCGCCGAAAATACGTTTTTTTTTTCTTCTAAGGCCAACGTTGTGTGTAATGCACCGTACCGAGGAGTCGACGCGGGGAAATGTAGAGGACGATCTGTAGCGAGGTGTGAGGCGTACGAACTATTTTCTTTTGCCTCTCCTTGTTACTCCATTACTTTTTATTGGCTCTGTCTAACCTTGTATACCGAGTATTACGTATTCTATCTTATTCTTACGAATGGTCAAACCTGCCAGTTCTTTCTTTCTTTCTTTCTTTCTTTCTTTCTTTCTTCTTTTTTTGGTTGGGGGGGGGGGGGAAGGGGGAATTAGCATATATTCTTAATTGCTATGATGTCAACCACCCTTCTGGTGAGATAGTTTTAGGTATACGCCCCCCTGACTGCTTCCTACTTAACACTGAACAGCAGGGGCGGCATTAGGCATAGACAAACTAGGCAGACGCCTAGAGCCTCCAATTATCCAAGGGCGGCCCTGTAAACAGGTTTAACTTAATCCAGATAGGCGGTCTATCACTTCAACATTTCTAGGCCGGCACTGTAAACAGGTTTAACCTAATCCAGAAAGGCGGTCTATCACTTCAACATTTCTAGGCCGGCCCTGTAAACAGGCTAAACCTAATCCAGATAGGCGGTCTATCACTTCAACATTTCTACTACTTCTAAAAGAGTCTAAAGCATTGAGTTTTACGATTCTCATGTATGAACGTGGTTTCTGTATTATAATTATTATCATAGCTTTTATGTAGCGCTACTTTCATGCTTATAGCATGCTAAGAGCGCTTTGGTCCAATCTCATTTGTGGACCAGTTAAGGGGGTTAGGGGTATCTAGGAGTTGGTTTCCCGTGCTGCCTTTGGGCGCTCAGTAAACACAACTCTGCCCGAGTTGAACCTCGAGCCCCCTTCTAGGTAGCCCCTTCTAGGTAGCCAAGCAAGCTAAGCTCAAACCTCTCAACAACGATTCCCACATACATACGTTTGAGTCCCGGTTTATTCTAGGTTTAAAAAAAAATCACTTTCTAGTTGGAGAAGACAGAGCAATTGTTTCTATCTGCGTTGTGGCTTTAGTGTGTGTCAACAGTTAATGATATAGCGTTTAATGCGCACCTTTTTTTTTTTTGTCAAGTTTTTCTTAAGTTTTTGCCTCAGAGATTTTTCACTTGTCGTTAGTTTGTAGAGCTATACATCTGGATTTTCAGGTTTGCCATTTGTCAGTCGAGTTTTATCTCAGGGGACACCTGGTTTGCCATTTGTCTGCAGACTTTTGTCGCTGAATTTTCATGGTTTGTCACAGTGGCGTAGCTAGGAATTTTCGATAATTTTGGGACCCCAGGGCTTGACCTCTTTGGGGGCCCCTGCATTTTGCGTAATATTTAATTTTTAATGTAAAAAACACTCATTTGGGTCACCCCTCAAATGGGGGCCCGGGAGGATTTTAAAATTATCCCTCCCTCCTCCCCCCACCCTAGCGACGCCACTGGTTTGTCATATGTCTGTGGATTTCTTTCTCTGAGAATCACATGTGATAATTCACTGCTGACCATTTTCACAAAGCTTATAACAACTCCATGTCTGGTACAAATGTTGAACACCTTATTTCTCCCACCTTATTTCATGTATTAGGCTCACACTTTACACAATTATTTATTCTAACTAAGACAAAAAAAGAATCAATTAAAAAGTAATATATTAAATATTGGTAATTAATTACTTTGTTCTGTAATGAAATAAGAAAATAACATCTACATTTTTTGAGAGATATAGTTGTAAATGTGGAGTTCTTGCCCTCTTTTTTTTTCTTTTTAGAAAGTAGCTTTATACTTTCATTGTTGTTTGAATTACAGATATTTGGTATTTTGTATTTCGTGCATCACATAAAATAGTTTAGTTTTAAAGTTTAAATCAAAATAACTCTACTGAAAAAAAAGGTGAATGAAATATGAATAAATTTATACAAACTGCTATCTATCTTTTTCGTTAAAAAAAGATTACAATTTGAATTAATTAATATAAATATAAAATAAATTTTTTTTTTAGTTTTGTGCGACTAATAATTTTCCGATTAGAGAACTACTTTAATAGGTCAAGCCTGCCTCGTGTTAAAAAGGGAGAGCCTCGTTTTGAAAAAAAGCTGGCAGGAAAGGGTAAAATGTCTGAGCTTGTGACGAGAATTTCTTTTTGAATCAAAGAATCTTGAGCCTGATCAAAGGTAGACCTATCAGCTCTCCAGAGACCAGATTTTATTTCAAGTTTTGACCAGAAAGGGTCGACTCAGGGCTACAAACCGTACCTCTTCTTGTTTTGTGCTTCCCGCTCTCCTATTTTTTTTTTATTTCCTTTGTGGTCTTTGGAACCCTCATTGGTTGAAACGCCCCTGTTTTATACTCATTGATATGTGAAGAACAAGTCTGGCATAGAGCAAACTTTGACCTCTTCTGTTTGAACAGAGTATGAGTGTGTATGAGAATTGTGTGTGTGTGTGTATATATCAAATGCGCAGGGATTCTCAAAACACGGATGCACTTAGTGCTTACAATAGGCCTCATTCACCAATCGTAAACAAACATTTAGCCACGTGAAATATTGATAAAACAATTTTAAAAAACGTATCACGTGACAGCCTTTAAGGATTGCGTAATTTGTATAAAAGAGATAGAGAACCACGTGGCTAAATGTTGTTTGTTTACGATTGGTGAATGAGGTCTATGGAGCTATCGTTATAAATCGTATAAAGACATTCCTTCAAAAGTAGATAAGTACATCCTAAGCGTATTGCTTAATCGAGTCTTGCATGTTAATTAAAGGCTAATGAGATTGTTCCGTATTTTCTTTATGTCATATGGTAGTGTTGTTTAATTGAATGACCTCATTGATTCCATTGTAATTGGGAAATGAAAATAGTCTAGATCTATGCATCTTTATGAAATAAAAAGTATGGCACAATAATTCGCTAATTGGTATGACTATTTAGTTGATCTACTTCAGCGGTTCTCAACCTTTTATACTCGGCGACCCCATTTTACAATCCAGCACTCTGCCGCGACCCCTGATCTACTTGATCTAGGCTAATACTAGATCTAGATCTACAACTTATCACAGGAAGACATCGCCATTATTTTCATGTATAAGAGCAGAACAACCCATATGGGGGAAGAAACGAGCACTTGTATAAATCTGTCCTAGCATATGGGGTAAGAAATGTGTCTTTAAGTCTTTCTGGGTATTTGAAGATTGTGCTGTGTGTTTTTTTTTGTGTTGTATTTTCAAGGTATTCAATATTTTATGTATTATTGCTTTTTAACTCATGAGCTTTTTTAGTTTTTGTCATGAGGCTAACGTTATTCAAATGGTCCTGAAAGTTGTTAGGTTGAAAACAAAATCGAATCAATTTTTGGTTGCTACCAATACGGGTGGCGCAGAAAGACCGAAAGTCAGTTAGACAAAAAAAAAAAAAAAAAAAAACAGTCACTCACTTTCATTAACCCAGGGTTTCCATCCTTTCTCTGGAGTTAGTTGCCAGATCAAAGACTCATTCTCTAGCAATAGTCTATTGTAGACCCGTGAACTGGTTCACAATATGACCCCAACCCCCCTTTTTTTTCTCTCTTCCTAGGTTCGATGCTATCTCCGTGTTATAGGCGCCCCACTCTCGCCCTCTTTTCTCACGCCCTCACTCTTCCACCCCAGTTATCACACCTCGAAGTCACCCCCTCCCTCCCCTCTCCATCATTGTGTTTCCTCTTTTCGACCCGGGACAGCATTTCTCCATTTAAATAGACATGCCACATCAAAGGTGACCAAAATATTGAGGCGTAATTAAGATCCGAATCTAGACCAGGGCGCAAACAAAAAAAATATGTATTTAAAATAAAAGAGATAGAGAGAGAGAGAGAGAGAGAGAGAGAGAGAGAGAGAGAGAGGGGGGGAATACTGAAATAAAATAATTCTTTATAATTTTGAAAAAAAAATTAAGTTTAAAATGTTGTCATTCATGCAACTATTAACCCAATTTAAATTAATTTCTGTCCATTTCACTCTTTCTCTTTCCTCCTATCTCTCTTTTTACCATCTCTTCCTTTCTCTTTCTCTCCCTTGCTCTCTCTCTCTCTCTCTCCGCGTCTCTCACTGCCATTCTCTCCTTTGTTTCTCTGCCTTTCTCTTTCCCTTTTTCTATCCATCTTTCTCTCTCCCATCTCTCTCTCTCTCCTCACTCTTTCTTTCTCTCTGTTTTCCCTCTGTTTTTCCTCCTACTCTCTTCATGTTTTTGCCACCCCCTCCCCCTCTCACTAATTTACCATCCTACAAGGTCTCTAGTTACCATATTTTTTGTTTTGGTAACACCTGACATCGGCCCCCCCCCCCCGCGCCGGGGGACACTTCCATAATTGTGACGCCTCGTGCGCCTTGCACGTGATTATCTAAAGGCAACGCCTATGAATCCCATTGTAAGCCCTAGCGCGCGCTCTCTGAAGTGTTTTGAGGTCTGGAGAGGTTATCTCGATAACATTAACCCTAATTCTCTCTGATCATGATAAGTCCTGAGAAATGATGGTGCTTTTTTATTTGAGCATCGCAAACATATCTGTACATGTGCAGGGGAGAGAAATAGAAGACTATTCAATTATTCAAATTGAGTTCTCTTTTAATGTTATACTTTTTAACCATTTTAAACAGAAGAAAGCCTATAAATTACTTTCGATATAATTGAAAAAAAAATCCAAAATCTTGTTTTGATTGTTACAATTGTTCCATTTCTGTTCGTAATTACTCTTCCTTAAGAGTTTACATCAATTTTCCAATGGTGCGCCTAAAAAAATTAGAATCCTACTTCTATATCATAGGCAGGTCTTCTATCGAAACCAATTTGTATAAATTACTCTAAGCCAACATTATGACGACATAATATAAATATATAAATAAATATGTATATCTTGTGGCACTTTATGTTTCGATGGACTATCTCTTCCCTTTGCAAATATATATAAAGTGACAGTAATACATTAACAAAACTTCATATATATATATATATATATATATATATATATATATGTGAAGAGTATTTTATTAGGTTTTATTTTTTTTTTAAATTATGGTTTTGTTAATGTATTACTGTCACTTTACTTTTCATTCTTCTGTCCTGAAGTATCTCTAAGTTTAATGAGTGTACTAGTGGTGCTACTCTATTGCAATTGGAACACCCTTGTCTTCGCTATTATGAAAAATGTCTCTTGACTGGCTTAAACTGTTTGGACCACCTATAAAAAGGGCCCGAGTTCGAATTTCTTACTACCTAACTTACTGTTATGGAGTGTGTGTGTGTTTCCTAGGAGATGGTAAGGTGGTAGTGGCTGTGCAGTGAGGGTGTTTTTTTTTAACCAAGACACAAGAGATTGAACCGTAGTGCACTGAGCACGATTAGAACATAACAAAATGACAGGATACGCCTCTGTTTTTTTTTTAAATGATCAAAGATTGCAGTAGAGGGCGCGGTGGCTGAGCGGTAAAGCGCTTGGCTTCCGTACTGGAGGTCCCGGGTTCGAATCCTGGTGAAGACTGGGATTTTTATTTCGTGATTTCGGGCGCCCTTGAGTCCACCCAGCTCTAATGGGTACCTGACATGAGTTGGGGAAAAGTAAAGGCGGTCGGTCGTTGTGCTGGCCACATGACACCCTCGTTAACCGTGGGCCACAGAATCAGATGACCTTTACAGCATCTGTCCTATAGACCACAAGGTCTGAAAGGGGGAACTTAAGATTGCAGTGTTACACGCGAGTCTTAAGTTTTGAAACGCTCGATAGTTTTCCTATTAAACCCCACCCCAGTAATCGTAACGTAAAGAGCTTGAGAACCCCTGACTGACAGGACCTCCTGTGCAACCGTAGAATTAAACGGCGGTAAGACATAAAGCTATTCTGGAATGGGTGGCATGTCTTTAAACACAAATGAACAAATGATTTCACCTTTATTTGTTTTGTACTTAGACTGATGAGAAAAACAATCACCCTCTCCCAACGGCGCCCCAGAGTCCTCCCCACTATTCCTCCCCCCCCCCATCTCTCCTCATATCGTGTTTTTGTAGCTGCAAGAGTGGTTAGGGTACTGTACGTCTGTTCCCCTGTTCAAGGAATTCATCCTGCGAGGTTCCAGACAAATATTATTGTTATTTGTTGTTCCTCCTTTGATGTTTTCAGGTTTATTATTGTGCCCATGTCTCGGAGGCCGTAGCTCCTGGGAAATAGAAACTGGTGGTAGCACTGCTAGCAGGTAGCGATCCACTTGATAACAGGTCGAACAAAATCACCATTATAGATAAAAGGACGATAACTCTTGGCGCGACCTGCTGGGAGAAATAGAAGTCGTCTCCCTTTCATTTTAGAACTTATTTCTTGTAAAATTGTGAAACAAACAAAAAAAACAAACATTTGTTAGCAAATATAGAACAGCTTATATATAGAACTTCTTCTTTAGATTTGGATGAAATCTATCTATCTATCTATCTATCTATCTATCTATCTATCTATCTATCTATCTATCTATCTATCTATCTATCTATCTATCTATCTATCT
>JADKLZ010005243.1:30739315-30749315 GCA_021533235.1 Biomphalaria straminea
CAGCATCTCTACTATGCACCACTCGTCATCTCTTCTATGCACCACTCAGCATCTCTTCTAAGCACCACTCAGCATCTCTTCTATGCACCACTCATCATCCCTTCTATGCACCACTAATCATCTTTTCTATGCACCACTCACCATCTCTCTCTTCTACACCTCTACAATTCTATATTTAGCATTTCCTCTTTGACGACATTTATTTTTATTGACTTGACTTGATCCTGTGTACTCCCAGGGGAGCATAGGGCCGCAACCACACCTCTCCACCGAACTCGGTTCTGAGCATCTTTCTTCTTCTGCTCTCATGTCATTCCAGTACCCTCAGCTTCACTGATGACTGACCTCTTCCAGGTTTGCTTGGGACCTTGGGTCTGCCCACTTTCCTATTTATTGGAGTACCTTTAAACATTTTTGAAAGAAAACAAGGTTACAAAGACAGTGTGGAAATACAAACTCAAAATCGGCTCCCATAGTGGTCCACCTAGGCAGATAAAAAGGCAGGTTTCGATATAATGAAATTCTATCAAAGCAAATGACAGAGAAGAATGGTGAAAGAAGGTTGGCAGATCCAGGAGACCAAGAGATAGGTGAAGTTAGTTTGAACCTGGCGAAACTGATTTTATATAATGATTATCTTATTGATCTAATTGCTTTGAAAAGGGTCAATCTCTTATTCCAAGCCTTATAAAAATATAACTGGATATGGTTCCGTTAAAAAAAAAAAGATAAATACTTAGTTCAGTGCCCTAGTGGAGTGTAGCATTCTTGTAGTACAGGAGATAATATGATAAAAGTACTTATGGTTGTTTTAAATTACGTTACTCTTGTATACATATTAAATACGTTTGTTCTTTTTTGAAAAAAAAAAGTAACAATTTATTTTGGTAAATGTAGTAGTTAATATAACAGTACTTACATAACTTAGCAATACATTTGTAAAAAAAAAAAATAATTATTAGACAAAAATTAAAAACCGTTCGCATAAATATGTTAAAAATATGGTACATTAAAGACAACGTTTTAGATTATTAATAATGCATCCAATTAACTTTAAATAAGCGCGGTGGTTGAGCGGTAAAGCACTTGGCTTCTGAACCGGGGGTCCCGGGTTCGAATCCCGGTGAAGACTGGGATTTTTATTTCGGAATCCTTGGGCGCCTCTGAGTCCACCCAGCTCTAATGGGTACCTGACATTAGTTGGGGAAAAGTAAAGGCGGTTGGTCGTTGTGCTGGCCACATGACACCCTCGTTAACCGTTGGCCACAGAATCTGATGACCTTTACATCATCTGCCTTATAGACCACAAGGTCTGAAAGGGGAACTTTACTTTTTTTTTTAAAATTAACTTTAAAAACACAATCATACAATGAATAACTTACCATTCCAAATATCCCCCAACCCTTGATCAGAGCCTTATTAATTGAGTAAAAGTTAATATTTTAGACAATCACAAACGACCATATGAAAACCTAGTTTAGTGTCATGCCTCATTATCACACACTTTTTAGTCGCACCCACATTCATTATCGGGCAAGTTATCGTTGATCATTAAGCATCATTATCACCATCATCAACATGAACATCATCCACAACAGCGAGTTCCAGTGGTCGACCACTGGCCACTTCATCAAAACGATTATCTGGCGGAGGAGATACGCCGCGAGGGCGCCGCGATGGCGCTGCGAGGGTGTTGAGATGGATGGAATGTGAATTAGCAGAATTGTGGGGGAGGGTCAGAGGTGCATCTTCTGGACCAGTCGTCCTGTGTCCAAAGTACAAGATACTTAAGAGCTGAATGTCCAGAAGAGTCCGGCGAACTGATATGGATCTGTTGAAATCGAATGTAGGCTGCATTACTCGACCTTTGGACTTCTTCCCACACAGGGCATAAAAGACATGCAATATATATAATATATAATAATAATATATAATATTATATTTATATACAAAGAAAAGAAAAAAAAAGCTTATAGAGGGGAAGAACTTCACATTTACAACTATAAATCACAATACTATAGAGTTGTGTAAAGTTTCAACTTTATTCGAGAATGGATATGTAAGAAATAACGAGCTGGGCCTACAATAATCTAAGGGGACAATATCCCACATCTTTAGCCATATCTCTTAATACTGAAGGGTTTATTTTCCATTTTGTTATTTAAAAAAATAATTAATTACCAGTAATTTCTTGACTAATTAGATAATTCCATATATTGATTCATGTTTTGTTAATGGAGTAAAGTGAGTCGTGAACTGCCTACACAAAGAGAGAACACTAACATCATTCCACCAGCGCAGCCTCAGAAGGATTTTGAAAATCACATGAAAGAAAGAGTATACAATACTGAAATCCTTCTTCCGCAAAATCTTTACAGTCGATAAAGTCTGCCTGCACTGGCTTGGACATGTAGGCCGGACTGAGGACAATCGCATCACAAAAGTCATTCTCTACAGGCGACTCGCATCTGGCTTGAGAAGAACTGGTAGCCCCTACCTCCGTTACGTGGATGTAATAAAAAGGGACCTTAAAACAGTGAACGTTGATACTGACCACTGGGAATACATATCCCTAGACCGCACTAGATGAAGAGAGACAGTGACCAAACTATGGACAGCAAAAAACATGGACCTCAGCTCTGGAACAAAAGCGTGCCAAACGAAAAATGGCCGGCTCCTCTACCACCAAAGCAAAAGCCACTTTAGCCTGCGATATTTGTGGATGGGAGTGTCTCACCAAAATAGGGCTCCACAGTCACATGAAAACCTGTTCGAGATGAACCAAGGTCGTTCTTCGACTGAAGGAGGCCAATAAAAAGTTTCAACTTGATCCAAAAAATAACGTGTTCAAAATATGTACCAGACAGACAAACGGACAGACAGACATCAGACACAGTGAGTTGATATAAGTTTATTTATAAATATTATTTGTAAAAAAAAAAATGATAGAGAGCAGAAAGTCACAGAGATTATAAGAGAATAACAGCTTTATATCAAACACGATATTCTTAAGCTGAATTCTAATATCTGATGTGCCGTCAAGCCAGTTTCTTGACTTTGACTATGTTGTAACAGAAATTCCTGCTTCGAACAAATAAATAATAAGAAACTAAATTGAAATAACGATCACCTTGTACCTGTGTACTGGTTCATTTACCCGTGGTTCGTGGTACATCTAGTCAGGTCTTGCGGAACACGAAGTTTCCAAGGGACACAGTTTGAGAAACACTGATCTATACTATCCGATTTCATAATGAGAAGTAAGAAGAAGAAAATGTCTTGTAATGGGAGACTATGCGAAACTGGTCATCAATAATTTTATATAGTCGTGCAAATGAAGATCTTTGTTGAAGTCTTCTCTCACCTTTATTTTAGATACCTTAGCTCTTAGGCTTGTAAATATGAATATGTGAAAAAATATATAAGCCAGAAGGAAGTATGCAATACTTAGGTTGTTGCGGCGTATAGCAGTACTATCTCATATAGTGCCCCCCCACCCCACGCCTGTAGTCTCTTTAGTGGTCATAAGTCACACACGTCATGTATTAGTCTGACCGCTACGCGTGAAGTGTGGAAGTCCAGCAGGCCGACACTATCTCTCTGTCAGGGCTCTCTCATTCATCAGTTTCACACATAATGACCCCTTCGTCCAAAAATGACCACTGGTCAGTTCATGCACAAACTTAACGTAGATCTGGTTCTCGTCTTTTCATAAGCACTAGCCTTTAAATTATAATCCATTTCCTTTCTACAACAGACAGGTGGAGAATGCAACCAACAGAACAATACATATGATTGTTTTTCCATCAGAAGACACAGCTATAAAGTCGTTCCATTAGAAAGAAACAGCTATAATGTCTTTCCATCACAAGACACAGCTATAAAGTCTTTCAATTAGAAAGAAACAGCTATAATGTCTTTCCATAACAAGACACAGCTATAAAGTCTTTCCATCAGAAAGAAACAGTTATGTTAGTTTTTCCATCAGAAGACACAGCTATGGTAGTCTTTCCATCAGAAAGACACAGCTATGGTAGTTTTTTAATCAGAAGACACAGCTATGATAGTTTTTCTATCAGAAAGACACAGCTATGATAGTTTTTCCATCAGAAAGACACAGCTATGATAGTTTTTCCATCAGAAAGACACAGCTATAATAGTTTTTCCATCAGAAAGAAACAGCTATGGTACTTTTTAAATCAGAAGACACAGCTTTAATAGTTTTTCCATCAGAAAGAAACAGCTATAATGTCTTTCCATCGCTTTGTCTTTTGTTCTATATTGGCAATTAATTTAGTTTTTAGATACAAAAAAGAAACATGTATTATGCAATACTGATCATTATGGCAGTAATTGTGGTGTTATTCGACAATTTTTCAAGCTTTGTTAAAAAATTTTTTTTTTCAATATTTGCTTGTTTTAAAGACTTGGGTTGCAGACAGAAAACGTTTCCAACTGTCCTGTGATCCTGAGCTCAAACACAGCTCGCTCTCATGAAGTGATGAAATCCACGTGACTTGGATCCAGCCTTGACCAATCGTTATAGCAGGCTTAAACACTGACCAGCGATGTCGCAAGCTGTGGGCTTTTTAGACCGATATCTCGTTTCCATGTTGAAAATGGTGAGTCCGCCCGTCTATAACAATTAGTGTTGCCTTGAAAACCAAAATAATGTAACAAAGTGTTATCACCAGAAACTGACAAAAATGCTCAGGCTATATCATTAAAATTCCAAACCTTTCACTTGGTCGTAAATAAGGGAAAAAAATGCAAATTATAATTAGGAACTATGAAACGTTTATACGTTGTCAACAGCTTCGGAGCTAACTGCTACAGTTAAAAAAACAACATCTACTGTTCCTAGACATTTCCACAAAGATCACTCACTCACGTGAGGTGTCAGCGAGAGAGGTACAGCCGCCATTACTCATATTAATAAGCGAAATCTTTTCCTTGACAGATCATTAAGTAGCTCAAATTGTAAATAGATAACAATAAGACATATTAAAAACAAATATAAAGAAACGAAACAAAAACAAGAAAAGATCTTTACTTTCTAGCGTCTTATCAAATCATCTTTTGGCAGTCACTCTATCTAGTGAGAAGTTCAATGATTGAAAAAAAAAAGTAAAAAGTGCCATAAATAGGTAAATGACTTACTTATAAGCAGTGGGTTAAGCGGGAAAAGGTGAGTGTATGTTTGTGTGTGGCCACTGTGTGTGTGTGTGGGTGGGTGGGAAGTGATGGAACTTTTCATATGTTAATTGTGAGTGAGTCTGGTGTGAATTAATTGTGAGTGAGTCTGGTGTGAATGTACATTTTTTTTTAAAAATAATGTTTTGTTTTGTATAATGCACAAATTGTAAGACAAATTTCCTTACGGACAATAAAGATTATTATTATTATTATTATTATGGAGATATCCGACATTCATTTCTTTGTAGGTCAAAGATTAAATATTTGTTAGACAAAAGTCTAATGACTAAAAGTAAGAAATGTAGAGTAGGAATTCATTTATATAAAAGAGAAAACAAGAACCTTCACTCTTGTAGCATGAGCGATATTTAAATGAGTACAAAATTTATTTTCGAATATTTTAATTTTGCCCATAACCTAAACAGGCAACAATAGAACAATATATAATGTCCGAAATATCAGGACATATCAGGTGTTGCGTTGTCGATTCACGGTGTTGAATGATAAAATGTCACAAATCAAACCACCAATGAAGACCGAACAATAATATAGTAAGTCGACGCTGCTTCAACAATAAAATGAACTTTAATGTTCAAGAAGGGATCCGTCGTTGTCGTCCGAGTATATAGTGTATTCTCTTCTATCCCAAAAGCGCCTTGTTTTTTTGTTAGCGTCAATATCTATTCTCTTGTTTTTTTAATCTAACCTATCGTCACTTCCGTCACTAATGAAAACTTATCCCCTAATTACTCCCGAAATAAATCCATCTTTAATCATGTCATAACACAGGACATACCAGGACATATCAGGACGTATGAGGACATATTCAAAGAAATATGGATCAGCACAGTGAGCAAAACGTGTGTCTGGGGCAAGGTAGGCCACCTTACTGGCACCCCCTCCCCCCGTTTGCCATGAACATCACATAGAAATATTGGATTATACATTTAAAAAGTATTTAATAATAGTATGATACAAATAACCCTTGAATGTATTACCTAACTAAATATCTACCTACAATAATTTCTTTGAGCCTCCCTCACCAGGCCTCTAACAAGGAATAAAGAAAATGATGATAGATATGTATACAGTTCTTTAGGGCGGCTCTGAGTCCACCCAGCTCTCAAGGGTATATCACATTATTTGGGCAAGAGTAAGTGCAGTTGGTCACTGTGCTGGCCATATGACACCCTCGTTAACCGTGGGGTCACAGGAACAGATGACCTTTACATTATCAGCCCCATAGGGTCTGAAAGGGGAACCTCCAGTTAAACTGAGAGATACACATGAGAATCTTTTTTTTTTTTGATGGGAAGCGTGGTCGAGAGGCTAAGTGCGGCTTGAGCTTGGCTTGCTTGGCTACCTAGAAGGGGGTCGAGGTTCGACACCCGACTCGGGCAGAGTTGTGTTTACTGAGCGCCCAAAGGCAGCACGGGAAACCAATTCCTAGATACCCCCTCCCCCCCACCGGTCCACAAATGAGATTCGACCAAAGCGCTCTGAGCATGCTATAAGCATGAAAGTAGCGCTATATAAAAGCTATAATAATAACTATTCGCATTATTGTAATATAATCATTCTTATCATATCAAAATATAGAAAATTATTTAATTATACAATCTTATCACAATTATCTTTTGCAACATTTTCATATCACTGTTATCTCATGTATTTTATTTTAAAAAAGAAATCAACATAGCAGCCGCCTAAAACATGCTTCCTCTGTTGTGTAGACCTCTAGCATCACATTACAATCACGTCAACAATTCTTAAATAGTTTCTGTGTCATTTCTTTTAGAATTCCACTTATATTGCACATTCTTCATAGGGTCAAAATAAGGTGAAAATAAAAAAAAAACAACAAAGTTATGGACACAGTTCTCTTAAAAAAAAGCTGTAACGGTTTTTCCAAAAAATAAAAAAAAGACATTTTATGTAAATCTTTGGGAAAAGAATTACTAACTAATTGGCCATACTGGGAATACTGGTTTGACCATTATGCTTTTAGCTAGTACAATAATCTTTAAATTAAATTTTGGCTGGAGGTCTAACCATTCTAATATGAACACACTTCAGCGGGTTTTCCCGCTTAATGGCATTATTTGGTAAAGAGTTAAATAAATAAAAATAGACGCCCATAAGAATATTATAGAGTAGATTTATATATTCGCTTAACCAGAATATTTTCGGGGGCTGGGGGGTGTTTTGGACACTTGGGTTGCAATACCTCTATTTAAGTCACTCCTTCACGGAACCTGGGACCAGCATCCTGGACGTTGATCTCAAAAGAAGGGTCTAACGATTTCTCTAGACATTTAACAGTTAATGTATGATAGTGTATATCGTTGAGAAACGAATTAGTAGCTCATTGGCCACGCGGATAAAATTCTAGTTTGACCGTTATCATTTTTCAAAAAAAAAAAAAAAAAAAAAGAGAAAGAAATGTAAATTTAGCTGGGGGACTATATCTAGATATAGAGCCAACAGGGCCGTTGGCCGCCTCTGGAGGAATTTTGCAATGCTGTAAATGAGCTTACAATTTTTTGATAATTGGAAATGTAACTGTGTATGATTCTTACCGTAGTCTCTGAATGTAAATACATTAAATTACAGGTTATTATAAATTACATATTTGGTGCATATGTTAATGCATATATACCGGCATTTATTTCCAGCAATTACCAACAATAGAAACATAGAGCGCCCTCTGGCGCCCAAACTATTTCCAGGATGAGAGAATAATTGAACGGCTAAGCCAGAGAATTAAGACCTGGATTATAGCCTGTGTGGTCTAGAGTTTGAAGAAAACAAAATAGGGGAGGCTACTCGAGCGTGAGACATTTGGGAAAGGAAAATCACCCGCGTCTAACTCCCTTGATTTTTTTTTTTTTACATTTTCTTGCCACTCGTAATTCTTCTACTATGGGGTCATCATTTCTTCTCTCCCCATTTCTTCTTCAATTAACTTGTTCCCCGGACTCGGTAGTACTCTCCCCCCTCCCCTCTCGTATTTCTTTCTTAATCTTTTTGTTTTGAAAAGATTGGTCGTTGTGTTTTCATACGGGGACTCACTCAGACATGAGGCTAGCGGTGTCTCGCGAAGCGGTTTTCCACCAATCGGAATGGTTTTCATTTTCAAAAACATCTCGTCGGGGGCATCACGGGAAGGTGCCGTGACGTCATTGCTTATGTTTACACTGACACAGGCGATTGAACGTCCAGTGTACACAAAAACATTAGCGCGGACAGACATTGTCATCATTTGTAGTCATGAAGTTGTGCCACAAGTCAAAACTGGGACAAATGAGATGTCACGTGACCGCTGATACTTCCCTTCCTGCCTTTTTTTTTTCTTTGTAGTTTTACGTTCGCCATAGAACTCCCGTCTGTCTTTGTTATCTTGGTGTGTGTTCTTAGCAACAAATAGCAAATGTTATGTGTAGTTCCCTTTGTGTATGCAACAATCTCTGGGGCAACAGCACCTAGGCAACAGCAATGAGGAAAAGGATTGGGGCAACAGCACTGGGGCAACAGCACTGAGGCAACAGCACTAAGAGAAAAGGACTGGGGCATCAGCACTGGGGCAACAGCACTAAGGGAAAAGGACTGGGGCAACAGCACTGGGGCATCAGCACTGGGGCAACAGCACTAATGGAAAATGACTGGGGCAACAGCACTGAGGCAAAAGCACTGGGGAAACAGCACTGGGGCTTTAGCACTGGGGCAACAGCACTAAGGTAAAAGGACTGGGGCATTCGCACTGGGGCAACAGCACTAAGGGAAAAGGACTGGGACAGCAGCACTGGGGCAACAGCACTAAGGGAATAGGACTGGGGCAACATCACTGAGGCAACAGCACTGGGGCAACAGCATAGGGGAGCAGCACTGGGGCAACAGTACTAAGGGAAATGGACTGGAGCAACAACACTGGAGGAAGAAGCAATCTTTTTAAGTTGACGGAAATACAAACTGGGCAGACGACATTAAAGAAAAGACTTTCCGTTCGATAAAACCTTCAAACCTGAACAGGACGAAGAAGATCGAACGTAACTTATCACTTAATGACTTAAGGATTTAATCATTTTCAATTTCTTGAATCTTTCCCAAACAGAGTCCTCCAACTCTGACGGAAAATAACATGCCAAAGTGAAACCTTAAGTAGTCTTAGCTTCTTCAGTCGTTTAACTGACACAAAGATGTGATCTTTTAAAAATAAATACATAAAATAGAAATTGCAAAGTCCCTTTAACGCTGAACCTCATTTAGTCCATCTCTTTGCACCTCAGAAGTTCAAGACTTAGCTCTGCAATAAGGCAATTTTAACTTTTAACACTGAAAATGTAATAAAACAAATCAAAAGACCGCAAATAATAGCATTAAAAAAACCTGTTGACATAAATATACACGAGGCATTGCTGCTTGCAATTTCTTATTTAAAAAACACAAAGTTTAGTCATGAGAAAACAAAAGTTATCTAATCATTAACGAAATTTGAATCTTCGTGGAGAGTCTTAACAGAATGCAGACCATGTCAATAAAAGCTCCATCATGATGCCCGAAACGGCCCACAAAACACTTCTCTAAAAGAAATAGGTTATTGAAGACATTTCTGATCTGGAAACTTCAGCTCTAAAATCTCCATCATGAGGCCCGAACCAGACCCTGCCCCCCCCCCCCCCAAATAAAAAAAAAAACAACCTCTGTAGAAAAAAAAAAAGGTTTATGAAGAGCTTCCTTATAAGGAAACTTCTGCACAATTCATCGCAGACATTGGTTCTAAACCCTCCAACATAATAATTAGAAG
>JADKLZ010005243.1:30776493-30790873 GCA_021533235.1 Biomphalaria straminea
CTCCAGACCTAATTTAACTTTAAAGAAGACTATAGTTTGAAAAAATTAGAACTGTCAAACCAGAGTTTCACTGTATGGCCAATTATCTAGTAATTCCTTTTTTCAAAATATACACAAACTGTCAAATTTCTTGGAAAATTATTAGAGCCGTTTTCGAGTTCCGTGTCCACCCATGTTTCTTTTTTTTTTTGAACCGATAAAGAGTTGGCAAGCTGAAAAGAGGAATTTTAAAATTGACGCCTTAAAAAATGTATCTCTCGCGCTACAGAGTGACCTCTTGTCGCACGCATTCAAACCGTTGCGTTGATAGAGCGCTGGCTGTACCATGTAATAGACTTAAGTTTGACACCTCACTCGTCCAACACCTGAAAGTGAACACCGAAAAATGAAAGTTATTAGCCGCGCGTTTATTAATTAACACGACAATTTCAAACTTGGTTTATTTACTTTAGGTGTGCATACCTTGGGCCTTGACAGCTCGTTACCATGGAAACGTTTTAATTTTAAAGTAAACATAGAACCTGAATGAATATTTATGTTTGCGGTGCGGTGTGCTTCGAGGTGCTACTTCTTCGTTACATGGGGGAAAAGGGAGGGCTTGGCAAGGGGTGTTAGTTTATTCTACTTTTCTTTATCTACGTTTTTGTTTCTTGCAATTAATAAAATAAAAATTGAAAGGGATCATCCTTCGCGATTTCTGTGCCGTTTGTCATGGCTAGAGCAGACATTACTGACCATTACATAGACTCAAGATATTATTTTGCTAATCATGCCAATAAACTTCAATTTAGTATGGGAAGTGGAAGAGAAAACGTAACAGAATAAGGGGACTAAATCCATATATATAGCAATTATTCTCCTTCTTTCGAAATCAAACAAAATAATTAATCGCCATCAAGTAATTAACAAATTAATTTTTTTTCATTGATTTATGTCTTACTTGGTTCAATTAATAATTGTGCAAATTGTTAAATAGATCCTAGAATAGAAATGGAAGACAAGACATGTTCAAACTTTTTACCAGACAGACAAGCGAACAGAACGAGTTGATATAAGCTGTGTATAAATACTTATCCAACCGATGGTTCCTACATTGACACTGGTCAGACGATGGTCTCAGCCTCAAATTGATGCTCTCGACTTAAAGCTCTTCCATGAACGATGCCTTGTTCTGCAAGAACGTAACCTTCTCCTTCGTTTCAGTCTCCGTGTCAATGTTGTAACTGTAACGTGTCATCTTTTAATCGTTACAAATTCTGCAAACCACGTCGTCCTTCCTATGTCCTTTGAATTAGCAGGAGATCAGAGTTTTGGTTTTAAAGACAGCAGTCGTCCAACTTCAAAATATTGACTAGCTCCTCGGGGCTGGCGAAAATTTTTTTTTTTTCAAGAAACAATACCATTAAAAAGTATCATTAAAAAGAAGAGTCAAGAGAAAGTCATGGGAAGACAACATTGCAGAATATACAAGCCTGTCAGTGAAAGAGATTCTACCTAAGGCAAGAGAGAGGAATGGAGAAAGATGGTCAAAATTAGAGAGAATACGGGCCTGTAAGTGAAAGAGATTCTACCTAAGGCAAGAGACAGAAATGGAGAAAGATGGTAGAGAGAATACGGGCCTGTCATTGAAAGAGATTCTACTTAAGGCAAGAGACGGAGAGGAATGGAGAAAGATGGTCAACAGCTCATGTGAGGTGCCACAACATGGACTAAGGAGTACATGAACTTAAAGCTGAATAGATGCACACAATGGCTGCCTGGTAATGTGTGGTTTGCGCCCTGGAGTGTCGTTTGGATTTATTGATTGTCCCTTGTTCAGACCCTGCCCGCTCCCATCCCCCGTCGTCCTGCGAAAGGATTGGTCTAGGAAGTAAACTATCTCTAACTCTGAAGAAACATCCGACACATGTAACATATTTTACACAAATTCTAGAAATAGATGTTGATTTCAAAGTAGACACCGTGCAAGCATAAAGATTGTATTTTTGTTTATAGAGACTTTGACATTTACTCTCTACGATGGGATGTGGGGGTTAGCGCAATGCGAATTCGAATGGGGCACTGCGTGCGATACGGTGAGCGACAACAACTCTACTCATCTCAGACTAATCAGTGAGAAGTCAAAGTTTAAACGTTACCTAACGTCCCGCCATTTTCCCCCCAGGGGCATCACCCCAGCCAACATCATCATCTTTGTCAGGGGCGGCATTACTGCCTTCATTACCCTAGTCATCGCATCTGAGAGTGTACTGGTATAGGTTTACCCTGCTCGCCGCCGACATTCCCTTCACACCCATCGTGATTTAGTAACACCCCCCCACCACCCTTCAAACCGAAAACCTTTTTTTTTCTCCTCCACAAACATCGTACCCCCCTATTCCCTCTCCTAAAGAGTTTTGTTCCGGGTCGTTTCCTCTACCGGAAGAGATCGTCAGCTCATTAAAAAGAAAGTATAAAGAGGGGGGGGGGGAATTGAAATAGAAGGGGGGGAGATGGACATGGAAATAAGGAGATGATGGGAGAGGGGGGGGCGCCGTCTGAAGATAGAAGCGTGAGTGACACCCCATCCCTCTTTTTTCCTAATACACTTTTTTTTTTTGGAAATAGATGGAATTGTGTGCTCGTTGAAAATATTGGTTTCTTTCCCGGGACAGAGGCATCTAGAGAACGGAACACTTCAAGAGTTTATCTGGTAGCGTGAGAAAGTATGAATGGCACTTTGAAAGGAGAAAACTTTAAAATAACGAAAATAATACGATGAAATGGAGGCCCTACACAAAACTAGCAGAAAGAAGGGTGAAAATACAACAGCGTCTGGTACAGATGTCCAACCTGTGACCGCAGCTGTGTATCAATTGTTTCAATCTTTCTGATTCTGATGTCTGTTATGGCTTTTATTGTTGCATAACAATAAACAAAAATCATAACTTTCAATGGAAAACTTTAGTACAATATCAGGTTTTGCAAGTTAGAATTGAAGAAATATCATATTTCCAAAGGCAACACCGGATATATTCAATTGCGATCCACATGTTGAGAACCTCCCATCAATTCCCATCAATAAGCATGGGAGGAACAAAACATAAGTAACTAAATATAAATGCATTCCAGGTTTTGGGTTGAATAACACTGAATGGTCCAAGCCGCTTTCAATCTCAGTACTGACCTTTCCTTCCAATGATTTGCAATCCACTATTTGAAATGAAACGATACTTTAGTCAATCGACGCTTTCATATAAAACGATGATCTACTGAAATAATTAAGTGAAATCAATAACACACTGAGTTCACTTAATAAAATGTAATCGCTGATGAAAATGTCTGGTTCATTATAAAAATCTCCATTAAAACATGTACACGGTTCATTACCCTAGTTCTGTTCTCTTTATCAACACTTCACACGTCCATCTCAGTACAAGTTTTCACACACATCAACACATACACAGAGAAACAAAATAAATCAGGTCATCAGTTTGTCCAGTGCGTACGTGGTCAGTAAAGCAAAAAGGGGAAAAGTTATACATTTTATATGTTAATTAGTGGAAACAGCAGGATTACAATTACAATCAGGGCCAGAGTTAGTTTTGATAATGACCTAAGCTTTAAAAGTTTTTGTGTTCTTTATAATTCTAGATGTGTCACTGCTAAATGCGTTTCCCGGTTATCTATGAGAGTTAACTCTTTCTCTTCGTACTTTTTGCACACGTTTCAAAGAAATTCTTCCTTTTGCTCATTAGTGTTTTGCTAGCCTGCTATGATTAAGCTTGAATAACTTTGTCAGAAAGTGTTTTATTTGGTCTAGAATGAAAGGGGAATGCATGCTCTTTGTTTATAAGACAAAAGTAAAGTTTATAAAATCAAACATTAATTAAACTTAATGAGGTCAAATTAACGATAGTCAGTTGGGAGAGACAGAGTTAAACCAATATACAAAAAAACCGTATCGTGCTTAGCAAACGTAAAAAAACGCAGACTCTGGTAAGAGATACTAACATTCATTTCAAATATGTTATAAGGAATAAGACTTGTCTTCGAGTACGTAGATCAATGAGACATGCAGCATTTCTCATGGCTACGCAGCCCCCATCTCTGACCTACATATTTTGCCACATCTAACGCAGGCATAACCATTGTCCGCCTGTGGTGGATTAAGATTTTCTTTTCGCCTTCTTCGCCAGTCCTCGGAAGCGGATTTTTTTTTTCGTTTTAACGACTATTGCGGAAAGTAATTTGTGGGCTAGTTATATAAAGGACTGCAACGTCTCCAGACAGCACTAAGTATTTTTATGGTGATCCTGATAAGACATTATATAAACCATACTTTTCTTGTCTTGGCTAGAGAAAGTCAATGATGACTTTATCAAATGATGTACTCAGTGGCGTAGTTTGTCACATGAAAAGGAGGGAACGTCATTTCTTTCAATTCATTGTTTGTTCAAAACACTTATATTTATGAAAATTGCTCTCTCACAATTTTTTTGGGGGGAAAGTTGTTGTTTTGTTTAACTTAAATGTATATCTTGTACAGTCTCAATCGACTTCTTTGAATTTTTACCATCACCAGATTAGTTTTCTCCAAAATTATTGGTTCTTAATTCAATAAGTCTTTTTTTGCTGCCAACCACCGGAAGCTGTAAACAATAAAATTATACATTTGAAGTAATCGACCCCGTGTTCTCTCGCTTCCCACTTGAACTACAAACGACTGAGCCACTCCTTCTTCTATAGCTCTCTTTCCTTGTGGTGTTATTTATTGTATTTATTTGTTTGAGTAAAAAGTTGTTTGAGAAGAAGTATTTTCAGCATGTTAATTATACATCTCAATGAGTTCAGCAAAGATGAAAGGCACACTCTGTTTAAGTTCTACTTGTTAAGCCCAACCTATGTAGTTACGTGAGTTCGCCTCTTATAGAAAGACCAACGTAATGCTCACTCAGGCGTTTAAAGTCTGGAAAGTCAAAGAATGTCTTGATGACCACTTCCACGAAGAGCTTTCAACTTCTCTCTCTCTTTCTCTCTCTCTCTCTCTCTCTCTCTCTGTCTCTCTCTGGCTCTCTCTCTCTGTCTCTCTCTCTCACATACACACACAGACATAGATAGATAGATAGATAGATAGATAGATAGTTAGATAGTTAGATAGTTAGATAGTTAGATTAGATAGATTAGATAGATAGATAGATAGATAGATAGATAGATAGATAGATATATAGATAGATAGATAGTTAGATAGTTAGATTAGATAGACAGATAGATAGATAGATAGATAGATAGATAGATAGATAGATAGATAGATAGATTAGATAGATAGATAGATAGATAGATAGATAGATAGATAGATAGATAGATAGAAAGATAGATAGTTAGAAAGATAGATAGATAGATTAGATAGATAGATAGATAGATAGATAGATAGATAGATAGATAGATAGATACACAGAGCCGGCTCTTAGGTCTATTTTACTGATTGCTACTAATTGGCACCCGCCCCTGTCAGGGATAGACCAATCGTTATTGAAGACCCGAACACTGACCTGCAACGTCACAAGCCGTGGGCAGCTTGAACCAATGGCTTGCTGCCTCGCCAAGGGCCTGTACGACAATGTGATGTGATTAAAATAAGAAAAGTAAATGTTTAGTACCCGTCTGCATTTTGAGACCTTTTAAATCTATTTTGATTAGGTCCCCTTTTTTGTGAATTTTACGTGGCTGCAGCCCCGCCTGCTACGCCTTAAATCCGGCCCTGTCAAGAACTATAGGTTAAATGGTATAAAGACATAAATGAGCATGGAAACAAGCCTCAGACGTATAAGACAAGTCACGTCTTTCACGTCAACACCTCCTAGAGTTATTCAACAAAATATATCCTAACATAAACCTAACTTGTTACCTTTCATCTTCCTTTCTTCATCTTCTTTCTTCTTCCTCTTCATTATATTCATCTTTTATTTCATTTTCTCTTTATCCCTCGCTCTTCACTAGTTCACTTTTACTGCTCATCCCCGCTTCCACCCCCCCCCCCAACACCCCGCCACTTTTTTACTGTGTTTCACGCCTTGACAATTTCTGAGTGTCGCTCAGCGATACATAGCCATCTCTGTGATTCGATCCCAGACCCTTCAGCAGCGATCCTCCCATTAAGGCATTCCGGAATGTAGGCTATGCCAGGAGGCTCATTTCTAAGCATTTAGCGGCACTTTTCAGAAGTGCCAAGTTGGGTTTGAAAGAAATGTTCCCAGATAAGTCGAGCAGAACTCCAGAAATGAAAGTTTGGCATGTAAATGTGGCCAGGATTTACTGGCTTGGTCAGAAAGGCCACCTCCTTGTTGCCCCCCCCCCCCCATTCTTAAACAAATTCTTTTGTAAGTATGTAGCAATGGTTTCTCACACAAAACAATTTATTTATGACATTGGACTCTAAGCGTATACCATTACTTTCAAAGTAAAGTTACTTAAGGTCAGGGGTTCTCAAACTGTTAGTCGCGACATCTTTGTGGGTCGAATGACCATTTGCCCGGAGTTGCTTAGGATCATCAGATTTTTAAATTTCTTTTTGTCTAAGACATCATTCAATTTTGTTTGTTTGTTGTTGCTGTTTTTTTTTTGTGTCGTTTCTTGTTGTAACAAACACATATCAGAGATGTGTATATTTTTCAGATTTGGAAAATCATGTAGTGGATCATTAAATGATTGTGAAACGTTAATTAGCGGAAATAAAAATTGAGAAAAATAGTTGTTGTGGGGAAATTACATATTTAAGAAACACGAGCAAGCTGAAGATGATATTCGTTGTAATCTTGGTAAAGACTGTCCTGAATATTCCGGATACGATGAAACAGAAACAAGCTCAACCTTTGTAATGACGTTGGCGAGTCTGCAAATCCTGACGAACAATATTTGTTGTAGCGATGTAGCTTACTGTATCAACGATAGTACGTTCTCCAGGGTTAGACTTTATTTTCAAATCGTCACTTCAGTTTGAAACGTAAATATAATAAGAATGCAAAGAAAAATAAATAAATGAAAATCAACAAGATAAGCTTTTTGTTTGTAGTTTTAGCACAAATTTATTATACATTCACAAGAAGCTTTTGCTAAGTAAAAATAATTATGGATGTCAGTTATTTAGATCTAAAATTTAATAATTTATGAAATTAGAAAAATCACATTTAGGGCCTACCTAGGCCTATGAATGAAACAGATGCTGCTGTTACGGCTAGTGGGTTTACAGAACTAGAGGCTAGATTGAGAACGGCTTCTTTAGGTACATACAAATAGTTGCAAAGCTGGTCTCACTCTTTTTACATTTGTTTGTCGTAAAGGCTAGAATAGACTTTTATTTTGAACAATGTCATCTCGAGTATTGCCAGAAATATTTGGGCCCCAGTCAACTTGGCACGCGTGGGGCCCCTTTGCCTCTCCCAGTTACATTCTAAAAGCCCTTAAATATGAATACGGATGAAAAGATTTTTTTTTTAAATAGGCCTACTGTGGGACCCAGGGCGGGCCTGAAGTCCATGTCTTCCCATTTCTCGGCTGTTTGATATTAATCTGATAAAAATCTGATATTTTTCTGATATTAATTAATATAAAATAATACAAATAAAAAGTAAAAATAATAATAATAATGCAATATAGCTATACTTTATCGCATTGCGACATGTTTTCTGTATTTGCTTCAATATTTTTAAAACTATTATTTTTGTTATTCTTTCGGTAAAATATTTTATTAGTAAGTTATTTATTTATTTTGTTTATGACGAATTTAATTTTGTTTTTTACTTAACATCTACTCAGAGGGCAAGCACGAAAGCTGCCCCTTTCAGACCTTTCGATCCATAGGTCCGAGGGTGTAAAGGTCATCTGTTTCTTTGGCCTACAGTTAACGAGGATTTCATGTTGCCAGCACAACGACCAACCGCCTTTCCCCAATTTCCCCAATTAGAGCTGGGTGGATTTAGAGGCGCCTTAAAGACCCAAAATAAAAAATCCCAGCCTTCACTAGGATTCGAATTTGTTACTGTGGTTTTTATGTCTTTTTTTATGCTTTGTATTTTATGTAGCCTTCTAGAAAGGCGTAGAACTATTACATGTCAATGTCTATCGGTATGGGTTACGGTGGATTATTTTCTTCTTTCTAGCCTTTAAAGTAAATACACAATAAACATGTACATTGACTTTTGAGGCTTGCATATAAATTCATATGGAAAAGAGTTTAATACGTCAAAGACCTACAAGAGACCTGATTAACTGCAAACAGTTTTGAGTTATAATAAGAAAAAATATTGTAAATATATTATGTAGTATTGATATACCCATAAGAGTCGCAAAAAAAATTTACAATAATATTTACAACCGGGTATAAGAGTTGTCAGTCTGCGCCTTATCAGCATGCCAATACAATACATTACAATACAAAAAAAAAAAAAAAGTTTCATTTTATATGTAAAATAACGTTATAAAAAAAAAATCTGCTACCGAGGACAGACGTAGACGGCCAAAAGAAAGTCGAGAGGCTAAGTGCGGCTTGAGCTTGGCTTGCTTGGCTACCTAGAAGGGGGCTCGAGGTTCGACACCCGACTCGGGCAGAGTTGTGTTTACTGAGCGCCCAAAGGCAGCACGGGAAACAGACTCCTAGATACCCCCTCCCCCCCAACTGGTCCACAAATAAGATTGGACCAAAGCGCTCTGAGCATGCTATAAGCATGAAAGTAGCGCTATATAAAAGCTATAATAATAATAACCACCGGTGGACAATGGATGTGGCAAAATATGTAGGTCATAGCTGGGCTGCGTATTGACGGGAATTCTGCGTTTCTCGTTAATCTTCGGACTCGAGCATAACCCAAACATAATTCACGAAGTCTTGTAAAGATAAAGTGAAGAAAGCATAGACTCTTTTATTTTACTGTCGGACACTACTTTTGCCTGCTCTGACATAAAACTGACTTTGTAACCGCAATAAATCTATTAAACGTTTGGAAATTATAGGCGATGATGCATTAGAAAAACACGTTTTAAAAAATAATATTTCCTGTGTTGAAATAGACGACAGAAAGGATACGGGAGATAAATCATTCCCATAACTGTTTGCTCGAGTTGCATTGAAGCAACTATTTATTACCGATGTCTATGTCTCACACCAGACACTGCATCCTTTTCTCAGGAGCTAAAGAACAAAAATGTCCGGGGAAAAAAGTGTGCACTAGAAGTCTCGCCATTGAAGTTTTGGAGGACCATAAGTGAGTGAAAAGCGGACGATGTTTCCTCTAGAGAGTAAAAAAAAAACCGACGGAAAGGATCCAGTTTATCCCTGTTGCTCCTTACTCCTTTTTCTCTCCCCTCCTTACAGCTACCCCTCTTCTCAAGGTCTAGGCATCTTCTAAATTGAGCATCTCAAAGTTGTGGAACGACGCCTTTAAAAAAAAGAGGAAAATAAAAAAAATATTTTTTACACTTCACCGGGAGAATTTTTTTCCCCCTTGAGGTGAAATTCGTACAGTTTTGAACGACAGGCAATTAAAATGAAGAATTAATATGTGGGTGGGAAACCTTGGTTTCTTTTTTTCTCTCTTTAACTTTCGCTTGAAACAAAACTCAGTTTTTTTCACCCTTTTCTCCCGTGAACTGTACGAATGAAAATGTTACAGTCTCCCGTCTCTTATATTGTTACATTTCCAGACTTTGAGAATATGTGACGTGTAACGTAGAATCATTTCGAGATAACTCGCTGTTCAGAGGATTGAGTGTCGAGCCGAAAGAGAGTCGAATATTTCCAACGTCGACGTTTAAAATGTAAAATTCGACCGGATGTAATTGCCCAGAAATTGGAAGTATGTCGAGGGAAAGTTATTTCAACTCTCAAATAAGCTGTGAGTTTCGTCGCTTAAGAAGCAAGTCTTATTATCCTTAAGCCGGAGACGTCAAAAGTGAATAAAGATTATTAAACTTTCTGAAGTGAGAATTTAGCAATTTATTTTATTCCAAGCTGACAAAAAATCTGGCTATGTTAATTGAAAGGGAAAGGAGATTATCCAATTAATTTCCTTTTCTCTTTCGCTGAAGTAGCTAATCGTCTTTGCCCAATTTTTAATTTTTAATGTGAAATTGGTCGAAAGTTGAAAGTATTTTGATGAAAAAAGGCGAAAGTGATGTATCTGAGGATTACATCATCTAATTCGCATGCATGTAACTAGAATTAATAAGCCTTAAACTTTTAATTGCCCATCTAAAACCAAACACTGTTGTGGTTGTTTCTATCTATTGATATTTTGACACAAATTTTATTGCAATTTAAGAAATGTTCTAATAACATCTAAATGGATGATAAAACATACAGAGTCTCTATTACATTATGTAACACGGTAGCGGATAAGATATATAACAAATCAGTGCTATCCAAGTAATAATTTTGAGGATACATTGTAAGTTGGGTGATCTTGAATAGACTTTATTGGGTTAACTACATAGTGAGCTCGTGAACGCTGACTATCATCATCATCATCGTTCCTTTGTGTTCCTTGTGGAACATAGGGCCTCGACAAAAACACGCCACTCTCCATTGTCTATTGCAAGTTTTGTGATGGCTTCCCAGCTCTTTCCGGTCCTCTCGGCTTCCTTCAGTATGCTGAAGGGTGTGACCAATCCATCTCCACTTCCTCTCCAAGATCTGCATTTCTATATTTTTCTGCCCACTCATCTCCCACAGTTTTGTATTTTCTACTTTGTCGTCAGGTTAACTACATAGGGAGCTCGTGAACGCTGCTCTATGCCCTAACCTATTTTTTGTTTGTACAATATTTTTTATTATCTTGTAAACTCTTAATGGCTAGAATATAAACCGCATTGAAATTTGGAACTTGGACACTGGATGGGGTATTTCAGAAACAGCTCCAACAATAGTATATATTTGGCTTACTACCTAATTGGCCACACTAGAGTTAACTCAGATTTGACCGTTTAAATTTTTTGATAAAATAGTACAAAAAAATAAAAGTTCATCTTTAAGACCTTGCGATCTATAGGTCAGATGATGTAAAGGAAATCTGTTTTTGTGGCCCACGGCTTACAAGGTTGTCATGTAGCCATCACAACGACCAATCATCTGTATTACTTTTCCCTAATTAACTATCCCTGGACTCGAGACCTCCCAAATATCACGAAATTAAAATTCCCAGTCTTCCCCTGGAATCGAACCATGCACTCTGGTTTGAAAGCCAAGCGCCTCCTTTCGAAAGATAATCATCTTAAAATTTTCGCAATTAAAGAAATATCCAAATAACATCTAAATGGATGATAAAACATACAAAGTCTCTATCACATTATGAAAGTATATTTTGTTATTCAAGAATGAAATAACTGAAATAATCTTTTTATTCAGTAAAGAGTCGGGGAAATAATAGAGGTCCATGAATGCTTTGTGCACAGCCTTATTATTATTATTACAGCTTTTATACAGCGCTACTTTCATGCTTATAGCATGCTCAGAGCGCTTTGGTCCAATCTCATTTGTGGACCCATGGGAGGGGGGTATCTAGGAGCTGGTTTTCCGAGCTGCCTTTAGGCGCTCAGTAAACACAACTCTGCGCGAGTCGGGTGTCGAACCTCGAGCCCCCTTCTAGGTAGCCAAGCCTCTCGACCACGCTTATGTAGAAATAAGCTCGACTATAATAGAAGAATGTGATTGTGCCATCTTACACTAAAGACTCCTTGAGCTACTGTAGATCTACAAGAAATAAAAAGAATAAGAAATTACAGACCACCAACAGTTTTATCAAAAACATTTTTTTTATCCTAATTGTTTCTATTCTCTATTCAATACACATAGAGATGGAGACCATATTTCTTTTTAAGCGTTGTGAAATTTAAATTACTTCCAAGAAAAATCTCACCAATAGTACAATTAGATAAACGGAAACTTGAATCTGATTGATGTATAGTTTATTATACGTCTGTGCTAAGTCTCCAAGTCAGCTAGTTAGATTGATATAAAACTTTGACAAACTTATCCATCTGGCACAGCCTCGTCTTCGTGTCTCTCCTAAGGCTTCTTATCTCGATTGATCTAAGGGGACATAATTGCCGGGGAAATTGAAACAGGAAAGGGTTAACTGTGAGATCTACAGCACAAACCATATGTAGGGATAGAGTGCAGAGATTTGACAAAACTATTTACCTGGTGATAGGTGTGAATGAATGGAAGTCCAATTCATCTTACAGACCGACTACCCAACAGCGGTTTAGCCATAAACACAATTTGGCCTTGGTAATAGTTTGATTATTTATATTTTTTTAAAAGGGGGTTAGAGAGGGAGTATTTTAATTTAGATGGTAATCTGCGTAGCCCAGAAAGTCCTAAATGATTTATTAAACATTTTTAGCTGCCTTTATGGTTTGGGTTTCTTCTTTGTGCAGTCTAATTGTAAATAACCCTGGATATATAATGTATTAATGAGCCTTGAAGAGAGAAAAGTTGTGCTTACCATGTTGGTTCTTATCTTATATAATACAGACGTTACTTCAAAAAAGAAGATGGTTACGTCCTACGCGTCATACATTCAGTCATGCATATTTACCAGTGACTTAAATTCTGCCAAGTCACTGGTTTTCCTGGCTAGCTCAGGCAAACCATTCCATGCTCTAATGGCACTAGGGAAGAAAGAGCATTTGTACAGATTTGTCCTAGCATATGGGACGAGAAATGTGCCTTTATCTTTGTGTCTTTCTGAGTATTTTATTAAGTTTTGTTTTTGTATTTGGAGATTATGGTTCATTGTTTTGTGTATAATTGCTACTTTACTCTTAAGTCTTCTATCCTGAAGGCTTTCTAAATTTAGTGATTTTACTAAAGGTGTTACTCTAGTGAAATGTGAATATTCGTTTGTTATGAATCTCACTGCTCTATTTTGTGTCTGTTCCAGTTTCCTTATGTTTTCCTGAGTTGAGGGGTCCCAAACAGAGGATGCTTATTCTATTATTGGCCTAACCAAGGTTAAATAGCATTTTAGTTTTATGTTCTTATTTGATTTATACAAATTTCTTTTAATAAACCCTAATGCTTTGTTTGATTTTTTTATAGTTTCATCAATATGGGGATTCCATGACAGTTTCTCATTTATTATAACACCTAGGTATTTTGCGTTTTTAGTCTGTGTAACTGGTTTACCATGAACAAGATAAGTGGAATTAATCTGTTTTAGTTTTTTTGTTACTCTTAATAACTGACATTTTTCTGGGTGGAAAGACATGCTCCAATTTGATTCCCATTTCTGTAATTCATCTAATTCTCTTTGTAAAATTTCTGTATTTTGTGTTGTTTTTATTGTCCTATATATTATGCAATCATCTGCAAATAATCTAACTTTAGTTCCTGAACTAATGTAATTTGGTAAATCGTTTAAGTGGTTTATGAAGTTGCTACATATTATGTGTTCTAGGATTTTACATGTGATGCTGGTAAGTGATACTGGTCTGTAGTTTCCTGGGTCTGGGTTTAAGGAAGACGCTTGGTTTATTTAAAGAACATTCTCATGGATATTATGAGGCATGGCAATGACATCTGTACATACTCTCATATGGCCGCTAATATGGCGTGGTATTCTTCTACTGATTCTAATTGTGGATTAAATTCAACTAAATAATTGATGCTATTTCTAGTTATTTAAAGATGTAGATATTTAGAAGTTTAGATATAGTCAAGAATTCACAGCCTCGTTAAGTTTAGGTAGTGACATTAAAAACAATGTAAACTAGCAATAAATTAGTAAAAAAGGACAATTTCAAAGAACTCCGTTTAAGCTCGGTGGCTGCGGGAGTAAGACTAGCAATGGTGGAGGAGTGAAGTAAGAGTTTGTATCCCTACTACTGCAGATTGTCTTTTTATTGTTTTCGTAAAGATAGCAAGGAAATATTTTCCCCAACTTTATAACAGAGTGGTCAGCGCAGTGGGTTTTATTCCGTGTACACAATGGCCTATGTTATTACCCACGAAAAATCTCAAATAATGTTTTAGTGGCTCCCGTCAGATAAAAAGCTGCTGTAACTTTTCTGTCGGACTGTCACGTTTTGATCGACAAAACTAGAAAAGCTTTCGAAAAGCTCATTCCTCCTATAGGCAAAAAATAAATATGTTACAAAACGTATTATTGATAATAGGTTGTTCAGATTTTAAGTGAAAAATTACATCGCAATGGTTCTTTTAATTTTTATTTATTTTAACAATAAGAACAAAACATTTGCTTGAATATTGATAGATACGGAAAGGGCCGCGTTAAGTTTGTGTCATAACACAAACTCTATTAGAAATCTAAATGTGTTGTTGTTAGGCAGCATTTATTTCTTCAGTGGATTAAAATAATGGATATATTATTTAAACATAAATTTA
>JADKLZ010005243.1:30813805-30828950 GCA_021533235.1 Biomphalaria straminea
TTCACACCGGCTACGCACGTCCAACAGTTCACACCGGCTACGCACGTTGATTTGTTCACATGGATTATTATTTATTATGGAAACATCCCCCTTTTCTGTTTTGAAATTTTAATGATCGGAACTCATATTAACCATTCCCTAAGCATACTATGAAACAGCTTGCTTATAAAGCTAATCCTATGTAAAATTCTTTTACTTTACTTCGGCATCGGCATCATTTAATATACCCCGTGCTGCTTTTCGACCGTACCCCCCCTTACCCCCCCTCCCAACACACACCCACTTTTACAGTTTTAAGTCTTTTTTTATTTACAAAGACAAAAAGTTAACTACAATTGACAACCGATTGATCGACCTTTCAATACATTTTGCAGCTTGCTAATTTTAAATATATATATATATATATTTCTATATGACACCTATGTTTAGTTTTACCAGTTATATTTGCATTCTTTAACCATAAGGCAAGCAATGCTCGATATTAGACACTGCAAACAGTTATTTAGTTAGACCACCAGTCTAAGGCTTAGAGGAAAAAAAAAATTGCATTTTCCGAAAGTCCAGGGTGAATACTGCAACTACGATGAGTCTTGTTTCTCTTCAACAAACTCGACCCTTGGAAGTGCCAGAGAATGGACATTAATTCATTACTGAAATAAGAGTAATAGTTAACTTCTACTTATTTCCTATTAACTCAAAGGCGCCAATTTAAAAAAAGCACACGAATAGAGGGGCAGACTGGTTGACAAAGTCTGTCCAGACATTTGCATACAATCTGGCTATCAAACTGCGTTACGTATCTTGGCTACAAGTCCGATATCACTGAGTGACTGTAAAATGTGTACAAGATCTTTGATTAAAGGTAAAGCCTTGGCCAATATAACGCATTTTATTAACCATCTAAACCAGCGGTTCTCAACCTTTTATGCTCGGCGACCCGTTTTTACAATCCATACTCTGCCACGACCCCCACACACGCACACACATACAGCATAAGTAGAATATACAATAACAAATCCATATTTTCGATGGTCTTAGGCAACCCCTGACAAATCGTCAATCGACCTCGAAAGAGGTCGCGACCCACAGGTTAAGAACTCCTGCTTCAAACAATAGATTCTAAACGTTTTACGGGCCTACTAATCATTTAAAAATGGTCATTTGCTGGTGACCCAACCTGCGCAATGGGTGCCGGCTAATCGGGCATTAGCCTGAATGCCCATATTGCCAGCCCGCCCCTGCATGGATACATATGTTATCCGTTTGGGGCGAGCTCTAGCAACAAATCTATTATATCTATAGAGAACGAAGTATTCGTTTCGCCAAAAATTCCGATGAAGTTTTTTTTTTTCGGATAAAACCAAAACAAAACAGTTGTGAAAAGAAGACTCATACATCACGTGACTACAATGGCGGCGTTGAAATATTAATCAGGAAGCCATCGGTGGCGCGGGGTGGGGGTAATCTCTTCCATCTGTGTGGCCCACAATTTCGGGGTACGCCACTGAAAAAAAAAGGTGATGACAAATCAAGATTTCCTGATTAATTTCTGGAGCCGCCTGCTAGCAGCAAAGCTATCAGCCTAAAGTTTGTTTTTTTCCCTCTCTCCACTCAGTTTATATCATAATATTTTTTTCTTCTCATAAGTGAGAAAATTTGGATTAGATTTAAGATTGGCTTTAAAGCGCCAAAATGAAGTGGAAAGAAGAGATCATATTTGTGAAAGTGTATGATTTAATCGATAGCCTCCCCTTTCTTCCTCCTCTACTAATTAATTGTGATGTGTCTAGTTATGACGTGAAATACGAGCCGCTATGTTTCTATGTGGGTAAATGTGCGTCGCTATGCGTGTGTCGTTGGTGTGTGTGTGTGTGTTGAGAATGAAGTTAGGCGTTGATGGTATGTGAAATATAATAATTCTAATATCGCTCCCTTAAGTCACGAGATAGTGAAACGGTGGAGGTTCGGTTCCGTGGGTAGAAGCTTGCTGGTTAATATAACAGACTGTGACAATGTCTTTCCTAAGAGATGAACTGATCGTCTGGTGAGACGTTTCTGAGATAAAGACAGTTTATCTCCCTTGCGGCCTCTTGCCAGACGATAGGACATAAGAGTTACAAAAAAAATAAAAATATCTTTGTGAGCTCTTCATTTTTATGTGACTGCAAATCACTTCAAATAGAGAGAAGTAACATAGAAGAGAAGAGACAGTAAGAGGTTGAGAGAGGAGAAAGAATTAAGGGAGTTATAAGAATTACTTTAATCCCTACAAATCTTGAAGTTAAGAGAACAACATTTACCGTTCTTAACATTTGGAAGTACGTATGCTAGTAATTGATCCATCTAGTAAATCTAGCAGATATTTAGTTTATTTTTTTTGTTCTCTAATATTATATTAAAAGTGTCCCTTTCAGCCCTTTAGATCTATGGGGCAGGTGATGTTAAGGTCATCTGTTTCTTTGGCCAACGGTCTACGAGCAGGGTGTTATGTGGCCTGCACAACGACAAACCGCCTTTACTTTCCCCAACTAAAGTCAGGTACTCATTAGAGTTGGGTGGACTATGGAGAACCCTAAAAATCCCGAAATTCAAAATCCCAGTCTTCACCGGGATTCGAACCCAGGACCTGAGGTTCGGAATAATAGCTCACTTGGTAGGTAGAATACTAATCAATTACTTCCATTGTAGTTTCTATCAATAAACATGCTATTTTTCTGAGCGTGAGAGTTCCGCTATTTGTTTGATCGATGCAACAAGTCAGGTTTAAAAGAAGAATGAATTAACTTTGACTGATTTCTTAAGACAGTATTGATACTGCGCTAGGGACTGTGATTAGAGGCCTGAACATGAGTATTTAGAAAAATATAATTTTAATAGTCTTCTATTAGTATTTCTGTAATAGTCCAGCGCATTTGTTCTTATTTCAATGATACTCATATTATATTGTCATTTTTTTGTATTCAAGAAAATTTAAAAAATAAAGTTTCCCTTTCAAAACTTCTTGTGGTCTATATGGCAGATGGTGTAAAAGTCATCTGATGCCGTGGCTTAATGTTTTACGAGGGTGTCATGTGGCCAGCACAACGACCAACCGATCGACCATTGCGCCTCCCATTTTATTCAATGCACATTTACAATTCCTTATCAGAACAGGACTTTTGTCTTCTGTCAAGAGTTCACTATTAATAACGCACTCCACCCGCTTTCAAGCAACTATATTATAAAGATGAAATATATTATTAGTTCCAAATAAAATTAACAAAACTTAGAGACTCCCCAGGGCAGAAGAGAGATGAGACTGCTTTTATATATTAGACATTATACCATAAATTACAAATACACGTGTGGCTCCTCCTTTCATTATCGAAGATGAGCACATTTCTCATTTCCTATGGACTCGAAGATGGCTGTAAAGTTCAATCCTCGCTTTCAAAAGCCGGCCGCATACTTGGCATGGGTGGGTTAGGTCAGTTGCAGATTAAAAATACCTAATAATGTGATGAAGTGGTGCCATTGGTGACTGTCCTGAGTTTAAATCTGTTAGAGCCTTTGATTCCCTTTTTTATTTATTTTGATATCTTCTCAAATTTATATTTGCAAGTAATTAAATAACACGTCGTTATACAGGCTACACACCATCCTTATACAGAATGAAAAGAACAAGTGATATTTTTTGTTTCAATAAGTAGTAGTCAAAACACGCCTGCTTGTGTCCCTACCTATTTTAAGCTGGAAGGATTAAGCAGCCGACCTTTAACCTTTTCGGAGAGTGTGAAGTAATACCAAGCGGAAGTGACGTCTAATAGTGTTGTAATGTCTCACTAATCAACAATGAACGTTCAATGATAAACATTCAACAATAAATATATATATAGACCATCTATAGTTAAATAAGTATAAAAATAAAACAAGTTACTTTTAAAAAATAAAAAAGACGAACTTTTTGAAGTAAGAAGGTAATTTTTTTTTAAATATATATTTATGTTACATTTACGCATAACTTTAAGTTTTGCAATTAAAAATAATAAAATATTTCAGAAAAATGGATTAATAAATTATGTCCCTTCTGTTGTTTTAGCTACTAATCGTTTTGCTATTAATGTGAGTTTTTTTTAAAGAAAGAATGTTTTTTGTATATCATATGGTAACATGATTGAATAAGCTTAGTTACCAATGTCTACATCATATGGGACATCCATCCATCACAAAACATATGATCGCAAGCAAGGACTTCTAAACACCAAGTCTGAGAGAGTGACCATTCACCACCTCGCTGTCTGTAGGTCAACCATTTACGTTAGGCCTTTGAATATTTAAAGTAATACTAATAAGAACAATGTCAGAGGGGCAAACAATTCAATCACGCGGCAAGACTTGCGCTCCGGCTAACCTCCGACAAAATCTATCTTTGAACGGGGGTAGGTAAGATTGTGGTTCTTAATAGTACTTCCTAACTTCTTATGCTCGTGTTGAAAATATTGAAACCAGCTTGAAATTTTAGTGTCGTTATTCTGATTAGTCCAAAATTTGTTTTTTAATGAAATACTCAAGAACAACCTGGCATTGTTCACATTTACATTGCCAGGTTTTTGTACATCCTATTGACAGGAATTCAGAAATTCGGAAAATGCATAACACATGTCTATAAGTTATATTTAAAAATTGGCTGAAATATTATTTAGCTGCTATCATTTTCTATAAGAAAACAAATGGTATAACGATATGGCATTTAATCTTATTGTTAAATAATCTTATAATCTTATGACGTTACTTCAAAAGATAAGATAATTAAGTCCTAAGCGTTTTAGGTGTCAATCTAGTCATGCATGATAATCAGTGTCTAAAACTCTGCCAAAACGTTGGTTTTCCTGGCTGATTTACTTATACAATGAATTTAGTTAAAAAAGAATAAAATATTCATATTGGAACTAGATCTAGTTGCCCATCTATTGGAGATTTTTTGTAAAAGAACCAATCGTTTGTTGATGTCTATGGACATGTCATTAACACTTATCTTGTAATTTATCTTATAGGCTTTTGAAAAAAAAATTAATTTCATCCTACACGCGTTAAGCTAACCCTTCGACTTAATTGTTTTTTTCCCTGGCTGATTAATGCAACCAGCTCCATGCTCTTATGGCACTTAGAAATCCAAACTTACCACCCCCGGGTAAAAAATATTTTTTGCGCAATAGGTGTCTTTTGGTATGAATATGAGTGGATATGTCCTTAGTTTGAGGGAAAAAAAAGAGATTACTATTATGGTAATGATGTTGTTGAATAATTAATTAAATTAAATTTATTTTTTACTTATAGTTTAAGGTGTAATGTAATGTGTAAAGTATTATAGATGCGTCATACTTTATCTTAGAGTTACTCTTAGTTTGGTTTAACAACTTTATAACAAGTATAGACATTTTTGACTTGCAAACAGATGCATTCCTAACACATAAGATTAAAAAAGAAAGGTTTTTATCTCTGCCTCATTTTCAAACTGTTTTTAATGTTTTTTATTAGGAAGCTTAAATATGGATTAAAAAAAAAAGACTTCAAGGATAGTTTTGTTCTATTACACAAACTCAGACGTAACCCAACGTTGACCCATAGTTCCTCCAGGTAGATAGCTAGGTTTTTTTTTCTGTTTTTTTTTTACATTTTCAAGAAAAATCTAAGCCGCTAGGAACTACATTCTAGAAATCTACCACTGACCACAATCCTACGGCTTCTCCATAGAAAATGTTAATGTTTAAATATGACTGCCTGTGATCACTTACACTCAATGACCTGTTTGTTGCCTGTCTGATTAGGGTCAGGTTGACCATTAAATGTTTTCTACATGCTGACAAAAAGAAGAGAAATGTATGATAACACTTAACTCTTTCCCTCCTAACTGACGATACCATCGTTGCTTTCACTAGAATGTGGTAAATAATTACGGATAGAAAGAGTTAAGTCCAGGAGATCGCGGACAACTTAAGGATGTCATGAAATAATCATCCAGGGTTCAATGTGACGGTGGCCCTTAGGGCAGAGGGGCTAGTCAAAGATAACCTTAATTCTGGCCTCTGGTAGAAAGTCTTCCTTTCATTCAGAAGTTCTCAAAGGACTTTGGCACGACTTCATTTATAGTTAGCTAGAAGCCTAGTATACTACTAGATCTAGTTCATAATATAAACCACTGTCTATTACATCTCGTTGTAGCTTTGGGGAAAAAAATTCTACAATGTTTGTGCCTGCTTAGGTTTTTAACAGTAATAAACATTTTTAATTTTTCTACTACGAAGCTTATATCAAATCAATCTGTATTGTCTGTTTGTCTGGTCAAAAAAATGTGTGCATGTTATTTCACCTAGACCGAGTCCTGGATCAAACTGAAACATCGTACATTGACATAGACAAGACATGAATCAATAAAAAAAAGTATCCAATTAGACAAATAATTACTGTTTAATAACAATTTTGTTTAATAGCAAGAAGGAAAGCTAATGCTTCAGAGATATGACTAAATTTGTTAGGCTTTGTCCCCTTAAAAAAATGTTAACACTAATTCTTCCCCAAAAGATAAGCTTTAAAAAAAAAATTAAAAAAAATGATTTTTTAAAATTTTGCTTATAAGCCAAACAAATATGAAAAGTAATAAATAAGAGAAACATTTTGTGACAAAACAGTATGAATAAAGTTCACACATAAATACACAATATTTCTTTCCACTTTTCAAGATAACCTCCCTTAAAGTTAAGTATTGTTTTAAAAGCGGAGTGTTTTAATATAAAAAAAAAGCGCCATGCATAATTTTATTAACAAATCGCATTCCAGAAGTTAAAGATAAACATTAAACTCTGCAAGATGGATTTTAATAGGTTTTTTAAAATATTTTTTTTATATCATTGTGACAGACTGATACGGACATAACACACACAACTAAAAGCAGACATTTTCCGTAACGAAGGCCACTACAGATAAATAGTACAACGACTACTGGTGAGAAATTCATAGAAACTTTGTAAAAAGATTTTATAGTACTTGACAAGACGCATCGAGTGACATTTATTGTGTGAATTATTATTACATTATTAGAAGCTGGGAGGCTCTGTGGCCGAGTCGTAAAGCGCTTGGATTTGGAACCGGGGTCCCTGATTTGAATATCGGTGAAAAAAATATCATTTTGAATATCTCAGTATATCAATATCTAGACTGTTAGGGCGCCTCGAATCCACTCAGCTCTAATGGGTATCTTTACATTAGTTGGAGAAAAGTAAAATTAGGGTTGGGTGTTGTGCTGGCCACATGACACCCTCGTAGACTACAGAAACATGTGACCTTTGCATAATCTGCTCTATAGATCACAAGGTCTGAAAGAGGAACTTTCTTACAGGCTAGGGTGCTATCTCTAGATTGATTTTGTGTAAATCATACATACATTAATAATATGCCTCTACAACAAATAAGTGTGAAACTGACAGCCACAGCTAATTGATTATACATGATTCCTACATTTTAAAAAATAAAAACACACTACTATAGGCTAATATATTCAGAAACATTAAAAACACAATTATTCATTTTTGTTTGCTTGTTCAACTTGGCATGTTTCATTCGACTATTACTGTTTTGAACTATGTGTTTATAGCTTCTCTCCCTTTGCTCTGACAGTAAGTAGCGGTGCTGGTTCTTTGATGATTTAACTAGATGCTTCCAGCGGTGACATGCTGAGCCCTTCAATGGCTCAGAGATAACACCAGATAAACCCGCTTGAGCGGTTCGAGATTACTCTCGAGGAACGGTTAAATGCTTTGGAATTACGTCATTTCTAGCAGCGTACATTTCTGAAAAGCTTGGATTTTCACCAGATCTAGCAGTGTATTTCGTTTGTAGTTTCCAAAAATAACTAACAATTAAATTTTAGTAAAAGCAGTGCCTCCGTTATGAATATTGTTATTGTCATTAAATCAGGACTTTCTATATGAGATACATATTTGCATATTCGTACGCAAAGAAGGAAGTTATTCAAACACCTCTACACCTAGTTTGTTTCAAATGGGAACCTTGCACTATTTTATAAATCAAATTACATCAAGAGTCAAAGTTCACATACTAGTATAACTATTTTTGGCATCATATTACTGAACGTTTATGAAATTGTATGACATATTTGAATATTATATATAAAAAAAAAACAAAAAAAAAAAAAAACAAAAAAAAACTAAAGCCTAATGAAAGAATGAGAGAAGAGAAATATTTCTCCTACAATGACATAGATGAGTATCAAGTGCAGAACAACTAGTATACAATATGCTAAAAAAAAAAAGAGTTATAACGTTTAGCCGGGTGGCGTGCGCTCTGTCTGTCATCTTATTGGTCCTGGGTTTGAAACCTATCCTCCACCACCTCCCACCATCTTGAGGCGAGCTTGGGTTAAGATCTATTCCGAATGAACTTTCAAAATATGTCAATAAAAAATGTTATGGCCAGCCGCGGATTAAGCTTAGAATTAAGATAGGACTGACGGCTTAGAGTTGAACGGATTCATGAACATATTGATTCTAAAAATATATTTTCCTTCCACTATCTGTGACTAAGAGACTGTGGGTTAATGGTACAATAAGAAGATAGAACAGGAGTGATTAAGTGAATAACAGTGTGTGTGTGTGAAACAGAGATAGAGAGAGAGAGAGAGAAAAGATAAAGAGAGAGGATGAGGGAAAGAAAGAGAGAGAGAGAAATATTGGAAATAGATATCAAAACTCAGAGTTTAAATTTATTCCTAACTTATAGAGGTTATCAGATATGTTCAGGTTGTTACGGAACAAAAATAAAGAGAGCGATAAATAAAAAAAAATAAGTGTTGTAATTATAGTTTATACATAACTTTGTGACGGGACTGTGTTGGTGACTAGATGTTCACTATATTATGGTATACGGGAACATGTTCCATGAACGTACATTAATACTGTAGTTTTTTAATACATTCATCTTTAATTACTATGCTTTAAAGTACGTCCTATGTGCCAAAATATATAGGTCACAGCAAGGTCTAGGTAGCCCCTATTATTATTTTATCTTCATTTTTTTTTTTCTCGAAGACATGCGCTGTTATTAATGAATAAATTGACTGTTGTTTTAACATATTTAATATTATAACAATTGATGGGTCCTTCTTAAATAGAGTCTAAAATGTAACAGCACTTAACAGATGTGGGGGTTGACATCATCGACTACAACAACAACACACGTGCAGTGTACACCCTCACATCTACACACCAACAGATCAACTTACCGAGCTGTCCGTGTGTTATGATAATCCCACACTTCATTGATGTCACAACAGCGGCTCTGGTAACGGAGTTGGCTGAAGTGACGTCCAGGCGGGTACACCAGTGGAGTCAAAACAATAATAGTAGTCGGAAATCTCCGATCATACTTCGGGCATTGTCGTCAAACTCTATTTGTATCCTATGTAATGTTTTTAAATCCACAAACTTTGAGACAAGAGTCCTTAAAATGAAGTCACAGAATGTTTGTATTTTTAGACAAATTATTCTAGAAATTGAACTTGTCTTTTACATATTAAAAAAAACACCATCGAAGACATTCACATATTATAGGTCTACATACGTATTCCCAATCATTAAGTATGCATTTTTCTCAGTACCTATTAAGAATCAAATAAACGCTAGCCAATTTATGAATCGCAATAAAATTAGAACATTGCGATTATTGTAAGTAAATAATGGGTTGTTTACCGTCGAAAAATTATCGGGAATATAAACAAGCGAACGGTTTCCTTGTGTGGGCGAAATAGTCGATTCCTTCACGGCGTTTAGAAAATAACACACAGAAACGTCGAGATCCCGGGGCGAACGTAGGTGCTTAATAGACGTCAACTGAGTCTTAATTTCTCTCCCCTGGCTGCCAAATCAGCAACACCTTTCCCCTTCGCTCCCCCAAAACGTCGAGCATGTCAAGAGTGAGCTTACAGGGAGGAGGGAGGTGAAAGTAGATGTGAGTACAGAAATGGAAAAATTATGAAGTTTTTTTTTAAAAAAAAACGTATACACAAGCTGCGAAGGGAGGCAATCCCTTTGATGAAGTCAGAACTGTGTGATGGCCAGTAACTCCTCCAGGAAAAAAATTGTTCGAAAATTCCACTTGAACTTAAAAGATAATCAAATTTCCTCGACCTCTATGACTACCAAAAATACTTGGCTAAATAATTCAGTCAAATTGAACAATCATAACTCACGTTATATTGGAGTCTTCAGCGTGAGAGATCATAGAAGTAAATACCTTCCACTCGTCTTTCGAATGATAGAAAACTGCAAAACCATTACTTTGAAGGAAGACGTTCTTACTGGCATTGGCTTGGAGGAGGCTGGAATAGCAGGCGGGGCTTATCCACGCTCTGACATCGATCAACTTCCCAAGCTCCGCCTCCAAGCAACCAATCTTGCTCACCTCCATGGCATGAACGTGCCTTGGAACTGCACGCATGCCTATAATCAATTAATAGCATAATTGACATCAGAAAGAGGCGGAGCTAGAAACAAGGCCAGAAGTTTAAAAAAAAAAGACTATAAAAGATCAGCTCTATTTCCCCCCCCCCCCCCGTCTTCCTCTGTTTGTGAAAAGCTTGCTATTCTTATCTTAAGAAATCTGCAATATAGATAGAAAGATCCAAGACATAGATCTAGAGAGTGAAGAGAGAAGAAGAAAATTTTACAAAAGGTGTAGAGAGTATGTTTCTGGTCATGAGAATGGGAGATCATTTCCGTAATTAGACGAGATTCATATCATTAGCTTTGCTTTTCGTCATTATTACTTCATTTTCGCTGAGATTATCGACCTTATCAAATGGCTTAGCTAGAATAAGGAGTTGCGTTTTGCGAGATTATCGATCTTATCCGGTGGCGTAGCTTGGGTGAGGGAAGGGGGGGGGCTCCCACATAGGGAGTGGGGCATATTGAATGTCCGAATTTTTCAAATACAATGTTACCCTATTAAATCATGTCCCGAGCTACGCCACAGATCTTATCAATGTGTTAGCTCGAATAAGGAGCTGCATCTCGTGAGATTATCGATCTTATAAAATATCTTAGCTAGAATAAGAAGTTAACGTCTTGCAAGATTATCGATCTTATCTAATGTCTTAGCTAGAATAAGGAGCCCCTTCTTGTAGGATGAACATGATTCTTCTAACTGAATTGGATTATTGCTTGCCCACAAAATACCGAGCCCACTCAGCTCGCCACAATTTCGCATTCCTTATATAAGAATAAAAACTCTTCTTGCATCTTATTATAGACTTTTTGTTTGTTCACCACAACCTTAAGTACCTCAAGAAAATCTGACTATTTTCGGTGTTGAATGAAAAAAACACAAAATATCTCCCCCCTCCTCAATTCAAATCCAGACGATGATTTTATTCTGCGCCTCCTGAGTCTCATCCACAGTCCTGGGGGCTTGGACATCCGCGCTTATGGTCACTGTGTTAAAAAAAAAATAAAGGGTGGTAATTCCGTAATATAACAAAAATTTCTATCTTGTGCCACCTCTTCCCAGTTGCTGGTGTCGATCTTAAAGAGCTTCATGTCCCGTTTGCATACATCTGTATAATCTGTACATCTGTGGGCGACCAGCGGCTCTTCTGCCTTCTTTAGCCTCTTTAGTCACACAAGAGCTTGCAAGGGGAAAAGATCGTCTCTAGAGACGTAAAATGCCACAGATAACAAAAATTTAACAGGCATTTTTATTTTATTTTATTTTTTTTCCATTGTGTTATATTTTATATTATATTATATATTATTATATTATATTAGAGACATGGGATGGCTCTGTTTGAAAAGGTTTAACATGCAAATACATTTTATGTGCAAACAACCTATTGCAGTAGTATTGCATTACCCACTTTCAAAAAAACATAAAGCCTGTCCTTAAGATCCTATATTCTTTTCTATACATTGACCATACCTCACTAGCATCTTTATCATAAGTGATAAGAATTAGAAGTTTCAATCAATTAAATAGTATATAAATATCTAAAATTATTTATTTTTACTATATTTTCATTTTTTATGAATAATATGTGTGCACACATGATTTCTATAGGTGATTTCAGGCCGCATAAAACACTTCAGCGGGTCGCATGTGGCCGCGGTTCATAATTTTTTGCCTACCCCTGGTATAGTACATGTATGCTGTGAGCACCATCGAAGCAGGACGTTTTGGCGCCGCCTTTTTTGGTGCGGCCGTTTAGGCGCGTAGTTCGTTTTGGCGCGCAAATGTTTTGGTCCCATTATTTACTGTCATTGTATTATTTCTTTCATAAGAATGAAACATATCTATGTTTAATGAGTATTTTCCATGTTTAATAAGAAAAATCTATGCTTAATGGGACATATCTATGTTTAATGAGACATATCTATGGTTTGTAGAAATGATTTTGTTAAAATGTATTTTTCACGTACAGAACTGGAAGTATTTTTTCTTTTTTTTTTTCGTTAATTTTGTTATTTGAGTTTGTTAATTAATTATTGTTGTCTAGAGGAGGTATGGCGAGAATGATTGTTACTTTGTTATTTTGGTATGATAGTTTTTATATCCCCTTGTTGTGAATGTGAATAGTCTTTTGAATGTATTATGAGTGAACGAGTCAGTCGTCGTTGAAAGTGCGAGAGAATGTTTAAGTCGATAAGGTCTTGCTCCCGGTCCAGGAAGGTTGGACGTGTACTTCCGGGACTTGTGTTTACGTATTTATATTTATAAGTTGATGCATGTGAATTAATATTTTTTTGAGAGTTGATTTCATTATGTGCTTGTTGAATATTAAAGTCTTATTCGTATTTCAATGGATAACTTTTATAGTTGGAGTTTGAGTGCATCATTTAATTGTTGTTCGTAATATTATTATATAAGAATTACAATACAAGCGCTACAAAGACACCCTCAAGAGCTCCCTCAAGGAATGCGGTATCGACATTCATGGCTGGGAAGCACTAGCTCAAGATCGCTCCGCATGGCGAGAAGCTGTGAGTCTCGGAGTCTCAAGTTTTGAAGCAAGAAGAGTGGCCAGTGCGATAGAGCGCCGAACCAACAGAAAGCAGAGAGAAAAAGCAGGCCCACCTGCAACTGACAAAACTCACCCATGCCACATATGCGGCCGGCTTTTCAAAGCGAGGATTGGACTTCACAGCCATCTTCGAGTCCATAGGAAATGAGAAATGTGCTCATCTTCGTACACGAAGGAGGAGCTATATATATATATATATATAAATAAGAATACCCCTAGTGAGCCACAAGACATCTAACCAAGAGAAGAAATACCAGAGCCAAGTCAAGAGCTGAAAACTGAACCCTGAATGTTTAAGTCAATCAGGTCTGACAATTGTTGAATCACCAATATTACACAGGACCAAGATGAATTCTATACTTCACAAAATGCGTGGGTGAAATAGTCTTATGAAGACTTTTTCGTGGGGATTTTGGGGTGTGTGGAATGTATACTTTGTTTATCTTGCTATAATACAGTGAAAACAGTCTGTTATACATCTTGTGCTTTGTACGAAACAGGAGTTTCAAGAAATAATGTTAGTTGAGAAGACTAGTAGAGTGTACCTTCATCTGTTTGTTTTCATTGGGTAGCGTTTCTTGGAGTTACTTCCCCTAGAGTTCTAGCTAGAATTTTAAGCTTCTTTTAAGAGCTTCTACAAACTGGAGGTAGGTGGCTGAGTGCTAAACTGCTAGGCACTAGAACCGTGGGATCACAAGTTCGAATCCTGCTAATAGCGTGATCGAGAGGCTTGAGCGTGACTTGGCTACCTATGTTGATGTTATTTGGGGAAAAGTAATGGCGGTTGGGTGTTGTACTGGCCACGTGACACCGTAGTGAACCGCGGGCCACAGAAGCAGATGACCCCAACAGTAACCCAAGAAATAGAGCCCTGAATGCCGATATTTAAAGCATTATATGTTTTTAAAGGGAAACTCCCATGGTTTTGACAATTTTTGATATAATATGTGTTTTGATTTACAGATAATGAATATATTATTCTTTTTTTTTTTAATTTGCAAGAATAACTTAGTAATTGATGTTTTTGTGACGTAATTTTTCTGCGCATCCAAAACAGTCAGATTTTCACGTAATTTCTATGTGACGTCACGAACTGATACACAAATCCTATACTACTCCGAGTACCTGCTGAATAACGGAAAACATAACAGTAAAGTTTACATTCTCGTAAAAGAAATATATCTTCGTCTATGCAGTTAGATCTAAATATTGTAAGCAAAGAAAAAAAAATGCGTGTTGAAAGTAGATTTACATGCTTGACTAACCACGGCAGTATATATTTTCTCGCCTGACCTCTCAACACACAACAAACACTATCGCTTTGTTGTCTTGTCATGACCGACTACACGTAGTATAGACTAGCCTTACACTGACCAGTTTGTTCGAATCAGTCATACACACGATATATTTACTTCTTGGGATAGGGAGAGGTTTAGATGAAAATGTTTTTTTTTTCTCGAGTTGGTTATCCTAATGCTTTTGCATCTCTTTCTCCATAAAAAAAAACAATAGCATAGCTCTGGACTATGCCTAAGAGCCTGACAACTACTGTAAGAAAGAAGCGACACGATTGGTTAAATCTAGTTTCTCTTTCAGTATTGTTGGGGGGAGTGACGTATGCCTGAGATAAAAACAGAATCTCTAAAAATCTCGTTTATTAGGAGATGTCAATAATTTACTGTCTAATCTATTAAATATAAATGTTTCTAAGAATTAAATAAAAATGGTAAAATGTTTATTATTACAACTTTCTACGCAGAATTTAAATATATCAATAACTCAAATTTGAAAAACTATGAGAGTTTCCCTTTAAGATTAAAAAAAAAAAAAAAAATAAAGGCGATTAAAAGATTTTTATGAGAATTGACATTAAAGTTACGAACAAGTGATAGAGTGAGAGAAAATGTTCCTAGCCCTAATGTCTGCGAGCTAAAACGTTCACCCAACCTCTTTCTAATCTTTTCTTTTCCCTCTTTTCATTTCACCCTCCCTCCCCTAATTTCTTTTACAGACGTACATATAGTTTTCTCCCTCTATTCAAGTCAGTTAATTTACAATATACCTTTTGTTCTATTCAAG
>JADKLZ010005243.1:30836002-30847672 GCA_021533235.1 Biomphalaria straminea
ATAGAATATATATATATATAGATGTGTGGGCTTGATTACAGATCTATGAAGTAATTCTTTTTATATCTTATTGTTACAGTGTGCTTTCACTTTCTCATGTTGTGTTCTGGCTGTCAATGGACAGACCAACTACAACAGCTACAATAGCTACAACAGCGGGTATGTTTCATTATTTTAGTATTACCCTGTAAGATAACACTTTCTTCACACGTTTTGGACTATATGGTAATTATAGTAATAATAAGGTCGTAAGAAAAATGGCGGCTCAAGCAAGAGCAGCCATATTTATGGTCGACACATATAAACGGATGTGCGGTGGTTAAGTGGTAAAGGGGCAGGCTTCCGAACCGTGGTCCCTAGTTCAATTCCTGGTGAAGACTGGGATTTTCGGCTATGTAATCCTTGGGCGCCTCTGAGTACACCCAGCTCTAATGAGTACCTGATATAAGTTGGGGAAAGTGAAGGCGGTTGGTCGTTGTGCTGGCCACATTACATCCTTGTTAACCGTAGGCCACAGAAACAGATAACCAATAGATCAAAATGTCTGAAAGTAACTTTCTCTACTTTTACATATGAACGAGGCTAGACCAATCGTCATAAAAGGCCTATACACTGACCTGCAACGTCGCAAACTGTGGGCTTAGGTGTGTTCGACAACGAGCTATTGGTCTTAAGTGCCCACAGGTTATGACGTAGCAGGTCCGTGTTGAGGCCTGCTGTAACGATTGGTCTCGAACGATGCCATGGTACCTCGAGCAGTCAACATAGCGCCAAACACTTGGTGTGAATATTTCCTTTATTGTCTTATTCTATATGTCGTATGTTTTCAACTTCATTTATATAAAATAAATGACCTTTTTCTCCCTATCTGAGTATGCTAATGCACAATATTGATGAGAAAGTGTGGTTTAATTTCATTATCGTCATGTGTTTAATTCGACTTTTAATTGGGGATACTCCTGTTGTTTTCATTTTTTTATTAGATATTATGTATGACCATATCATTTTTTTTTTAACAAAATTAGACGAAATCATTAATGTAGCAGGACCGGCCTTAACAAACTAGAAAGCAGCCTAGGGCCTACGATTGGTGGAGGCCTCGTAGAGGAATTTAAGGCATTTTCAGAGGAAAACAATGCGAAACATGGATCAAATCTCAAACATAGCAGAACTATATGGCTATCTGTCTTCTAGCCTCGTTCTCAAACATAGCAGAATTGTTTGGCTATCTGTCTACTAGTTTCGTTCTCAAACATAGCAGAACTGTTTGGCTATCTGTCTACTAGCTTCGTTCTCAAACATAGCAGAATTGTATGGCTCTGTGTCTAGCAGCCTAGCTCCAAGTTTCTACTATGACCTAATGTTTATTCACGAATGTTTAGATCTACTTGTTAGACTACATTTGTTAGAAGACTATTGTTTCTTCCTTAAGATGAAATTTTGAAACGTTATTTCTAGTCTGCTGATCATGAATCGTTCTTGAATCACGTTCGTGCTATCGGCACTTGAACTGACAAATTGGTTTATGACATTTGTATCAATATGTTTAAGAAGCTTGCAGAATGTTCATTTATTGTTTTAGTGAATGGACCTTATTCACCAAACGTAAACAAACAACATTTTCTCTATATGTTCTATACAAATTACGCAATAGGTAAGGTTGTCATGTGATTCGTAATTTTCCTTATTTTATCCAAAAATATGACGCGGCTAAATGTGTTTATTTACAATTTGTGAGTGAGGCCCATTGCGCTATAGAAATTTAACTTTTTTGTTCATTTAGACATAGATACAGGAAGGCTTTAAATCCTTGCGCATTTTGGATCGATATATTTTTTATTTAAATATTTCATATGGAGCCACCAATTCACTTCGCCTAGGGCTTCCAATTATCTAAGGATGGCTCCAATACAGGATAGCAGGGAAATCTTATTAGAAAACACAAGATAACATTATTCGTTATGTTGTCTTCCTACCTTACGCTTTGTAAGAAACAAATCAGATATATTGAATTTATTGTTGTTGTTGTTTTTACACTATGATAAACAACTAGATCTATGCTGACATTAAACCTTTAAAGATTTAAACAGCAACTGTCAAAAAGCAATTAAATCATAGAGACTCTCAAATCGATTAAATCACAGCAACATTTAAAAAGCGATTAATCATAGTAACTTTCAAAAAGCGATATAGCAGCAACTTTCAAAAAGCGATTAAATCACAGCAACTTTTACATTTTTAGCGGCCCCCGTAAGGGGAAAAAGCCGCTATTAGGTTTGTGCAAAATGTCCGTCTGTCCGTCTGTCCGTCTGTCCGTCTGTCCGTCTGTCCGTCTGTCCGTCTGTCCGTCTGTCCGTCTGTCCGTCTGTCACACTCAGGGCGCCGAAACTAGAAGAGATACGAAAAATATTTTTTCACCATTAAATGCGGCTTGAAAAGTTTAGGTGCAACGGCTACTTTTAGTTTTCTAAAAGCAAACCGTTTAATTTATAAAAATTATAATGCAAGCGATTTTTTAATAATAAAACACCAATTGTGAAGCAATTACGTAAATCTAATGGAGGAAATGTTACTATATGAAATGCTCTTGGCATGTAGATATCACGCACATTTTTTAAAATGAATTTATGTCTGTCTGTCCGTCTGTCCGTCTGTCAGACTCAGAGCGCCAAAACTAGAAGAGATACGAAAAATATTATTTCACCATTAAATGCGGCTTGAAAAGTTTAAGTGCAATGGCTACTTTTAGTTTTCTAAACGCAAACCGTTTAATTTATAAAATTAATTATGCAAGCGATTTTTTTATAACAAAACACCAATTCTAAAACAATTACGTAAATGTAAGGGAGGAAATGTTACTATAAGAAATGCTTCAAACATGTAGATGTCAGGCACATTTTTAAAAATGAACTTTTAGCAGCGGCTTTCGTGTACTAGCGTAAAGACCGGAAATGACATGATTCTAAACTAATTTCTTACATTTGTAAAAAAATCAGATTTTTAAAAATAAAATTGTATAATGCCCCCATTAAAATGAAACTAACATATTTTTGTGCGTTTTGTCTGTTGGTTGGTCTGTCCGTCACGGTTAGAAAAAAACACTAAAGGCTTTTGAAAATATGATTTAACCTTTACTGTTCATTCAGAAATATTGCGATAGTTTAAGGATGGGAGCATACAGGAATTGAGCCATGGCTTAGAAGTAACATCCGAAACATCTTGCGAATAGGCGGATCTGACAGGGATCCGACTCCGACGGGGGCCGCCTCTGAGTTTGTGTATCACACAAACTCTCTTTGTAATCTTGTTTTTCTTGTTTTCCAGTCAGTACCAGAACTACCCAGTGTATCCGACAACTTGCAATGACCTGCTGTGCAGTCCTAACGAGTGCTGTGTGGAGACTCACAGGGCGCCAGTCTGTGTGGCCTTAAAAGCCGGGGAAAATGGCAACCAATGTAATTAAGCATAGGCCAAAACAAAAATGCTTTCAATTTCTTATAGTTTATAATGAATGAATGACAAATATAACAGTATGATTTAAATTTTTGATTATAGGCTATTGTCTAAAATCCATAAGTACTATAACTGGATTTAAAAAAAAAAAGTAAGAATTACCCAGAAAGATTTTAATACTTTTATCGAAGTGAAACGTTTGTAACAAGTCGAATAAACAATAAGATAATTGGAAGTAGCTGTAAGGTAAGGCCGTCTAGTGTGTATCTTAACATCAGAGGGAGCACAGAAAGAACCTTCAGCAGGTCCAGGGTGGAGGCCCTGTGCCGAAACCATTTTTTTTTTTTTTTGCTTTATGAGCTTAAAAATATCTTTCTCCCGATGAGTACATTAAAAAAAAAGTTTAAAAAGAGAAAAAGACGGCTAATGTTTACGTGTTTTCTGTAATCAGAGCTGATAAAAGCATTCTCCTGGCGTCTAGTGCGCAGTATTCATCAAATTAAAATATACGTAGGTCAACTTAAGTCTAATAAAGAAGGAGCCAGCAATAATCTATATTATTATGCGACATCCGAGGTGCCTATAGACAAATACGATGAGGTCTTATCTTATCTTATATATTACAGACGTTACTTCACATTTCTTTTTATTTTTCACCAAAACGTCCTCAACAAAGCGATGTACGACAGTCGATGGCTTCTCCTTCTTTTTTCTCATTTTACATGCTAGAGGGTTCAGACCAGTAATCCTATATCTGAGATGAACCGCGCAGTGGTTTCTATATCAGGCAGTTCTCTGTATAGTTTTTTTTTTCTGTAAGACAGTTTTGGGGCCAGAGTCTTGTTCGGGCCTCTTGATATAGTATGCAGCTTTAAAGGACATGGTCAGCATTCTCTGGTCATGCTCCACAAGGACATGTTTCGCTAGTCCTCGACTTTAAGCTTCCCGAACAAATGTTGTCTCATTTTTTTGTGACCGGTTCTGAGTTTCAAAATTATGCGTTTGTCATGTTCAGATAGATTATAATAGGCGTTCTTTTCTTGTAATTGGGATGTGGGCGGGGCCAATTCTCATTTATTCTAAATGCTGTTATTTTCATCTTCTGCGTGGAGGGTGATTTTCCTTTGTTTGTTCATTCTTCCATCTTCGGCCAGTATATCTGCTTTTTCATTGCCTTCTAATTCAATGTATCTGCAACACACTGAAGAACAGTTTCCTTGCTTTTGATGTTGAGGTTTACAAGAACTGTCCTGAGTTACAATTCTGCCGTGCTGGCTTTAGAAACTCGACAATAAACCTATTAAAGCAGTGATGCACAACTTAATTCGAACGGCGGGACATTTTTGTTTTCGACACTCTTGTCGCGGGCCACATGACAAAAAAAAACAAAACGAAATGAAATTGAATTGAAACAATTTTGGGATACTAATAGTTGATCTTTTGTTTTTACGCGTTGGTAAATGTTTTTTCGTCTCTATTTGAAATGAGAATATCAATTACCATTGTAGCTATTTAACCATTCATTTTCTTGTCTCTTTTTTGGTAAATATTCCCACCGAGCTTCCAATTTTTTTGGCGTAGCTTAACAATCTTTTATTTGCGGCTCAAAGCGAGAGTGGCGTCGTATTTGTTTTATAATGCCGTTTAGATGTTTCATTTTTTTAAACAGCTACACTTTCTTTACCAAGCAAATATTTTTTGTTTATTATCATTTTTCACACACAAAAAAAAAGTAAAGATACTTTCACTTTTCCTGGTAGATTCTACATTTAGAGTCCACTTGTAGTTTCTTTCCCATTTCATAAACGTACACTTGTTAAAAGTCATGATAATAATCAATCAGAGATAAAATGAGGGCCTAACTTAGGTAAAGATTTTTTTTTTAAATCTAATTTTTTGGGAGGGAGTGAGATTTTTTACAATTTTACCGACCATTCGGTGGGCCGGATGTAACCACGTCGCGGGCCGGATCTGGCCGTATTTTGGGCATCACTGTGTTAAAGGACAAGTTTCGAAATTTCTTCTTCAAAAAGTTTAACATTGATATTGTCCAGACGCCTATCGCGAAAACAATCTACATTTTACAGACTACACTCTCAAGATGATACAACGTCTCCTGACATAGTTCATTTTTTTTTTTATACACAGGTTATAGTTGTATTCTACGAGGTTAATATTCAAACGTTCTAATACCTAAAATGCAATACTTTTTACCCTTATAAATATTTATTTACCGCCACTCCCCGCCGTGGCGCTATGCGCAGGAATGCGTGCATCACGGTTTCAGAAATACTGCTTTAGAGTTAACAGATTTTGCATGTTGATGACAAGGCTGATGAGGTGTTCCTTTTTTGTCTCTACCACGAAGACGCTATATTTTGTATTTGAACGAAGTTATCTGACATTTTGCGAAAATTTTCCTTTAAAAAACATTTGGCTAATCCAGTGGATTTCAATTCTTATAAATAGATTAAACATTTTAAAAATTGTTCATTGGGCTCCTAATAAACTTTGATACTGACGAAATGTATGATTTGTAAATTTGGTTTTATAAATGTAAATATAAATATAAATTTCGTTGTAAATATTTTCTTATATCTTAAGGTTTTCTGTTGGCCTTAAGTAAGCTACGTCATTTATATCTCCTCAAGCGAGAGGTGCCCAGTTTTTGAGGTACCGGGATTCTGCAGACTCATTTCGCTATGTGGGCTTAGGTCTCGAAGAGAGTGCTGGATGTCCCTTTAGACAAGATAAGCAAAGGATTAGCTCCCCACCCCACTTGCCTGTGGGGCCTTCAATGTTTTGAAGAAAAACCAAAGAAGTATATTCCATTATGTTGATTACAAATAGCTTACGACTTTATGAAGTGTAAATCCGATCCTGTTCGAGCGCAGTCCTTTGAAATAAGACTAACATTAACACAAAAATATTTAAAGATGGAATGATTTTCTGAAGCTAGGGTAAATAACTGTATACTAAAATGAAATAGATGTATATAAGAATCTCCGAATAAAGTAAAAAAAAAAATCGAGGCCTTGCTAGACAGAAATATAGACAACTACCAATTCTGTCAATGTTATTAACACTTTTTCAAAAACATTGGTTGGACTTAGGATATTTCCACATTCGTCAAACTTAAATTTTATAAGCTTTGTTAACTATCAGGAACCATAGAACATAACATATATATACACACACCTGTATGTCAGACTTGAGGTACAACTTTTCTCTTACAGTGTTCTGTGCTCGCTTAAAGAAATGTGCTGACCCAGGCGATTGTCCAGCCGCTGCCCCTTGCTGTTCACAAGCTTTGGAACCTACGTTCGCCAAAACCTGTCCTCGACCACAAAACTATGGATATGGTTACGGCGTAGGATATGACAACAGCTACAGTTACGGTTACGGCTCCAGCTATGGCGATAATGCCATTGATAAGACACCGCTAAAGGAAGGCTACTGCCGCGCCATTGCTGCCATCGGTGAATGTACGTATATATCCTTGACTATATACTACATATTGTAGGACTACTTAAGTTTTAGTGTCACATCACTTGTCTCCCTTTAAAAGTATATAATTTCTTAACATACGCTATTCATTGAAACAATTAGTAATTAAAAAACCTTTTTCCCTGACATTTTAGCATAAGAAATATTTTCGAAGTCAGAGTATACTATACTGTTCATTTATTTTATGCTGACAAACATTGACCAAGATAGCTTGCTTAGATTTTCTTGTATTGTCTTCTTAAACGTCCTTTCTGGACAGCTACTATGGACCCTTAATTATAACTTTCTTTCGATCGACTACCCGCACAGTGGTTTACCTAAATATATTTTCATGGGCTTCCAGACGAATCTGGTCACACACAATAACCTTGACCTACGTTACTGAGTCGTCTGTCTCCATCTAGCCATTAGCAGACTTGTATCAACCGTGTTGTGTGTTATTCTGTTGAAAATTGGCGAAGTATATATTTATACATTTTATGATTATTACTATAGACCAGTGGTCTTCAACCTTTTCTGGCCTACCGCCCCGGTTTCGTGTTTTTTTCTTTAAAAAAATCCGCCAGCGCCCCCCTATAAAAAATCACTTATAAAGAAGCGTGAGAAGGCACATTTTTATTATAGCTTTTATATAGTATGCTTATAGCATGGTCAGAGCGCTTTGGTCCAATCTCATTTGTGGACCAGTTATGTAAAACACTGCACTCTTCCGTAATCTTCGGAATCGAAGGCAAAAACAGCCAGTATTATAATTATACAAAAAAAAAATATGTAAAATAATTTACAGATATTACACAAAAACATTAATCTCATAGTCATGGCTTTTATTTCAAATCCTAAGAATAGCCCCCTTTTAAATTTATGATTATTAGTGCCTACTGATTTTAGGTTTAATTGTAAATTTAGATTTATTTTTTTTTAAATATAAACATTTATATTGCTGAATTCAGTACGAAATGAAATTAAGCTAATGGGAAACCTGTGCTTCCTGCAGTCTGACAATATTAGAAATTTCAAGATTTAAATTAGCCAAAGCAAGTCACAGGTGTCCTCTAGTCGCTACATCACGTACATTTCTTTGTTTATTTATTAAGTTTGTTATGCACTAAATCTAGGTTAACCATGCATGTTGATGGAAAAGCTAAAATATAATTCCACTTTCGACCACCGTTTTGAAATTTTACTGAAACATTTTAATGCAGCCACATTTCTGTTGTACCGTAGCTAGAAATTCTCCATCGTTTGGGGGCCGGGGTTTGACCTCTTTGGGGGCTCCTGCATTTTGCGTAATATTTAATTTAATCAATTAAAAACACTCAAAAACACTAATTTGGAGTCCCCTTTCTATTGGGGGAGGGTATGCGGAGATTTTAAAACTCTACCCCTCTCCTCCCCCCCCCCCCTAGCTACCCCACTGTGTGCCTCCTATGTTTACATTCTTTTTGTACTGAAGACATAACTTTGTAAATATATTTTTCCGGCAACTCAATTTGAACATCAGTGTCACATATGCCATTATAAATTTATTTGTATATTTCGCTTTTAAAAGCTTGTGTGTAAATAGAAATATAAACCCTTGACTGAGCCTTAGGAATTACTCCATAAATCTAGACCCTTGACAGCACCTCAGGTTTTACCCGAAACGATGTTGCAAATCTATTGGTTAATTTGAAAATAAATAAAGACATTTTTTAAAAGAGTTAGCGCGGGGTTGGAAAGTGACGCCAGTCGATGAAAGAATTTTCTAGTATACAGTCTTGTTTTCTAAGAGCTCTGATTTAAAAGCCTTTGTAATATTATTTGAGCTTGTTGATCTGTAACTTGTACATAAGCTGTACTTACGTTTTATATTTAAATAAAGTCCCAGAGTTTTGTTTTAAACAAAGAATCTTTTATTGTGAATCCTAGATCGTCATTTATTCAACTATTTTAATTCAAGTAAAATCCCCGGCATAACAATCATCATTCAACATAGAATAGATCGATTGTTACAATCAGTAACAGATATCTAATAATTGTCATTTATATTTATTTTATTTTTGTATTTTAGAAGCGAATCGTATTTTCTTCATAAAGCATTGTTATGTGAATTACATAGATATCGATGTTTAGGCAGTAATACATTTATCAACAAACACGTTATGTGAAATTGTCAAACTCTTTAAAATTGATTTGATATCTCGATAAAAACGCACAAATGATTTAATCAATGAAAGTCAATTTCTTTCATAGCAGTCGGTGGTTCGTTTCATTCACTTGCGTTACATGTCTACCATGTAGAACAAATTTTTTAGCCTGTTCTAAGTCATCGCCAAACGTTAAATATTCCTGTTTCTTCATAAAAAAAATCAAAATTGTATTCTAAGAGCTTTAGAAAACGAGCAATAACAACACCTTTTGTAATCCAGCGAACTTCAATTTACAACTTTCTCATCATTTGTTTCACACAAAACCGTTGAAAGATGAGATTATTTTCTGCATGGGTTTGTATTTTATTTAAAATTTTTATAAGATTCAAATAGAGTTGAAATGCGGGCTAAACTTTTCTTGTGTATCATAACTCACAAGTTTAATAATAATAAAGTCATTGAGCGTCCAACCACTGATGGTTCCTTATATGTCGTCATAATCTACATAACTAGACATTGTTTAAATATTTCAGCACTAACAGAAAAAAAAGTCTTTTTGTGTATGTTTTAAAAATATATGTTTACATTTTTTTTTATAGTTTTGATCAATTTCCAAACAATATCAAAAGACTTTAAAAAAAGCTGGGTATTTTTCTAAAAGGCCACTAGAACATATCCAGCTTTGCCTTTTTTTTCTTCTTTTTAATAGTTGTAATAGTACATTTTTTATAATTAGTCATGAATATTCTTAAATTATTTTTGGATATTGTTATATATTCGTGAAGCCGACTTGGTTTGATAACCTCATCTGAAAAAGCCGTTACTTAAATTAGTACATACTTTTTATTTAATGGCGATTCACTACAAGTAATATTCCATTACATACCAGCGAGTTTTCGTTAGCAACACTTTCTCAATGTTTTTTTTTGTTTTAAAAAAAGGTTAAATTATTCTATTCGACTTTTAGCTTTAACATTTTTTTTTCGATTAACATTTACATATAAATATTTTACCATATGTAGATAAAATAATAATCTAAAAGATGTATTTACTAGTTTGTTTATTAAATCTTAAACGTTTATGAGCGCAAAATCTAAGGAAATTAGATACCTTCCGATTACAGCAAAATAGTAAGAATTTAGAAATAGAAAACGGGATTCCAGAATTCACTTTTTAACGCTGTTTCTATAATTTGTCAATATTTAGTTTGCCAGCTTTGTTTAGTTTCAATGCACCTTAAGTTTCTTCTTTACCCATTTATACCCATCGCCCCCTCACCGCCCACTTATGTGCCCCCTACCGCCCCTTTGGCTCCCAGCGCCCTCCAAAATCTTGAAAACGCCCCCAAGGGGGCGATATGGCCCTCGTTGAAGACCACTGCAGTATAGACTAAACAGTTAACAGGGTATAATACTTTGATCTCCAAGCTGACATATGGGTTTACCCTGACAGAGACTGCCATGTCGATATCTCAAACCGTATTAAGTCTTACTTACCTTCGAGAGGCTTGAGTACGCTTGAACTTGGCTTGGCTTGGCTACCTATGAAAGGGGCTCGAGTTTCGACACCCGACGCGAGCAGAGTTGTGGTTACTGAGGCAGCACGTAAAAACATTCTCCAATATACCCCTTACCCCCCCACTGGTCAACAAATGAGATTTGGACCATAGCGCTCGGAGCATGCAAGAAACATGAAAGTAGCGCTATATTAAAGGTTTAATTTAATCAAATTTAATTTGACCGTTCCTTCGTACAGATCATTTGCGTGGGGAGGGGGGATTGATGCGTGTAAGACATTGAGCACAGGTAATGTCCAGGCATTCATCTTATTTCCTTGAGAAGATCCATAGTCGTTTTTCGACAGTAATTATACATATATATATATATATATATATATATATATATATATATATATATATATGTGTGTGTGTGTGTAACGAACTTAAGGTGACCTTATCGACAGTTCTAGACGCTAGGTCAAGTCAGTGCGCTGTCCAGCGTAAACAAGTTAATTTTAGAATAGCCAATCATAGAAAGGGGTTAAGGAAAAAAATTACGCACGTCATCTTCCAGAAGGTCAAAGTTACTAAAATAAGTATCAGAGAATGTTCTATGCTTCTGGAAGAAACGATTTGAAAAAGTATAAATAAGGGGAAAAGGAGTTAGTCGGGGTCCTCGCATAGTAGTGGTTTTATGTAGTGATGGTCCGTTGTTCAATCTTCTCTTTATAAAGAAATAGTAGTAGAAGTCTGTTGTTAAGAAGTTGTTTTATATAAGTGAAGTTTTATTTATATTAAAGTAGAGATTGCAGAAGTGTTTGTTCAAGAAAGTAGAAGGTGCATTAAAGTTATTGTCGTAGAAAACTTAGAGTTTCTTTCTTCATTGAATTTGAATTATCAAGTGAATATTATTAACAATCCTCGGCGTGTGACAGAGAGAAAGTAACGTCACAATATATATATAATAATAATAATAGGCCTGTCTTCGAATCCGAAGATTAGTGAGGAATACAGTGTTTCCCGTGGCTGTGCAGTCCCAGCTGTGACCTACATATTTTGCCACATCCAGGGCAAGCAAAACCA
>JADKLZ010005243.1:30855892-30871373 GCA_021533235.1 Biomphalaria straminea
TTACTGTGGAGTGTAACTCATCTCGTATATCAGTTGTTCATGTTACTTTGGAGTGTAACTCATCTCGTAGATCAGTTGTTCATGTTACTGTGGAGTCCTATTTTTGGAGAGACATACATCGCAGGTCAAGGTAGCTTTCCCTCCTAAAAAAAAGGGGGAGGGAAGAATTCAGAAGTTTGAGGGCCAGAAAAGTAAGTGTTTGTGGTTAATTGAAAGGAGGTGGGGCTGGAACTGGCTACACTGGACAAAGATAGAAGGAGGGGGAAAAAAGTCGCGGTCAAAATGACCATTTCCCATGGATTTAAATCCTAGCGAAGCACGTATGTCAGCTAGTACAATATAATTGTTATTTCCCCTGCTTTTGCAGAGTTTCTGAAAGTACAAATAAAATCAGTTCTATATTGAATTTACTTTGTACAGTAACCTTAGTTACAGAATATGTTTGCCAATAAAGCAAAAGTTTATATGTAAAATTCAAGTTGTATAGGATAATGATTATCATTTTTAAAAATATATTTTTTTGACTGTAACAAAAGCGAGGGCCTAATTAAGTTCAACAAAAGAAAAATTCTTCTTTCAGACCTTGCGATCTATGGATCACATTGTGTAAAGGTCAACTGTTTATCGAGTTTATCATGTGGCCAGCACAACGACCAACCGCTTTTTTTTCCCTCAACTAATGAGGGCGCGGTGGCTGAGCGGTAAAGCGCTTGGCTTCCGTACTGGAGGTCCCGGATTCGAATCCTGGTGAAGACTGGGATTTTTATTTCGGGATTTTCGGGCGCCCTTGAGTCCACCCAGCTCTAATGGGTACCTGACGTTAGTTGGGGAAAAGTAAAGGCGGTTGGTCGTTGTGCTGGCCACATGACACCCTTGGTAACCGTTGGCCACAGAATCAGATGACCTTTACATCATCTGCCCTATAGACCACAAGGTCTGAAAGGGGGAACTTTACTTTTTTTTTAATGTCAGGTACCCAGTAGAGCTGGGTGGACAAAGAGGCACCCGAAGATCCCGAAATTAAAATCCCAGTCTTCACCAGGATTCGAATCTGAAAACCTCGGTTCGAAAGCCAAGCGCTTAACCACTCAGTACAAAAAATAATTTTAGACGAAAAGGAAACAGCAAAGTACAAAATCTTTAATAGAAGCAAGAATTTTTTTAGGAAAAAAAAAACAACTTAAAACCAAATGAAAAATTAAAATTATACAAATGGCAACACTCTTATTAAATTTCTTGTTCAACTCTAAACAACATTTATATCTCTCATTAGTTACTCTTCAGGAAAATAAAAATAAAAGTTTTGCTTTATGAAAACAAATAAATAAATACTTTAAAAAGAAGTAGATAGTAAAAAATACATCACCACGGGACAAAATCGAGAGACGTGTTTTTTTTTTTCTTTCCACGGGCCTGCATCCAGCATTTATATGAAACATTAAGTCATGTCCAGGGGCTAGGCCTCAATAGTGCGGTTATCTAAATTGCTTTCGAACGTAAGACGTTTAATCTGTACCAGCTTGACCACACGGCACAACGACCATTGTCTTAAGCCTTGGTAGCTCGCTCGAACAAAGTAAAAAGGATTATTAGACTATTCGCGAGAGATTCGGTAGATAGTCACTCCGTTTTGCCGTGAGGGAAAGGTAACGATACGGAGGAAGAGGCAGGGAATGAGGGAAGAGGAGACATGGAGGGAGAAAAAGTGAGGAGGGAGAAGTGGGGATAGTGTTAGAGGTAGGGGTGAACATGAAAGGAAAGGGGGGGGGATATGGTTACAACATGAACATTCATTGGTTGCAAGTGAAGGATCATTATGTCATCGTTTTCAGACAAAGTGGCTCAGACAGAAGAGCTTGGAATAATAGCGAGAAGAAAGAGGTTTAAATCTACATAAACAAATGCTTAACATACAGGCTGATACATCAAATCGTATGGTGCTTATATGCCAATCTAATTAAATTGGACAAAAACACAGATTAGACCAGATACAAATGTAGAACATCATATATCTTCATTGTTCTAAACAATTACTTTGAAACAATTTATTCTGTTTCTTTTCATGAAATATAAGTGATTTAAAAACGAACTTTACAGATGAGGATCCCGATATTTATACACGATTTCTACTATTAAAACGGCACTTTTACTCATTAATTGTTTGAAGTCACTATTGTCTGTTTCGAATTCAGAGGGTGAGATCCTAGATGTTTGCATTGACGTAAATTCGATGCTACGTTGATGTATCTTCCTATCATATATCCATATAGGCCCAGGTCTGCCTTTAAAATAATGTTAGACTTACACAATCTTAAGTGATTGGACATTCATTCCAGCTGTGAAGTCCAATCTCATGTGGAGTCTCCAGGGCAGTAGCCCCGCCCCAACTCCGGCCCTGAATATTTGTATTTCCAAAACTAAAAAAAAGAACCAACAAACTTAAAATAAAATCAAAAGTTATCAAAACACAAAATGTAGGAATAGGAGGAACACATACACTCTATTGTTAATAAGTCTGTAGTATCAACTTATCTCCTTTATTTTAAAATTGATAGAAATTTTCATCTTTTTTTTTGTTCCCAAGGTTTATCCACATTTTTATCATCTTATTTATTTGAAACTACTAAAAATCAGCAGCAGACGCCTTGGCTGGCTTGGCCACGTTCGTAGAATGCCAGTAGGTCGACTCCCACAGGATATTCTGTATGGCGATCTTATAGAAGGCAGAAGAACCGCTGGTCGCCCACTTTTACGTTATACGGATGTATGCAAACGGGACATGAAGCTCTTCAAGATCGACACCAGCAACTGGGAAGAGGTGGCACTGGATAGATCCACGTGGAGAGAGAGCATAAAGGAGGGGTCTTGGATTGCAGATGCCATACACAACAGAAGCAGAAAGAAGGGTGAAAATGCAACGGCGCCTGGTGACTACATATGCCCAACCTGCGATCGCAGCTGTGTATCAAGGATCGTCCTCTTTAGTCACACAAGAGCTTGCAAGGGGAAAAGACGTCTCTCGAGACGTAAACTGGCACAGACTAAAAAATGTCTTTCCTCTACCTCTTCCTTTCTCTTTTTCACCCACCCTCCCCTTGGTACTAGTTTGGTATCACTGAATCAAAGTTATGACATCTCAATGCAACGTCATTAAGATTCGACGGAAGATTTCCGATTGTTTGACTTAAGCCTACGATCTATTAAGATTGTGTAACCGAGTTTTTGAGGGGATTTTAGGAATGAGACTGGAGTTATATAAGGTCTGCTTGTACAGACAAGACAGCAGTTGTGAAATCTTCCACAAGCAGACAAGAATGACCAACACAATCATGATGGTAACATTTTCTTTTTCAAAATTCTCAGTATTGTAAAATACATTTTAACATTTATAAATATTTTTAAAAATATATATAATCCATGGAACATGTTATTAGTTTGATCAGGTTTTCAGTTCTTGAGACTTTTAGTTAGGTTTCTTAACAGTTGGACTAGGTGAATACTTCTGGGAGCTAAGTCTTATGTTTCGGGTTATCCACTATTAAAATTTTAACTTTCCAACTGCTTTCTATCTAGTAACATACTGCAATATTTGTCCCTCTCCAATCAGGTCGCGATAACACTGGACCATAATCTTCGTAAGTTAAAACCATGTAATAGAAAAAAGAAAGCTTATTTAAGGGAAAGGGACACTAATTACTGACATTTATCAGGAAATTACAAGGTTTAGCTCCCTCTCTGCTGTTATAAAACAAAATCAATTAATTAGTAATAGTTGATTATAGAATTTTTAGAATTGATTCATGTATTGTTATTGGCTATAAATAACTATGCCAAATTTCAACTTGATCCGAAAGTTGGAGAGAAAACGTGTCGAAACATAATAAAGGGGAATACATCCATATATCAAAATCTCTAATCAGTTGCGTCACTAGGATGGGTGTCAGCCGGTGCGGGAAACTCGGGGTGTCAACCCCCCCCCCCCAAGGAAATAAATCTCCCCATAAAAAACAACAACTATTATTATTTTTTATTTTTTTGTGTGTGTTGAAAAATACAACTGTAAGCTAATTCATTGATTGGTTACACCCGAATTTTTTTTTTTTTGATTCTATTTGAAAATCATATTTTTTGGGGGATAGTTTATGAAAAATTATTATATAAATTTAAAATGTACGCTTATTGAAATGAGAAAAGTTAAGTTGAACCATTTTTTTTTGTGGAGATTTTTAAGAGCTCCTTGCGGAAAAGGTTTAAAAGTATACTAGTGTTTCTCAGCTGCTTCTGAAAAGACAACTCAAGCACTGAACAGGTTTATGTCGAGCAAACCCTGGAATACCAACAAAGAATGTTGATCTGTTTTGTAGATTTAAAAAAAAGTTTGATAGGGTTCTTAGGAATAACTTTGAAAAATAGCAAGAGAATAAGGCATCTCGCAACTATTTGTCCGAATTCAGCATGTTTAAATCAAATCAAGCTGAAGGATATGAGATTATGGTGCATCTTCTCCCATTCGGGCCCCCATGCCGTAAACCAAACTGAGTTGGATTTTGCAGACGACAACGACATAGCATTACTTTGAAATATAATTAAATGTATACATGATAAGTCAGATAAAGATGCCCTGAAAGTTATGCATATTGAGTGCAGGTTACCCAGTACCCCCATTAACATTGGTCATAAGATCCTGAACAAATAGAAAAGATCACCTATCTAGGCAGTGTTATATCAAGTGATGGAGACACATATCATGATGTTACATGTCGGATTGGAAAGCAGGAAGTACAGTCTATCTGAACAAACACAACTATTAGCCAGGAGATTAAAATCCACTTACTCAATACAATCATTATCCCAATGGCCTTCTAACTTCGAGACGTGGAAGGCTGAAAAGAGGCTGTCTGGTGATGGCTGAGAAGGATCCTACCAATAACATACTGAGATAATGTTATCAAATGAGAAATCTTTTCCCGTACAGGTATTCGCCATCTAAGGAAAGTGGCGTCAGAACTTCGATTGACATTTATGAGACTAATCATTAGACAAGACGAAACACGTTTAACAAAGTCAAACGTAACATGAAATCTAAAAGAGGAACGCAAACAACATGGCAATCCACGTCTAACATGATGTCACACCTTTTTTAGTAGTTCTGAATTTCGTGGGCACCAGCTGCTAAGTGTCTGTGAAAGTCGCCTTAGATTGATTTCTGTGGATGGAGCTTGCAGCCAATACTTCTAATGACGTGCGAGAGGCTTAATTCTACTTGTTTCTGAATATATTACAATAAAACATGTTACGTTCGCCAACCAACTGGTCAGATAAAATTTTGGAAATCTCCCTAAGTTCAATCAGAGTTGTCCGGGGTGAAGCCCCGGCCGCCAAGCATTCTTCTACATTTCTGATCTTCAGAAACACTTTCGTCTGGCGTCTACAACGCATTAATTTTCTCATAAAAGGTAAATTAAAAGTCAAACAATATTAAATTAAGAAGGTTTGGGACATGTTGATACGAAACTGTGAAATATATTCGAGGTAGTAATTTTCTTTTTAAAAGTTTTATTTTGGAAAGTGCATTTTTTCGTCATGGATGTCACCCCTTGGTGGGTGTCACCCGGTGCATACCGCACCCCCCGCACCTGCCACTGTCTCTAATTAAGTAGCATTCATTCCACTTAATTTGAAATCAAACAGAATAATTAATCACCAAAAATTAATTACTAATAGTTTGGTTGTTTTTTTTAAATTGATTCCTGTCGTTGTAGGTTAAATGAATAATTGTACAAAGTTTCAAATTGTTCCTCGAATGGGAAAATGGAGAAAAACATTTTCAAACATTTTACCAGACAGACAGACAGACAGACATGGTGAGTTAATATAAGCATTGTAAAAAAGGTAACAATATTAAATAGTCTTTGGAATAACTTCCCAGAAACCGGGACCACAAACTGTTAACTTGTTTTACGCATTCAATGCTAATTTTATAGACAAGGGACAGATGGAAACATAAATAGCACCAATGTTTTGAATCGTTATGAAATGTATGGTGGTGTAATGAGGTGTATATGCATGTTACAAAGTGAATATGCTTGTTTCTGGTTTAACCACGAATTAGGGCAGATGTGTTATTTGGGTTGTGTAGAGACGCACTTTAGGTGACTGACAGTGAACGCATAATTGTGACGACATGAATTCAAAGCGAGACTGCAGTTTAGCTAGATAAAAGAGACAGTTAAAGCTAGGCCGCTAGGCTTTCATAGAGGTAACATTGTACATGATAGTGACTGAGAGTAGACTGCTACCGTTGTGAATTTAACAGTTACACCTGTTGGTTGCTCACTCTATTTGTTAGTGTTGTTACTTATCTGTATGTCTGTGGCATCGAACTCACAAGTCTTCTGACGCATATATAAACACGCAACCTATTTGCTGATCAGTACAAATTATATAGATACAGATTAGACATTCATCTTTACAGTAGACGTAGAATGTAGAGTTTCTGAGGAAGTCAGGAAGCAGTATGGCGTAAGGCTGAAAAGAGGCTGTCTGGTGATGGCTGAGAAGGATCCTACCAATAACATACTGAGATAATGATATCAAATGAGAAATCTTTTCCCGTACAGGTATTCGCCATCTAAGGAAAGTGGCGTTTACTTTATCTGCTCTATAGACCGCAACTCTAAAAGGGAAACTTTACCTTATTATATTAATTCTGTTTCTAATTAACACCAATGACGACAACGCCACCTATCTTGCATCATTCAAAACTAATCGCTAACCTCTTCCTTCCGTCACCATAGAAACACACAAACACAAACACACACACACACAAACACACTCCATAACAGATGGAAAACTGGCTAGACTGTCGCTAGATAATCAATCTTTTAGATCATTTTTTTTTTCCACAATGCATTCGTTGTCCTTCTTCATTCTTAGAACGATTAGGGTTCAAATCGTAGATGACCTTTTCATGGGACTGTAAAACCCTATTCTGGTGAGACATTCCCGTTCACACGCCTGGACTTCTTTTTAAAGCAAGTTGTCTGAAACTGAAGACTTTTTTTTAATATTCGGATTGTCCAGCTAACCCCAAAGGGTACCTGACATTCCTTGGTGGAAAATTAGGAATTGCTGGCTATAAAACACCCCATTTTACATTTAATAGAAAAGATGAGCTTTAATAATAATAAATACTAACAACTTATTTAATAGAGCGTTGTTAACAAACATATTGTAGGCTCAAGGCGCTGAGATAACATTACAAACATAATCACCAGAGTTAAAAGGACAAACTAATCTAAATAAGTTTTGAACAGATCTTAATGTTTTCCTTGAATGTAGTGTATCATGTTGTCTGTCTGAGATGAATGGGGAGTGAGTTCCAAACCTTTGGTCCGTGTGCTGAAAAAGTCTGCAGACCGTAACTTTTGAGGGAGAAACTTTGATATCACGCTACATCAGCTGATACATAGATATGAAAGGGAATATACTACTGACTTAATCCTGTGTACTCCCAGGGGAGCATAGGGCCGCAACCACACCTCTCCACCGAACTCGGTTCTGAGCAGCTTTCTTCATCTGCTCCCATGTCATTCCAGTACCCTCAGCTTCACGGATGACTGACCTCTTCCAGGTTTGCTTGGGTCCGCCCACTTTCCTCTTTCCTTGTGGATTCCAGTCAAGAGCCTGCCTTGCAACATTGGTAGCTGGTTTTCGCAGGGTGTGTCCTATCCAGCTCCATTTTCGTTTGGTAATGTCTTGTGCTATGGGCTTTTGTTTAGTTTTTTTCCACAAATCGGTAGTGGTTATCTTTTCTGGCCACCTAATTCCTAATATCCGGCGTAGGCATCTGTTAAAAAAAAGTTTGGAGCTTTTCCATATTTCTTTTAGTGACTCTCCAAGTTTCTGAACCGTTTCTGAACCGGTTCTACGGTTCAGAAAGGGAATATACTTATATATACTTATATATACTTATTTTTTTTGCTTACATTAATTATTGTAAGACCTCGTGCCTCTGGAATTCTAAAACTAAATTACTCATTTTACATTGTATCCTTTTTCAAAATAATTTGGCAGCTCCAAAGTGGGTTTGGTCTCCTATCTCTTGTGCTGATTCAGATTTCTGTAGGGCAGCAGTACAACTACAAGTAGGTACACATATAGACTTATCTTGATGATACAATAAATGATACAACATTAGGTTAATCATGTTTGCAATTGTACAAATGTTACTAGAATGGGTTGATACAAGTTAAAGCGATTGGTCATTGTGCTGGTCACATGACACCCTCTTTAAAAGTCGGCCATAGAAACAGATGACTTCACATCATCTGTAAGGTTTATTTACCTTACTCGCGATCCCACTAAATTGTATTTAAAAAAAATAATGTATTGCTATCCTCATGCTATATTGAATCAGAGGCATAGAGGGTGGGAGGGGGAGAATTTTAAAATCTCCCCGACTCCAAACTTGAGGGGTGATCCGAAAAGAGTGTTTTTTTTGTTTTTTTTTCATTAATTATTAAATATTACGCAAAATGCAGGGACTCCCAAAGAGGCAAGCCCCCCCCCCCCACCCCGGGGCCCTCAAATGATGGCAAATTCCTAGCTACGCCACTATATAGAATTATATTAAGTAGATAAAACAGCTCTAAAGTATAGCGGTGTATTTCTGTCTCCAGTCAGTACACGGCCTACCCAAGTGGACAGAACTATGGGACCGAATCCTTTGGCACTACCTGCAATGACCTACAGTGTAAAATTGATGAGTGTTGTGTTGAAACCTACCGGTCAGCGCAATGTGTAGCACTGGTTTTAAATGCTGCTAAACAAGGTATTTCCAACATTTATCTAAAACATGTTAATGATAAAGCATTCTCTCTGAGTTAAAAAAATATAGGATTTATGTACTACACTTCTACATGCAAATCGTTAACGTACAATGCATATTAATTATTAAGTTAGATTATTGAGTTTGTGCTCCACCACGGACATACGGTGGTCGCACTACAAACAGCGATGTCATTGCGAGCGCCGGTATGGACAGTATAGAGGGACTCCTTATGGTCCGACAGTTACGCTGAGCAGGGCGCATACCCCGTAAGGGATACGAACGTATACCAAATGCAGTCTCTTTTATTTTTTGTGAGCTAAAAGGTGGTCGACGTAACAGAGGTGCCCCAGGGAAACGCTTCAAAGACCAGCGTAGGCGCCAACTTGCTTTAGTTGACATACAAGAGAGCGCAATGTTGCATGTGGCCTCAGAGCGAGACAGCTGGAGGTCACCCACAAAGCTGCGGGATACACATTTGAGACCAAAAGACACCTCAAAATGACAAATTTTTTTCTATATATTTCCGTACATTTTAAGGGCTTTTTCGTATATTTTGCAATTTCAGGATATTTTCAAAAGCTCCTGGTAAATAGACAGGAGGGCGCTGGAAATCTGTTATAAGTTTTAAAATGGTTTAATTTAATCATTTATATACCTTGAATTGTCGCGGGTGCTATGAAAGTGAGGGCCCTATGAAAGTGCGGGGCCAACTGCGGTTGCATAGGTTGCAATTGCCCTAAGGTCGGCCCTGCAAAATAGCGGCGTATATTACGCCGCGGGTCGACTACTTATAAATGCTTTTCTTCATCTATTTTTTTTTTTTACATTTCAGCATTGTGTCCTCGTCTAAAGAAATGTTTTAGTAACGCTCAATGCCCAGCCACATTTTGCTGTGTCCAGTATCTGGACACTACTTACACCAGAACCTGTCCAAAAAATAATGTCTACGGCTCCCAGTACGGCAACGGATACGGTAACATCTACAGTAACTCTTACGGTAACGCCTATGGCAGCAGTTCCTATGGCAACGCTTATGATAACGGATACGGCGTCGATATTTCAACCAAAGCGCTAGATTTCCCAGAAGGCTATTGTATTCCTGCCGTTACTACGAACGATGCAGGTAACTAAACTGCATAATATAAGGTGATGGGACAGCATTTAACACAACAGCAACGTTTTTAATTCTCTCTCTCTCCCACTCTCTCTCTTTCTCTCTCACTCTCTCTCTCTCTGTATAAATTGTTCTTCTCCTTTTACAAAGCTTGCATCAACTCACTCTGTCTGTCTGTAAACAAAAGTTTGTACACTTTATTTCTCCCTTACCCCTTCACAGATCAAATTCAAACTTCGCATATTTATTCATCTCGTTTACAATACATCAATCAATAAAAAAAAGTATCTACTTATTTAATTAATTAATAATGGTTATGCCAGCGTAGATTGGGACAAGATATGTAGGTCGCAGCTGAGGCTGCGTAGCCACAAAAAATATTGCATTCCTCAATAATCTTCGGACTCGTCACTCGCCTGATTATTATCTTTCTATTTCTTATCCATTTATTTCTGTTCCTCTCTCTTTCCTTACCCCCTCTCTCTCTCTCTTCTCTGTCTCTCTTTCACACTCTCTCTCTCTGTATTTTTTTTCCCACTTTTTCTCTCTCTCCCCCTCTTCGCAGCTCAATTGTTCTATCTCAAGCAGTTAATAAGTGCTTGTGTCAAACTGATTCCAAATTAATTTTTCAACGTTTTAGAAAATCATTTAATGCCGTGTTCTTTTTAAACAGTTTGTTATAAATCAGTGCCTGGATCAGCGGTCACAGGAACATGTCCTTGCAATGTCGCAAACAATTTTTGCAAAATCACTCTTGACCCATTCCCTATAGGTAAGTACTGAGAGCTTGGTAAGAAAACATGTCCTTACTTTATTATTTCTTTGAAAAGCCGATGCTTATGCATTATTGTCTATGTAGTTACATTAAGTAAATTCGATTCAATTACCTTCTCACGTCACTCCATTGTATTGTTGACTAATATGATGCTATATTCTATTCTCATTCTAAAGGTAAATGCTCCACATAATGTTCAATTGAATGGACAAAGTAACATTGGACAAGATAATTTAAGTAAATGTGAACGAAACAGAACATATACAAAATATTTATATTATTGTCGGAAATGAGCAATAAAGTTCTAACTTTTAGTAATTGGGTTTGTGGCTTTTATTATTTTTATATATGAAATTGTATTATTAATTGTTATACAATCTAATATATACCTTTCAAATAACTTAAATTATATTTTTATATAAAAATCTTGACATTATTTTTTGAATACAATATAACCAAAGAGAGTAATTAATGTAACTGTACGAATTTTAAAATCGTGATGATGGCTAATTTGCCAAGCATTGCTTCTAGACAGTAGGGCCCCGAGTTTGAATCCCTCCGATGATTGGGATATTAAACCTTAGGACACCCCTTATGATCTGATACTATTTTATTAGAGTAAAAGCAGTTGGTCCCCGTGCTGCCAACACGACACCCTCATTAACCAATGGTCATAGCAGCAATGAGCGTTACACTATCCGCCAGCCAAGTCCCTAATCGGGCCAAGAAGGAATTCGGCTTTGGTTTTTGGGTAGAATTTCATCTTTAACCTAAATCTGTCATGCTCTAATTATTGATACCCTGAGCGAAGAATGCCTTTGATGGAGACATTCCCTTTGTTTAAACAAGCCTTTATTGATCTCCTGCATTAACTCTATCATACCAAGGGTCATACAAAACTAATTATTTTTTTTTTGCTATTTTTTTTTTTACAATTACAGGGGGCATGAAAAGCACTAAGATGCCTGTGTGTAGTCACTGAATGAACTCTTGATGTTGTGTTTGTTGTATTTATGTGAATGTTTCAGTTGTATTGTTTTATATGAGAAAAGAGTCCTTGTAACCACAACACATTTCCGTAAGGATCAATAATGCAGTCTTAGTCTTAGTCTTACAAGATGCAGAGAACAGACCTAGCAGAATTGTGCTGTGTGAAACATTTTTCTTTCCACTCAGAGAACCAAGCCACTTACAGTTACAATTATAGCTAATCATAAAAGACTGCCAATAATCCGAAAATAATTTTTATCGTCATATAGTAAGTGTTGATAATATATTTTTTTTTAATGCTGACTGCATTTCTTATGTGCGCCATAAGAGGTAAGGGAATGTGTTCAATTTTTATAAGTGAAATCCCTGGGCATGATTATTTTGGAAGATATTTTTCCGTGTGTCTTAAATTGGATATGCAAATGTTGTCAAAGAACGTTAAGAAGGTGTAAAACTTCTTTAAAGTGGAGATTACGTTGAACATTTTCGCGTATTCAGAATTCCCATCCTGTTAAGATATATGTACCGCCCTGGGGCCTTCACACATCCAAGTATATTAGGTTTGAAAAAAAATATGCATATTAAATATAATTTAATAAAGGAAACGAGAGATTATTTATACAAGTTCTGTCTTCATGTATATGACATGATTTTAATGTGTTCTAATATTATTAAATACATTTATATTCAAGTTTGAGGAAGGTAGGAGCATCCAAAAAAATACTGCCCAACGTCTTCATTTACAAAATTTTTAACCAGGGCTTTCAATACAAAATACTGACCAGGGCATTTATTTGCAACAATACTGACTACGGCCTTCATTTACAAAAATACAGACTAGGACCTTCATTTACAAAATACTGACTAGGGTCTTTATTTACAAAATACTGAACAGGGCCTTCATTTACACAGAATACTGAATAGGGCCTTCATTTACAGAAATTCGGATCAGCGCCTTCATTTTAAAAAAAATTTACCAGGGCCTTTATTTACAAAATACTGACCAGAGGCTTCATTACAAAATACTGGCCAGGGCTTTCATTTACAAGAATCTTTCACTGTTTGCAATATATCAATGATTCATAGAAAAAAGATTACTCTCGAATTAGAACTAGACTATTCTAGAACTTGTTACCAATTGAACATTTTACTTTAATACATACAAACAACCTTCTAGGATTTCCAATAGCAATTGACCCCCATCGCCTCATTATAACAATTTCACATATTGCCGGATACTATTTGCTTGATCTCAACTTTATTGCAATTAATGTTTAGCCAGAGCGATTAAGATTTAAAGGTTCAGGTTTTGGTATGAAGAAGCTTGAAGCAATCTTTGGTTGACTTGATCTTAATCCAATAGTAGCCCCTGGGGACACAAACTATTGACTATATAAACTCTTTCAGTAAATGGACACTTAAATCTTCGACCGAACACAAGCTGGTGAGAATGAACAGACCCATAAACATGGTGAGTCCGTTATGTTATATTTTCTACAGTAAGGTAGGGACAGCAACGATTCTTAGTACTTTTCTTTTATGAGGATGAAGCTCAACCGTTTTCTATTTTTAATATATTTTGCACTTTGCAGTACTGCAATACAGTTTGCAAATTCTTCATGGGTAAAAAAAAAAAAATTGAAACAAAATAGGTGAACACGGATCTCCATCGCTCTAAAGATTGTCCTTCTAAATCCAACAGTTTATTGGCTAATTGGCCACACATTGACACCTTTGGATTGACCGTTATAAATTTTAAAAATATAATCTTCTTAAAATCGACTTTGGTCTGGAAACCTCGACAATCAATGTGAAACACACATTCTCCAGCGGATATTACTTCAAGTTTTCTTGAAAGAGTTAGAAATAATAAACGTTCAGATACATTTTGCTCACCGTCTTCTCAGTGAGGATCTATAGGCCAAACTAGAATCTTCTACACCATACATCTAGATCCAGCATTCTAGTTCAGGCTACTATCTTCAAATGTTGCCATGTTTGGATCTGGATCACTAGAGTAGAATTTTTAAATACACAAAATAGGCATATATGTATGCGAGTAAGTAGGGTTTTTTTTTCGTGGTGAGTTAGGGAATAATAATAATATGGCTTGTTTTCTAGTCCACAAATGAATGAGGAATGCAGTATTTACCTTGGGTACAAAGAGCCAGGAGTGGCCTACATATTTTGCCACATCTAAGGCAAGAGTAACCGTTGTCCTCCGATGGTCGATTAAGATTGTCTTTACGCCGTCTGCGTCTGTCCTCGGCAGCGGACTTTCTTTTGGCTCAAAATGTGTATCCCGAGGCCTTTGTGATTGACCTCCAGCTGTCTTGTTGTGGAATATGGGCAGGGTATAACATGTTCCATTTTTTAAAAAAAGCTATCATTTGTAATGTATTAGGTGCAAAGTCATGGTTCATTTAAGACAATGTCAGTATCGTAAAGGAGAAATAGTCTTTTAAATTTGATTTATTGTTATTTGTATACAAAAAACAAAGTCTAATGAAATACTCAGAAAGGCACAAAGATAAATCATATTCCTCGTTCCAAATGCTAGGACAAACTCGCCTTCTTCCCTAGTGCTATTAGAGCATGGAACGGGTTGCCTGAGTCAGCCAGGAAAACCAGTGACTTAGCAGAATTTCGGTTATTGGTTAACATGCATGACTAAACGAATGACACGTAATATCTGTATTATATAAGACAAGATAATTTCTTTGAAGCCTAGGTTCATGTGATTCCTCCCTTAATTTTTTTTTTACAAAGCTAATATCAACTCTGTCTGTCTGTCTGTCTGTCTGTCTGTCTGTCTGTCTGGTAAAAAGCGTGTACACGTTATTTCTCCCACACCCATTCTCGGTCAAGCTGAAACTTCACATAATTATTCATTGATAGGATAAGACATAAGTCAATATAAAACAAGGTTACAAAGACAGTTTGTGGGGAAACACAAACTGAAAATCGGTCCCCTTAGTGGTCCACCATGGCAGATAGAAAGGCAGGTTTCAATATTTTCAGAAAGAACATCCAAATGAAATTCTATAAAAGACAATTAAGAGAAAAGAATGGGAAATGCAGGTTAATAGATCTAACGCTGCAGCAGACAATAAGTCGAAAGTTAAGTGAAGTTAGATGTGAACATGGCCTAACTGATCTCTTATAATGAATATCTAATTGAATTGATCTAATTGTTTTGTAAAGGGTCATTCAAATTCTCAAGAAACAAGATTACAAAGAGAGTTTGTGTGATACACAAACTCAGAGGCGGCCCCCGTCGGATCCCTGTCAGATCCGCCTATTCGCAAGATGTTTCGGATGTTCCTTCTAAGTCTCTGGCTCAATTCCTGTATGCTCCCATCCTTAAACTATCGCAATATTTCTGAAAGAACAGTAAAGGTTAAATCATATTTTCAAAAGCCTTTAGTGCTTTTTTCTAACCGTGACGGACAGACCAACGAACAGACAAAATGCACAAAAGTATGTTAGTTTCATTTTAATGGGGGCATTATACAATTTTATTTTTAAAAATCTGATTTTTTTAAAAATTTAAGAAATTAGTTTAGAATCATGTCATTTCCGGTCTTTACGCTAGTACACGAAAGCCGCTGCTAAAAGTTCATTTAAAAAAATGTGCATGATATCTACATGCCCAGAGCATTTCTTATAGTAACATTTCCTCCCTTATATTTACGTAATTGTTTTAGAATTGGTGTTTTGTTATTAAAAAATCGCTTGCATAATTAATTTTATAAATTAAACGGTTTGC
>JADKLZ010005243.1:30912441-30930317 GCA_021533235.1 Biomphalaria straminea
TTAATATACTTAGTATTCTAAGACTATAGCAGGAGGTAAATTACTTTAAGTTCATGATTAATGAATGATGATGTGTCGAGAGGTCGAGAGGCTAAGTGCGCTTAAACTTGGCTTGGCTCGGCTACCTAGAAGAGGGCTCGAGGTTTGACACCCGACTCGGGCAGATTTGTGTTTATTGAGCGCCTAAAGGCAGCACGGAAAACAAACTTGTAGATACCCCGTCGCCCCCCCCCCCGGGGGGCGCGGGGGGGGGGGCGAAAGCGCTCGGAGCATGCTATAAGCATGAAAGTAGCGCTATACAAAAGCTATGATAATAATTAATAACAAGCATCTTTGAAAGATAAATAATCAATAATTGTCATATTATGAATGTACACATTATACACATTGCACATTAGAGAAGTGAGAGTGCAATACAAGCAATAATTAAAATATCTGACTTAGACCTTGCGATCTATGGGGCATATGATGTACACAGTAAAGGTCATCTGTTTATGTGGCTGACAGTTAACGAGGGTGTCATGTGGCCAGTTCAATGACCAACTTCCCTACTTTCCCTAACTAAAGTCAGGTATCCATTAGAATTGGGTGGACTTTAAGGCGCCCTAAAAACCCCGAAATTCATTCTTCATCAAGATTTGAGCCCAAGACTTCAGGTTTGGAAGCCAAGCGAAAACCACTCAGCCATCGCGCCCGCTAGAGAAGCAATGCTAACTCATAAATAGACTTATAACTTGTATTTCCTAGATTCACAAAATTCCACCAATGCGCTTCTCTCTTTGATTTCCAGCCAATACCAGAGATACCCAGGTCAACAGAATTATCTGACCCAACAGTCTGAGACTGTAACTTGCATTGACCTGCAGTGTAAAGTGGACGAGTGCTGTGTAGAGACTTACAGATCTGCCCAATGTGTGGCGCTAGTAACAATTGCAAGTGGACAAGGTAGGATATATTTACTCTTTATTAAGTTATTAAACTTAAACAGGGCAAAGGATAAAGAGGAATGGAAAAAGAATGTCTACAGGTCTTGCCTGGTGCTCCAACGGTCCACAGACTAAGGGATAGGTAACAGGTACGTTAGTACAAACTTTATATCCACCCTGACTGTCTGTCTGTCTGGTTAGAATCTGATACACCTTTTTTCTCCCAAGTTACTATCTCGGATCAAGTGTTTTTATTCATTGTGTATCACAATACATTACATACAGAAAATAAAAGTTTAGCTAATCAAGTAGTCGTCATTTTATCAATTCTGATTTATATAGAGGCAAGTGCCTTCCAAGCTGAGTTGAACCTTAGATACAGGATTAGGTCTTTCGCTTTTTTTTTTAGAACTAACAATAGACAGTTAAATCTGCTATTTTTATAATCACTTGGATAGCTCAGGGGCTAACTTTTCGACCTTATATCAAGCACTTTTCTTTTAACGTAACTCTTCTCCCAGATAACTTCCCCCCCCCCACCTGTCCACGAAGTAATCGGACCATATCGCAGTAAGCATGGCATAAGTTTGAAGTTAAGTTAATTAGAATTAATGGAATAATTGTAAATTTTTTGTTTGTAAAATGTAGTCTATAATGAAGGTACTAAATAATTCAATTCTTAATTCAAACCTCCCGCTGGACGAAGAAATTTCACAATAAATATGGTATGAACTCGGGACCAACTTAAGCCCGAACGACGGTCTAGAGCGCATATCGCAGCCTATTTCACTAAATATAAGGTGTATTCTTTGTTTCTTTGTTTTAGTATTTGTGTATATTTGACTTCAATAAATAGTGCAAAGTTTTTATCCCCCTTTACAGCACGGTTGAAGAAATGTTACAGAAACTCCGACTGCCCAACTGTCGCCCCTTGCTGTGTCCAGGTGTTAGACACCACATTCGCCAAAACAAATGTAAAAGCTCAGTCCTACTACGACAGCATAAATGCTCTTTCTAATGGTAACTTCTATGGCAGCAGCTATGGTAACAGCTATGGTAACAGCTATAGTAACAGTTATGGTAGCAGCTATGGTAGCAGCTATGGTTTCGACAAGCCGTATGACTTTTCCACTGAGTCATTGAATTTGAAAGAAGGATATTGTTTAGCAGCTGCAAGGGAAAGTGGCCGTAAGTGATCCTATTCAACGTCAATATCTTCTTGCTAGCGTAAATAAGGCCGGATATAATCAAGTGGATTCCCCAGGGAAGGATTTAGTTTAGGCATCGGGGCTTTTTCAAAAGCTTTATAAAAAAAATCCACTTAATACTAAGATTACTTAAACCTAGAAGCAAGCCATTTTTTCAGAAGCAAGAAATAGAAAACGTGTACATCAGTGATTCCATACGTGAAAGATCAAGAAATACACGAGAAACTGCTTCTTCCGAAAACTTTAAGAGTGGTATTTAAGCCAAATTTATTAATTAATTACTATTAATTGTATGAAGGACTATTTCATTGAACAACAAATTCCTGTATAATTATCCCATATCTTACTGTGTACACTGGCAGTGTACGTTTTTAAAAAAATTATAAGAAAAAAACTATTAAAGTTATTTCTATTTTTTCTTTTGTTTTCGTTTAAGAACATGTTTGTCTACATTTTTGTACTTATGTTTGACTTTTACAGTTGCGTTTTATTATTTTATTGCGCTTGAAAGTGACAACATTGTAAAAAATTGAAAAAAATGAAACCAGTTCGGAAAATGTAAGTAATAACACTTTTTTATACATATTTTCAAATAAAAGTAGTTGATTTAGAAACATAAAGTATCCTAGTATTATAATTTATTATTAGATTTAACACTTGTAGCATGGTCTTTTTAAATTTTAATTTTTCGTAACGTACACTTCCAGTGTACTTGGTAGAATATGCCACTGTAGGAATCAATTACTGATATATGAATCAAAATAGATCAACACTTCATTTATAATATAGATTTGTTTGTTTTAACCAATATTATAATTTATTATTGCTACAAATAATAAAAGCCCTTATTATTGCAAATTATAGAACTAATTATGATGATTATAAGGTTATTATATAACGTTATTATTTGAAAAAATATAAACAATAATATGATTATTCCTTTTCTATATTTTTGTTTGTTTTGTTTTACTTGATGCAGCTCTTCTATGCTCTAGTATTTTAACTTATTGCTTAGAATAATATGTCACATTAGCAAATTATAATCTTATTATATTATCTTATATTATAATAATAATTATTGATATTTATATTATTCTTTTTAGGATTTCAAGTAAATATAAACAGTTCACAATGTCAACATTACGAATCAAGATGAGAACCTGATTTCTGATAGTAAATAAATGAATGAAACAAAAAAAAAATGATTGAGATTCAGTGGCATTAGAATCATAGAATTTGTTATTAGGTCCTTATGTTATATCATAGCTTATTATGTCTACCTCTAAGACACCGTTATTTATTATGTATAATTATGTATAATTATTTTTACAATTTGTACACAATTTAGTATAGCTAATTTTCACAAAGGAATTGATTCTATAGACTTTATCAAGCTAACAGTCTTGAAATATATGGAATGATGACTGCAACCCAATGAAAAGAATTTTAAAAAAATGGAATTTATGATTATTACATAACTGTATACGCATATGAATACACAGTGGATGTTTGGTTCAAATGCATTTCAAATACTAAAATCTTTGCTTATGAACATGATCTTTGAATATCTCACTACTGTATTATTTTTTATTGTTGTAAAAAATATATCTGTATAGTACTGGTTAGTACCGGAATAATGTACATTTCATGCCTTGTTTTTTTACTATATTATTATAATTTTTTAGTAAATAAAGAATTAAAAATATACTTTTTTTGCATTAAAATATTAAATTTGTGAGTTTTTCAATGTTATAACTAATCTGTTTTCACTTGAAGATTGTAAAAAAAAAATATTGTTTTTTTTATATAATGTTCCTCACGGGGCCACTCGCTACCATGTACATTGCCAGTGTACGTTCTCACAGAATTGTTACTATATGGAATTTTTCAAAAATTCTTTTTGCAATGTCTTAGTTTGACCAATAGAAATTAATATTTGATAGAAAATATTTAAAATATTTATTTAAAGGAATAATAAAATTTTGGGTGTTAATGGGATAAAAGACAACGTAGCAACCTGCGAAAAAATATAGGCTACGTCAAAAATTAAAAAAAAAAATGAAAGCATTTCCAGTGAGTTTGGTGAGTCTATTAAAAAAAAATGAAAGTTCCCCTTTCAGCCCTTGCAGATGATGTTCAGGTTATCTGTTTCTGTGGCCAACGTAACTACAGTGTCATGTGGCCAGCACAACGACCATCCGCCTTTAGTTTTCCCCAACTAATGTCAGGTACCCATTAGAGCTGGGTGGACTCAGAGGCGCCCAAAGAGCCCGAAATTAAAAAGTCTTTACCAGGATTCGAACCCAGGACCCCAATTCAGAAGCCAAGAGCTTTACCTCTCAGATATATCTATTTATTGTTATTTTAATTGTCTTTAATTTTTTCGAATTCTATCAATAAAAAAATCTCTATAACATACAATGTAGCTTTATATTACTTTCTCACACTGCGACGCACTACAATAGGAAATGAGTGTTGTTTTTTTGTTTGTTTGTTTTTTTTGAGTTTATTAATTTGCAAAAAAGCAATACTAGGGGTCTACCAAAATCAAAAACAAAATCGTAATGGGTCTACGAGAGCAAAAAGTATGGGAACCATTGTTGTACATTTGATCTCATTTTTAGCGGCCCCCGAAAGGGGAAAAGACGCTATTAGTTTTGTGTGGCCTGTCTGTCCGTCTGTCTGTCTGTCTGTCTGTCTGTCTGTCCGTCTGTCCGTCCGTCCCGTTTAGTGCTAAGAAAGTAGAAGAGAAAATGAAAATCTGACATCACGATAATATAGAGCATTCAAAGTTCTGATGCAACGGCTACTTTTTTTTTTCTAAAAGCTCAAAATCTAATTTTTAAAAATATTTTATGCAAACAGTATTTAAAGAGAAAAAACCTAATTAGTATGTAATATAAATGAAACCTACTTTAAGACAATTAATAATCTAGTATACTGCATAGGATTTCACATTTTTTTTTGTTCCAACATACGAGTAACATACCAGTATTTACTCGTAAAGTAATCAACTCATAAAACAAGTGTGGCAGTTGCCTTGAACATCGGCTTTACAAGGCTAACGTTGAGAGATCAAAGCACGGAAGATATATATTAGTTTTGTGTGGCCTGTCTGTCCGTCTGTCTGTCTGTCTGTCCGTCCGTTGAGAGATCAAAGCGGATTTGACAGGGATCCGACTCCGACGGGGGCCGCCTCTGAGTTTGTGTATCACACAAACTCTCTTTGTAATCTTGTTTAAAAATAATATATAGTAAGATATCTTATCTTATACAATACAGATGTTACTTCAAAAAAAAAGAAGATGATTGCGTCCTACTATATAAATTTAAAAAAAAATAATTAGAGGTTCCGACCCTTGTTTGACAGGACTGTCAATGAAAGAGATTCACATCCTGCCAAAAGACATAGGTAAATGGAGAGATACGGTGAATAGATCATAAGTGGTGCCCCAACGGTCTAAAAGACTAAGGGACAAACAGATGTTTTGGTGAATCTAAATTTTCGCTTATGGCTGGCCTCCTTCAGTGACATATCCAGAAAGTTTCATCTAAAAAAAATTGAAAGTCTGTAGGTGGTTAAGTGTGGTCTCTGCTGGTGTATTCAAAGCAATAGAAGGTATTAAGTACAGATTGGGATCTTCAGCGTCGCTGGTTCTCCCAGCATGCATCAGCACTTTGTGACGCAATCTGCCTAAGGGTTACAGACTCCGGACTCTCTCTTTAGGGTTGACTCCTGTAACATTCAATACCCGTGTTACTTTTTACTTCTATTCAAAGTAATAATTTATTGATGAAATAAAATTAAGTCAAATAGCTAGACTACGTGGATGTTTTGTTTTAATAGTAAAGTTCCACTCTCAGACGCCATCTGTACTGCAGATGAGGTAAAGTTTATCTCTTTCTTCGGCCAACGGTTATCAAGAGTCTTATGTTGCCAGCACAACGACCAAATAACTTCATTTTCCTCAAATAATGTCATGTAACCGAGTTGTGTAAACTGTGGGACGTCCTAAAAGAAAATTCCTAAAATCAAAGTGCAGGTCATCATGAAGTTTAAAAACCGGGACACCTCAGCTCGAAAGTCAAGTGCTTAGCACTGAACCACCATTCCGTATTTTAATTGTATATTTGGGAAAAAATATAAATATTATAAAAGCCATTATTTACTTTAAAGATTTTTTTAAAAATTTTTATCTTTTTGATTTAGCTTGTTTTCGACCAGTTTCCGGTGCTGGATCCGGGACATCTAATTGTCCTTGTGCTAGTTCATCCAATGTCTGCAAGCCTTTCTTAGATCCATTTCCATTCGGTAGGTTGTTTTAAATACAGGAATATCTTTCTTTCTCTCTCTCTCTCTTTCTCTATCTGTCTAATCTGTCTAGTCTGTCTGTCTGCCTATATCTATATATTCGAATATTATATTGATGAGATAACCATTGTAGTTCAGATTTAATGCATCTTATTGTACAGCATTTGATGATGTAAAAATTGCGTGTCCTATGAAATGCGGGCCCCACTGCGGTCGCCGGCCCTGGTAAATAGCGGCGTATGCTATGCCGCCGGTCAACTAGTGTATTATTTAAGACGATTTCATTTCTTAAAAACAAAAAGTGAAACATTTCAAAGTAGTGAAGAATAATAGCGATTCAATTCATTTTTAACAAATTATAAAAATTATAGTATTATAAAGGTTTACTTTGGATGATAGTCCAATTGGGATAGCTTCTTAGATTTTATTTCGACATAAGTTTATGTTTCAAAAAAGGTTTCTGCAAAAATGTTTATCATAATTTACATATCAAATATGTCTTCGTTTATCTAATCATATAATATTGAAACTCCTTAAGCTGTTCTGCTATATACTAGGTTGATTAGATTCAAGCTTCTTTTATATTAATTCATATTAAATTTAGGTACGTGCACTCCGTTGACTGATATTTCCAGTTAGTGATGTACCAACCAGAACAAGAGACAGCTAACTTTGAAGTGGACAGCTAACTTACAAGTGGACAGCTAACTTACAAGTGGACAGCTAACTTATTTCGAGTTACTGTATACTGAATGCTTTATTTTTAGTTCACAGAAATAAACATAACTTTAACATTGTTATTATGACACCTGTGTTTTAGTGTTAGTTCTTTTTAAATAGAATTTATTTAACAGTATATGCGTATACATTAAACCAAAATTATGTGAACTAGAAAGTCAAGCAAAATATTACACAGAAGCACACTGGGAGATAACTCAGCATAGATTATAGAGGAAACAAAACATGAAAAAGACGCTAATGTGGCTGGGTTGGACATACACTGCTAAGAACAGCAGACGACATTGCAAGACACGCTCTAGACCGGTAGCCACGGGGGAAGAGAAAGTCTGGGAGAAAAAATGGAGGAGATCGGTAGACGAAGTAGCAAGAAGTGCAGGATAGACTGTAGACATGGAATCAACTGAGGCATGACCGGCTTTAGGCCGATATGACCGTTCGCTCCAATTGGACCCAGGGCCTGGCAGTGGCCCCCGCAATTTACAATTAGCATATCACATTCATGGCTCTTTTCACTAGATGTAGGACTTAAAGGGTTCCAATATTAGTGTATCATACGATTGGCGTTGTCGAATCTCATCCATTGCATTTCTGTCGCTTCCTAAGCATATTGTATTATAAATATTTATTTAATAATATAATTAATAGTAATAGTTATTATTATAATAAAAATATTAGAAGAAGGACCTCGAAAACATCCATTAAATTGGGCCCCGCAATTTGTAAAAATGGCTCTGAACTGAGGGATCCTTCCCAGTAAAATAGTCTGAAGTCAAAATACTATTGCGGCTCAAGCGTACTGCGGGGACCAAGAGGAAACCGTGCCTCACATTCGGTTTGACTGCGCCAGACTTGCTCCGTCTCGACAGGTCTGGGAAACCAAAAATTCTCGACCTGTATGGTGACATTTATACACTACGCAAGACAGCAGGTATTCTATCTAGGGCTTTTGCAAGAGAGGATTTGAGCTTCTCCCCCCTTACTCAAATAGAGTTAGATGATGATGATGATGATGATGATGATGATGATGATGATGAGTGTGTACTGGGAGTGAAAAGTATAATGTCAAGTTTTCAACATGAGTATTAAGACTATTGAGTGAATATTCACACGGATAATCACTGTATGCATCCCTTTGTGTACACTGTACATTGAAAGATCCTGATTACGTTTTTAAGCCCAAAAAAATAATGTGAAAGAACACATAAAGAAATAAAAGAAAAAGAAAGCAATACAAAAAAACAAAAATGGTTACAATATTTTTGTAAATTAACGCAGGCAACTCATAGAAGTTCTACAGTAAGTAAATAAAAGAAGTGTGTTTATTCAGCAGTACTAACACATAACAGTCTTCTACGTTCAAAGTGTCGTGTTACTAGTTATACCAGTCCTTTCTCCACCAAACCTGAATACGGACCAACGACAGACTTCCCCGCTTCGCTCCCCACTACAGTCTTTACCTGTTACCTATCCCTTAGTGGACCGTTGAGGCACCAAGCAAGACTTGTAGACCGTCTTTCTCCATTCCTCTCTATCCTTTAGCCTGTTTAGAACCTCTTTCAATGGTAGGCCTATCCATTATTTTATGTTGACCTCCCACCGCTTTTTCTGTCTGCCTCTTCTTCTTTTTCCTGGTACTGTTCCATGGAAGAAGGTCTTTACAAGCCCCGAAGATCTTGTAATATGGCCATAGACTTTAAGCTTGCGTTTTTTTCACAGTAGTTAGCAGGTCATCATGGGGCTACAGTCTTTAGGAAATACGTGTTTCCACACAATCTGTTTTTGTAACCTTTTTTTTTTTATTAAATAGAGACGTTACTTAAAAAAGAAAAGAAGTCGATTACGTCCTACGCGTCAGGAATGTATTCATGTAAATTAACCAATAACGTTAATTTTTGCTAGCTCATTGATTTTCCATGATCTAATAGCAATACGGAACATTAGTTCATTTCATTGGATCATTAAATAAGCAAGTATTATGCAGCATTCATATGCAGCGCCTTAAATACAATAGGGCCAGTTTATTAATTAAAGCTACGCCAATCGTGTGAGACACTAATTATTTTAACCCTCTAAGTCCTACGCCTTGTAATTCATATTGTTTCCACTTTATTTTTATAGCTTAATAAAAACGTTAACAGGGTCTTTCAATTTTGTTGAAAACAATCTGATCCATTTATTTCGATATCCCTCCCATTCTCATTGTTATCACATTTCATATGTTCGCTTCCTCTTCTTTTCTCTTCATGGTATGTTTTCTTTTTTATTTCTTTTAAAAACGTAATAATAATTATTTATCATTTAGGAGAACCTGTATATAGAACATTTATGGTAACAAAAATAAAATTATTTTATAAACAATTTTCTATTCTCTATAAAGGTAATATCCATGTGCATAAAAGATGATCTTTCTTTGTTTTCGGTTATTAGAGTCAGCTCCTTTGTCATTACTGTATTTAGAAAAAAAAAAAAAACAAATCTAGCCTGGCATGACCCGAATGCTTGCAAGTTACAAGAAAAACTTATCTTCATCACGGAGCACGGCAAAATACTTTTGGTAACTTTCAAAGAAATTCGTGCTATCTTGCTCTGTTCTAGGCCGTCACTCAGCAAGGGGCTTAATCAGTCTGCGCAAAGAGGTTAAGAATTACGGGGGAAACACTCCCCAACGGTTGGCATTGTCTCCCTTTGCAGCCCTCGCTAATAAGTGCGAATGTCTTGCTGTCGGTCCAGGGACATATATCTTGTCATTGCTGAGATAATCGCCTGGATCTTTGTCATCTGAACTATATATCTTGGCCTACACTTAAACTTGATTGTCTTTCTTTATGGAATGAGTACTTTGACAAACGAGTTTCCTCGACTTTTTGTTTTACTAAGCTTATATCAACTCACTCTGTCTGTCTGTCTGTCTGTCTGTCTGTCCTTATATCAACTCACTCTGTCCGCCTGTCTGGTAAAACGTAGTTCAACGTTGTTTCTCCGACACAAAATCTCGGATCGAGCTAAAATTTCGCACAATTATTTCTTTTACAACACAGGAATCAATGAAAAAAAAAAGGATATGTTAATTAATATTGGTAATTAATTATTTTGTTTGGTATAATAAGAGAAAGAAATTGTACTTGACTGAGATGTTGGTATACCTTGTATTAGTCCCCTTATAGGTCAAACTCATTAGAGTAAGTTTTAAACAAATAATACATAACTATATTACCTTTCATAGTTATAAGCACCTCACTAGCACAGTGGTTAGTATGTCGGCTTGCGGATGCCTGAGCCATGAATTCGAATTCAGGACGTTCTACACCTTTATTTGTTTTGTAAATGCTTTCAAATTCACCGAGACATTTCTTTCTTTCTTACCCCTCCCCCCACAATCCGAGCCCCCATTTTACTAACTGGCCCAGACAAGTGATAGGATCACTGTGTGTTGAAAGCTAGAAAGCATGCAATTGCGCTAAATATAAACAATTGGTTAAAAATAACATTAATCGCAGGGATTTATTATTGTTAGTCTAGAGATATAATACAAAATGTTAGTATATGAATCAACCAAACTAATTGATACAATTACACTTCGTATATGCTTTGTTTCTTTTTTTTTTTTAAAATACGAAAAACACGCGTATATGTAACCCTGCTGGACCAAGTAAAACAAAGGACGTTTGGGCCACGAGGACTTCATCAGCTACAAAACAATCAAAAAATAACAAACAATTAACACAAAATAGTCTTAAGGTAACTTATCTGTCCGATGCTGTTTCTCTATAGAGGCAGAAAAGAAATGAGCAACGCTACCCAGGTGTAAAAGCGCGGGAAATCGGAAGGGGGCAGAGATGTCCGGACAAGATGAATTGGGGGAAAAGGGGGGGTAGTGTTGGTGTCAATCACCTATAAAATAAAAGTGTGCTGATTGTTGATTCCGTTAGATTGGAGAGTACCTGACATGAAAATAAGTTTGTTTTCGATCTGCAGACGTGTGTTTTTTTGTCATTGAATTGTTATATAGCAGTAACGAGGAGACAAGTAGTACCCCTATGATGTGTGTTATTGAACAGAGACAGGCTTAGTTGCTAAATTACGAATGTCTCTAAGGTGTTTTTGGAGTCGTGTATGTAAGGTTCTGCCTGTGTTTCCAATATAGCCCATTTGACACCGTGAGCATATTATGGCATATTTGACTCCTCTACTATTGCAGTTACATTTGCCACTGGTCTTGATGGTCACTTTAAGGACAGGTGGTGGTGGGGGTGACGAGCGTGTGTTGTGTGCATTGAAAAAAAAAAATTAGGTTGTGATCAGACCGGCCCATTTGGTACCGGCCCACCTGTCATTTGCCTGTTTGCTCATTTAGCCAGTCCGCCCCAGAGGCCAACCGTCACAAATACTATAGGCCTATAAACAATATCAAGGAATTTTGTTTTTCGAAAGAGACCATTGGAGATTTATTGTTTAAGAAGACCTCGGGATATATTGAGACGAAAAGGAAATGTACTGCCGAAGACAAACGTAGACGTCAGAGAGAGAACCTAAACCCACTACCAGTGGCGTAGCTAGGGGGGAGGAGAATTTTCCATGAGCCCCAGGGGCTCAACTTGATGGGAGCCCCCAAATGAGTGTTTTTTACATAAAAAATTAAGTATAACGCAAAATGTAGGGGCTCCCAAAGAGGTCAGTTCCCCTGGTCCCCCAAAAGATGGAAAATTTCAAGCTACGCCCCTGCCCACTACAGTTATGTCTGCGCTAGAGTTGGCAAAATATTGAGACCCACTGACACACAGACTTGATGCGCATCACACAGGTCAACCAATGACTGTCCCTAGTGTGACCTGTGCTCTGCACAGGTGTTCTAGAGCTTGGTAATACGGAAGGAGATGTGTTAGTGAGAGTACAGTCCGGAAGAAAGAAAGCAGAGAGGACCGGTGTTACAAACAGTTTTTGAAAATGTAACTTATACGAGCTAGAGAGACTTGTGTTAGTTAGACAGTTCCATTCCTGTTAAGCATTTGTAGTTACTAAAGCTGCAACGGACAGGGTTTGAGCTAGGGACTATCAAGACAGGGCCGGTCTTAGGCCACTGCAACCAATGCGGTCGCAGTGGGTCCCGCGCTTTCTTAGTCCCCGCGCTAATTCAGGGTGTAATTATTCAATTGCAAAATATATACGAAACTCCTGGAAATCTCCTGAATTTATTTAAATTTCTTGAAAAATTTTTAAAGTCTCCAGAAAAATAAACAAAATTTTCATTTGTGGATGTCACTCATTGCGGAAAACGCGATAAAAAAGCATTGTCGGCTTTTATGTAATAAAATGTAATAATCGGGTGAATTTATACCTTAACCGAAAGTTCCAATACTGTATTTACTTTTATTGTCACTGGTATATAAATATGCCATTGGTGACAAGGTTTATAAAGTACAGATCGCAATTTTCAACTCAGTAAAGTCGAATTTTTTTTCTTATACAAAATCTTAATTTTCACTTATTATCCTTATTCCCACACACACTAGGCCCCGCGCAATCAGTTTCGCATAGGGCCCCGCAATTGCTAGGACCGGCCCTGTATCAAGACGACCTAGCGACAGATCAGCGCGCATCCTGTACGACCATGAAGCCATCCATATATAAATATGTTTTCAATAAAACTTAAATTTTAACATCTAGTAGATCTAGATTTCTTGATCTGATTTCGCGGTTTTGGTCTCAAATTTATCGAGATCTAATAGATCTAGAAAAGCACAAGCACTTAAATTCTGCCAAGTCACTGGTTTTCCTGGCTAGCTCAGGCAATCCATTCCATGCTTTAATAGCGCTAGGGTAAAAGGAGCTTTTGTACAAATTTGTTCTAGCATATGGGACGAGGGATGTGCCTTTTTCTTTGTGTCTTTCTGAGTATTTTATTAAATTTTGTTTTTGAATTTGAAGATTATGGTTCAGTGTTTTATGTATAATTGCTACTTTACTTTTGAGTCTTCTATCCTGAAGGCTTTCTAAATTTAGGGATTTTACTAAATGTGTTACTGTAGCCAAATGAGAATACTGATTTGTTATGAATCTCACTGCTCTATTTTGTGTCTGCTCCAGTTTCTTAATGATTTCTTGAGTTAAGGGGTCCCAAACAGAGAATGCATATTCTATTATAGGCCTAACCAAGGTTAAATAACATTTTAGTTTTATGTTCTTATTTGATTTATAGAAATTTCTTTTAATAAACCCTAATGCTTTGTTTGATTTTTTTTATTGTTTCATCAATATGGGGATTTAATGACAGTTTTTCATTTATTATAACACCTAGGTATTTTGCGTTTTTAGTCTGTGTTACTGGTTTACCACTAATGAGATAAGTGGAATTAATTTGTTTTAGTTTTTTTGTTACTCTTAATAACTGACATTTTTCTGGGTGGAAAGACATGCTCCAATTTGATTCCCATTTTGTAATTCATCTAATTCTCTTTGTAAAATTTCTGTATCTTGTGTTGTTTTTATTGTTCTATATATTATGCAATCGTCTGCAAATAAGCTGACTTTTGTTCCTGAACTAATGCAATTTGGTAAATCGTTTATGTAAATTAAAAATAGTAGTGGTCCTAAGACTGTTCCTTGACGTACGCCTGAGTTTACTGTTATTGGTGTTCATTTAGAGCCATTTATTATTACAAGAAGGAAGAAAAGCGGACAACGCGGAAACTTGCCAGCTCCTCTACCACTGTAGCGAAAACCACCTTTACCTGCAATACTTGTGGACGGGAGTGTCTCTCCAAAATAGGGCTCTACAGCCACACGAGGAAGTGTGCGAGATGAACCATAGTCGTCCTACGACTGAAGGAGGCCAATGATGATATTATTACAGTTGTTCTCTCCCTATCAGAAAATCTTTAATCCACTGATGCAGTGGACCATCAATGCCAAAATATTTTATTTTTTTTTAATCAAATTATGGTTGTGAACTTAGTCAAAAGCTTTAGAAAAATCTTGTAAGATAGAATCTATTTGCTCACTGTTGTCTAAGCCTTTTGAAAAATCATCAATAAGTCCTATTAGTTGTGTTTCACATGATCTATGTTTCCTAAAGCCATGTTGGTATGGAGTAAGGACATTATGTTTTGTCTAAGTGGTTTATGATGTTGCTACATATTATGTGCTCTAGGATTTTACATGTGATGCTGGTTAGTGATACTGGTCATTCACTATAGAGACAACACTTAAATAGCCCTATACACATCAACAGCCGATACAGATCTAGATTCCACTTTTGTAAATTGAGATGAAATTGAGAAGGGCAGAGGTTTTAATAGTGGAACTATTTGTTGAGCTCAATCTTTTATCTTAGCACGATAAAGGGAATCAAACTGATGTTCCCAGACTTGTAGAACGGATCTTCTGTGGCAGATCGAAAAAACAACTGTTATAGTCACTAGGTTTCATGACTTATTGTCACCAATGGGTATATATAGTGGAAATGTTACTGTTGGAATACGTTAACTGTAGGCGTGGTGGTGACATGCGGGTTCATCTGTAAACTTGTTTACCGTAGGCTTAGTCAGGATCAATGCTCTATATAGTCTATAAGTTCACACTTCACTTGAAAATGAGGAAAATGACTCCTTATATAGCAGACACAAATAATACTTTAATATGTACAAATAATACCACAAAATAGAATTGAATTGGGTTCACAATATAGTAACTGGGGTATCCACTCAATGGCACTAACTTTGAGGTGGTGACACTTATGAAAGCCTAAATTCAAAGAATGGAATCAGAGACAATCAAGTGTGTTTGCAAAAGAAAAGCTTTAATTATGCTGACAAAAATTAGTAAATTCTTGATGCCTTGCGCCCTCCAACAATCTGTTTGTTTTATAAAACAACTTCAAGCATCAGAAACCAAAATAAATTGCTTTATCTCCCTTAAAAAATCTTTTAAAATGTTTGTTATTAGTAATTGTAGAGGATGCCAAAGCTTCCATTGCTAACTCTGTTAAGAATGGTCTCAAAGAAAAAAAAATCTTAATAATTAACAATTTGATAAAATATTTCCAGTGTTTGGATATCTTGTAAAGAAACGGCCTATAAACAAAACTACTTTTATAGAATTAAATGTCACTGATCCAGCTAAGATATGCTAAGGAAACCATTATATCTGGTTTAAGTCTAATTTTAATTGTAACAAAAAAAAATATTATTTTAAATGGATTTTCTGTTTCTGCTATTATAGAAAGTGGAATACACTAAAGGCATAGATTTTAAAATGATTGCCAAGAAACAAAAACGTCATCATTCTAACATACTCTAGAAAACTCTATGACAAAGACTAAAACTATAACTTTTTTCTACAAATGTACAGAATGTCTTATATAACTTAATTCTGTTTTTTTAAGGATTGCTTTGTTTCGTGTATCTTACATGCTTGAATGATTTTTAGCCTTTCCTGAGTATGTTTCTTTTATATTTAGGAAAAAACGCATTTGCCCTCAAAATACACATTTCCAGGTCTGGGAATGCGCATTTACCCTTTGACATGTAGGCATCTCTGAAGATTATAGAGTACTTTTAATTAAGGGAAAATTAAGTTGAAAGTTGAAAAGTGGACAAAGACGTTGAAGAAATAAAATGTAACAAGCTCAAAATGTAACGCAATAATAGAATGAATTAAAGGGAAAACGTGAGACTTTGATCACAAAAAGAACAGAAAAAAAAAGAAACATGCAGAAGAGAACATAAAAAATCGGGGTAAGGCTATTAGAGATACATGGGCATTAAGAATGCACTTCTATATTGTGGTGTTGTATGTGCAGTCATTGCGTGATACTTTTGATACAGCAAAAACTGTTGTGAATGCCTGAGAGTTTCACTTACCTTACGGCGGACAGCTCTTTCCAACCTTACAGTGGCAGACTTCAATAGCAGCACGATTAAGGAGATTAAGCATCATATAGTGTGTGTGTGTGTGTGTGTGTGTATGTGAGTGCGTTATGTGTGTGTGTCCAGGACCGGCCTTAGATAATTGTAGGCCCATAAGCAAAATGAATTTAGTATTCCCATATGAAAGCGAAAAATAAAGATAAACAGAGAAAAAGGAAATTAAAAAATTTATTTAAAACCAACAATAACATTGGGCACAAGTTATGCTATTTTTCTTTTAAAAAAATGTTTCAAGTCCTGTGCGATGCCCCCCCCCTAAGCCTTGGTGGCTGTCCTGTTTGCCTGTGCCTAAGGCCGACCCTATGTTTCAAGTCCTGTGCGATGCCCCCGCCAATTGGAGCCCCATAGATCTTGGTGGCTGTCTTGTTTGCCTATGCCTAAGGCCGACCCTCATGCACCGTGTGTTTTAAGTGAGTGCGTATAATAGTTAGTAATTAAAATAATTAAATGTTCTTGGGACGGGTAAGATGTATTAGATTAAATTTTAAAAAGAAGAAAAATATCTTCTGCAAGAACTTCGCATTTTAGCTATAAAATCTATTAGATCTAGTTATAATCATTTAGTTCTAGAGTGTAGTCTATGTATCTTGCCTACTCTACATTTAGATAATAGATCTAGATCTGCCCTCATCTATAATCTAGTTCTCGATTCTCCTTATCTAGATCTACAAGCTATCCCGACAAGTCAGTAGATCTTCTATCTATAGATCTAGATGTAGTCTAGATCTAGATAGTCATGCAAATGAAATCTTACACTTACGAGGTTCAATGTTGTTTTTTTCTTCTATTTTTGCTCCTAAGAAAGGAGTCCTACCTTTGCGTAATAAATAATCCAATCTGCTACAATAATCCGTGCTATTTCAATAATCCAAGTTGTAACGAATATCCAATAGTTTAATCACATTAAATTATCCGATTGAAAAAGAACTATTTGTACACTAGAACTCATAAAAAAAAACAACACGTCTGCTTCCACTCAAACTAGGTCTAGGTCTAGGTCAAACTTTTTTTCGCGTCTCAAACAATGCACGTGCAAAAAAAAAAAATCACAAAAATAAACTTCCGGTCAATGCTCTGCTTCGCTTGAATGAATTACGTTATGTGTAAAGCTATTGTAGCAGTTGGAATGGACCTTAATACCAATCGTAAACAAATAACATTTAGCCATGTGATTCTAAATACTATACACATTATGTAATGGATAAAGGCTGTCACGTGATACGTATTTTTTCATTGTTTTATCAATACTATGACCTGGCTAAATGTGTTTATTTACGATTCGTGAATGAGGTCCATTCGTTTATACTGATTATAAGGCTTGTCTTCGAGTCCGAAGATTAATTAGGTATGCAGTATTTCCCGTGGTTAACCAATCCCAGCTGCGGCCTACATATTTTGCCACATCCAGTGTAGACAAAAACATTTTCCATCTTGTTGTATTTTGATTTTCTTTTCGCCGTCGACGTCAGTCCTCGGCAGTAGATTTTCACTTGGCCTTAAGTGTGTCCAGCGGCCTTTGAAAGTGATCTCCAGCTGTCTGGATCCGCTGCTTTCTTTTGCATTAATATGTAATGAGAGAAATTTGACAGTTTTCAGTTTTAATAATTGTAAAGCGAAGATGTTAAAATACGTTTTCGGGAAAAAAAGAAACTAATAACTAACAATAATAAATCTGTGTCATTAGAAATATTTGTACAAAATTTTTTTCATCGCAATTTCATGATTGTAGCTATGATCCATCACTTGTCTGGACCATGATTGTAGC
>JADKLZ010005243.1:30936021-30946784 GCA_021533235.1 Biomphalaria straminea
GCCAGTCAATATTTACTTGTGTCTATGGAGACACACTTTTATTTTTTAAAAAAAGTTTTTTTTAAGATATTACTTTAAAATATATAAAAAAAAAAAAAAAAAAACAAAATGAAACAATGATAGACAAAAAAATTGATGCAATTATTTGTTTACATTAACATTGGTTTATTGAATGACTCACGCGTGAGAGAGGGAAGGGATGAAGGAAAGAGTATACACAAGGAGTGAAATGTGAGCAGAAAATAAGCGGTATAGGTGTCACAGGTAATGACCAGTCCCGAGGCGATGAACGCCAGACGCATGACGTCAACGACCAGTGCTCGATGCTAATCTTATCTTTATTTGTTTAACTATACCTGCGTCGATGCGAGATTTGTCACCCAAATCACCTCTACCAAATTTCTCAAAATATTACTCTTCAAAGTATCTTAGAGTCGTAAATTTGCATCTATCTATCGTCGCCCCTAGTGTTTGTTCGCATTGGTGGATTCACGTTAGTTTTTTTACTGACCACATTCCGTGTCTTGATCTTTACTGTGTGTGGAGTTATGTCATCATTCTGAGTAATAAAGCTATAGATGTTAACATGTTGTTTTTTTTTTGTTATATTAAGTGTGACACTTTGCTAGTTCTTACGTTCTATGGATTTCACATAAACAAATATGTCTTTTAGAAAGACATAGAAAATGTCTTTCAGTACGATTAGCAGAACTCACATATAAAAAAAGGGAAGGGATAGCATGTCATTTCCATTCGGGTACCTGAATATGCCAATATTCATGAAATAAGCAAAACCTTTATATTACAAAAAAACAAAATTCGCTGGACGGAGCTAGAATTCATACTATACATACAGTATTATGGTAGAGTGAAATAAACATTGTTATAAAATCTACGTGCTATATAAATTATCGTCAAATTATAACTCGCGCCTAAACGTCCCTATCGCCCAAGCGGTCCGCGCCAAAACGTCTCGGGCCAAAACGGCGTCGCCAAAACGTCACGTACCGCTATGGCGAAATAAATTATTTATATATTTGTTACGAGGAACATGGTCGGTAAGTAGTGCTTATTCACGTATTGAGTTGAAAATACTATTCTCTCTTGTAATTAGTTTAAATGATTTCTTTTTCTGTTACTTTTCAGGAAAATGTACTACGTAATTGAAAGTTTAGAATAGCCTCCATGCTGACTTATTATTAAAGTGTTGGTGACGAGAGGACATGAAAACTGCACATCATCCCGCAATGTACTTATCATTTTATTAAAGATAAAGAGTTCTTATTAAATATTTTGTATAAACAAATATCCGAGTTTGTGTTTTTTTCTTTCATTTTGGTGCAATAAATGTGATAAGACCTTAGCCAAGATGCTCATTTGCACCTGCCAAACATACATGAAAAACATGTAAATGCTTGTTTAAAAATTGTTTAGTTTCGGTATCGTATGCCCTAGACATAACAAAGCTGTCTATAAATATTTTAACCAATAGATTTTGTTTAGCTTTTAGCTTTCTGAATGCGCTATGATCTTATCAATAGTCTGAACCAGTTGTCAATGGTGGAGGGAAGAAGAGGATATCTTTGTGAATGTTTACATAAACTTTTATTTAATGCATACAAATTGTTAACTCAGGGCTCAAGAGTCCTCAATGGGACTAATTCAACGTATAACACCACATCTGTCAAGTACGATTTCCTTCCTTTGTTATTTAACTGTTGTTTTTTGGTTTCTTTGATTCGTGTGTGGTCAGGTAAAAGAAATAAGTGTGCAAACGTTTAGCTTAATCCGAGATTGGATGTTGGAGATATAACGTTGAATACCTTTTTAACAGACAGAGAGAGTTAATAATAGCTTTGTGAAAAGATAATAATAATAGAATATGCATCCTCTGTTTGGGACCCCTAAACGTAAGAAAATATTAAGAAACTGGAACTGACACAAAATAGAGCAGTGAGATTCATAAAAAAACGAATATTCACATTTGACTAGAGTAACATCTTTAGTAAAATCACTAAATTTAGAAAGCCTTCAGGATAGAAGACTCAAAATTAAAGTAGCAATTATACACAAACCACTGAACCATAATCTTCAAATACAAAAACAAAACTTAATAAAATACTCAGAAAGACACAAAAAGATGAAGACACATTCCTCTTCCCATATGCTAGGACAAATATGTACAAATGCTCTTTCTTCCCTAGTGCCATTAGAGCATGGAATGGATTGCCTGAGCTAGCCAGGAAAACCAGTGACCTGGCGGAATTTCAGTCACTGGTTAATATGTATGACTGAATGCATGAGGCGTAGGACGTAATCATCTTCTTTTTTGAAGTAACATCTGTATTATATAAGATAAGATAGCCCTGATTATAGTCCCATTTCGCTGTTTGGAACACTTGCACAATGTCTCCTGGCTTAAGTTCTGCAAGACCAATCGTCATAGAATGCCTAACACTGCAATGCAACGTCAAAAAAGGGAAGTAAAACTTACAGCATCGAGAGAGATTTAGCTGTAATTGTGGAGTTTTCCCCTTAGGTAAATAAAGTAAAGTTTTCCCTATCAGACCTTGCGATCCATGGGGCACAGATGAAGTTAAGGTCATCTGTTTCTTCGGCCAACGGTTAACGAGCAGGGAGCTATGTGACCAGCACAACGACCGACCGCCTTTACTTTCCCCAACTGGTCAGGCACCCATTAGAGTTGGGTGAAATCTTGAAATTAAAATTGCCAGTCTTCACCGGGATTCAAACCCAGGACCTCAGGTTCGGAAGCCAAGCGCTTAACCACTCGACCACCGTGACACTTTTTTCTCGTAGGTAACCTTTCTATAAATATGAAGGAATAAAAATTTAAAAAAATAAAAATGTTATTCAAGTGGAGGCCAGCCTAGTGTCCAGTTCACAGCTCGGTCAACATGGATGTATTGACAACTTTAGGAATTCTTATTGAAATGTTGCTGGTTGGATTAGTTTTCCTTACTACTGAACTTTGTGAACACTCAGTGAAAAAAAAAAACAAGATAAACCTAGATTGCAACAGTTTATTTTTTTTAACCTAGAAACTTAAACTTATATATGACATATTGTGTTACACAAAGGCTCGTTAACTCGTAATATATAAATGCACTCCGGAATTATAGAAGTGAGTTGAGCCAGAGCCTTAAACTCAACAAACTAAGCAAATAAAAAACAACATAAAAATTAAAATATTTAAAAAGGACAATAAGATTAAATTTACTAGTACTTTAAAGTTAATTTTCTGACCTTGTGATCTATTGGGCAGATGATGTGAAGATCATTTGTTCCTGTGATCCACAGTTAACGAGGGTGTCATGTGGCCAGCAAAACTTATTTCAGGTACTCATTAGAGCTGGGTGGACAAAGGCTCTTTAATGATCCCGAAAGTAAAAAGCCCAGTCTTCAACAGGTTTAGAATTGAAACATTGGGTAATTCTTGCTTTTGAGAGTGTTCAATGCATGAAACAGAATTTCGATGATATACTGTTTGACTTCGATACACGTAAAGTTAATTTGATCGCGATTTTATATTTAATAAAGAATGAATAAAAGTCAAAGAGGAATTTACTTTCTAATACAAACTCTTAATTTTCACTTATCCGTATCCAAACCCAAACTTGGCCCCGCGAAATCCGTTGCGCATAGGGTAAGAGCCGGCCCTGGTATAAATGAGGGGAGGAAACAAAACAAATACTTTCCATTGGGTTGAAGCACAAGCTATAAACAAACTCGCTGGTATCGGCTCGACCTTTTCTAATACTTACCATCACAATTAGTACTGTCACTAGTATTTGAGTACGCAAAAAAAAAAAACAAGAAGAAAATAAAGAAAACAACAAAAAAAAAAAACAAAAAAAAAACAAAAAAAACACTGTCTTCCCCAACTCAAATATGTAAATATAATCAAACGGGATCTCAGAACTGCGCGTGTGTATGTGCGTTCACGTGTGCGCAAAATAGTGTAAAATGTGTACTTTTAGACGGTTTTTGTTTCTATGCATAGCCTAGATATAGATGATTTTTTTTTGCCACGACTACTGTTTGATGTCTTATGTTACAATTAAGTTGTGTAAATAAAAAGTAGTATATTAGTTTGGATTACGACAATAGTTCATAAAGATGTGATACACATCTCGGTGTTTCCTAAGGCCAAAAGTTAAGTACTATATATAGTGTACTACAATCTCCTGTGTCGGACTTCTAACCCAGTTGTAAGAACATGCAAGGTCTACCTTTCCAGGTAGGTTATATATATATATATTTTTTTAATTTTTACTCTTTTTCTGTTACTGAAACATTAAAAGACAATAGATTTCCGAAATAATAAAAATCATATTGATATAACTATTTGTATGATTACCAAGTGAAGATGTAAGACGATACGTACAGGGCGTAGCTAGGGATTTTGGGGGCCCGGAGGGATTGATTTCTAACCCTTACATTTTGACATTCGACATTATGACATGAGCTAATGTACTTCATACAAATATAACACTACATTCAAATTGGTAAAGTATGTCAAATGTCAAAGATGCTGGAAGTTCGCACAATTGGATAAATAGCTGCAGCTATTGCACGATTGGATGAATAGCTGCAGCTATTGCACGATTGGATGAATAGCTGCAGCTATTAAGTACTTAGCAAAAACAAAGTCAAGCTTACGTGTTTTTGGCGAAAAACTGAATTCACCCGATCCTTGGCAATCTTCTAGCATCTTTGAAATTTCTTGAAGAATTTTTGAAGTTACGAAACACGACTTACATAGAACTGAATATGGGAAGACACATTATTTATCACCTAAAATTTAAAATGAGTTCTTTAACTTGATGGGGCCATAAAGTTAGGGATTCAATCGTTGGGAAAAGAAAGCAAGTTTGTTACTTTTCTCACAAGCTTGTATATTCCAGCCCAGATGTTTCTCATCAATAACAGACATACATTACAGTACATCGTTACTTTGATGTTGATAACCGCTGCCATCCTCCGTCGTCCTGCGGGAGATTCGGACTAGGAATTAAACTATCTTTAACTCCAAAGAAACATCCGAAACATATACAACATTTTACAATATTTTTTTTTTTTACAATGAAAGACATACTACTCAATTGTGGTCTTGTTGGTATGGTATAAATTAGTTCTACATCTAAGATTAACTTCATCATAAATTTGACATAACTCGAGCTAGAAGAAACGACTTGTAATTTTGTTGCTATCATCAAGATTATTAGCGAAGAACAATGTATAATATCATCTCGTGATTGCTTAATACGAAGATATTTATTAAATGAAAAAATATTTTTTTGTATCGCAGTCTGTGACTTTTTGTGCAGTCCTATCTGCAGTGCTAATTGGAACAAGCAAGGCGCAGCTGTAAGTATATCTTTGTAAAATTAATTTAGATAGTTCTACTTAAGATTCTAGAACGTATGATACAAAAAGATGCGTTTAGTTTATGATAGCGAAATTTACAACAGATAATTTATACATTTCTCTATCGTACTTCCAAAAATCCCCCCCCCAAAAAAAAATAATAATTTTCTAATTATTTTATTAACCGTGACCATCTAGAAGCTAACGTATGCTTTTTATTCCTCTAATCTCTTTCTCTGATTGGATGACTAAAATTAACTTGTTTACGCTAGAAAGCACTGGCTTAACCTCGGGCTTCTAGAAACTGGTCGAAATAGGTCACAGTCTCGACACATGACACATGGTAACTTTTCACTTATTATTAACACCTATATGTTTTGCATTTTTTGTCTGTGATTGGTTTACCATGAACAAAATAAGTAGTTTTTATTTTTTTTTCTTACTCTTTTTTTCTGTTATGGTGACTGGCATTTATTTGTCCGGGTGGAAAGACATACTCCATCTTCTGTTAGTTACTTTCCTCTATGCCAGTGAGGGCTTACATGTATTTAATGACATTTATCAAATAAACATTACATACATCTAATACATGTTCTATCGACCTTAGCGGTCAAAATAAGGACACAAAGGTCACAAAATTAACATTTACATGTTCGTTTCCCAGAGCCCCCAATTCTGTCAGGGAGGGTTTTTTCAGGCTCATACAGGGGATGACTTGCGGGTCCGGGTTTTCCTTCTCCCTGACAAAAATGGCGCCTGGGTTGATCTTTAGAACTCTTATGGAGGTCGGCACCTCTGTTACGCAGTCTTCCTTTCAGCTCGACAAAAAACAAAAAATTCAGTTGTATATGTAGGCCTAAAAGCCAATGTCTTTATGTAGACTCTACGATATTCTCTTTGGTCTCCAGTCAGTACCAGGACTACCCACGTCAACAGAACTCTCTGGCCCAACAGTATGAGACAAGAACTTGCAATGATCTGCATTGTAAAGTGGACGAATGCTGTATAGAGACTCACAGATCTGCCCAGTGTGTGGCGCTAGTGAAACCTGCAAGTGGACAAGGTAAGAAACAGTTTTCTCCTTTTTCACTTTATCCAAACATTTCATTAACCCTTAAAGAACAGTTTTCATTTTATCCAAACATTTCATTAACCCTTGAAGAACTGTTTTCATTTTATCCAACCATTTGATTAACCTTTAAAAAATGTTTTCATTTTATTCAAACATTTGATTAACCCTTAAAGAACTGTTTCTTTTTATCCAAACATTTCGTTAACCCTTAAAGAACTGTTTTCATTTTATTCAAACATTTCATTAACCCTTAAAGAACTGTTTTCATTTTATCCAAACATTGGATTAACCCTTAAAGAACAGTTTTCATTTTATCCATACATTTGATTAACCCTTTAAGAACAGATTTCATTTTATCCAAACATTGGATTAACCCTTAAAGAACAGTTTTCATTTTATCCAAACATTTGATTAACCCTTAAAGAACTGTTTTTATTTTATTCAAACATTTCATTAACCCTTTAAAGAACTGTTTTCATTTTATCCAAACATTTCATTAACCCCTAAAGAACTGTTCTCTTTCTCAATCAGCGTCCTGTGCACGATTGAAGAAATGTTACAGAAACTCAGACTGTCCCAGTTCCAATCCCTGCTGCGTCCAGGCTTTGGACGCTACATTCGCCAAACCGAATTTGAAAGCTCAGTCCTACTACGACAGCGTAAATGCTATTTCTAATGGTAACCTCTACGGCAGCAGCTACGGTAGCATCTATGGTAACAGCTATGGTAACAGCTATGGTAACAGCTATGGTAGTAGCTATGGTTTGGACAAGCCCAACGACATTTCATCTGAGTCCTTGAATTTTAGTGAAGGATATTGTCTACCCCCAACAGCAAGTGGCTCACGTAAGATCTTTGCATTGATTAATTAGACTGTATATGCAGTTTTTTTGTTCATACTTTCGCAAGCTTGTTAATGCCAGAAGCGGTAATGTATATAAGCACTCCACTACCTATAAAATAATCCCCAATGGCATGCGTCTTAAATATCCTCTGACAACCAGTCCAACCCCCGGCCTCCACATGTGGCTCAGATATTGAGTCCGGTCGAATTGTTTTCAGTAACAGGAGAAGGGGAGAAGGCGAGAGTCTTCACGAAGCTCATTAGCCATGGCTGGCTACCCAAATAGGAGAAGGAAAACTCTGAATTCAAACCTCTGTTACATTGCAGCTATACCCAATCATTAGAAAAGCCGCAGAAGTAAATTAAGGAGCCGACGACCCTAAGGCAGTTTGCAGCGCTCAAAGCTACACCCTGGTAGAGCCTGCGACACTGCTGAACCCAAACTGTATAGATACTTTTGTTATACGTTTGTTATAATACATTAGCTGCGAGGATAATGGGGGGGGAGAATTAATGTGTGGGCAACATCGCTCCAACCACAGCCAATGCCCAGGCATTCCTCTTATTTCGATGATCCATATTCACTTCACGACTGAAGGAGGCCATTATGCGATTCACTTCGACAACAAGCGAAATAACCAGTCTGAATGTATACCTGTGGTCCGAAGAGTAGCATAATCATCTTTAAGATCTTTGCCAATGTACCACCTCAACAACCCCTCCCAACAGGTAAAAAAACTATAGGCCTGTTGAAGAGTCACTTAGGAGATAGAGAGCTTCATTTAATTCTTACACGATCACTTTGTCAACAGCTAGGATATAGAGACTTTAGAAACTAACTGTTACCCTGTTACCTGTTACCTATCCCTTAGTCTGGTGGACCGTTGGGGCACCAAGCAAGACTTGTAGAAACTAACTATTATTTAGTAAATATTTTTTATTTAAAAAAGTTGTTTCATTTTTATGTTGGAAACCATACAAATCCCTCCCACGGGCTTTTTAAGTACATATTAGTATAAGTTACTTATGTTTTTACTTATTTAGAAAGTATATTTTTCACGTTTATGAACCAATAAGGCAAACAGGCATATCAAATGCCCCGTTAACTCTTAAGGAAAAAAAATTATAATATTAATGAAACAATGAAATATGCATTCAATGTGTATAACATAGAATGAAATATGTCATTCTTAATTTATATAACATAATGAAATGCATACAAGGTATATAAAATAGAAAGTAATATGACATTCAATGTAAATTAAATAGAATGAAATTTGACATTCAATGTATATTAAATGTTATAGATAATTAGATAAATGACAAAATACATTTATATACATGGAGCGTACATATTAATTAAAGAATATTTACATTCTTTGCAAAACGTACGTGGCTTCAAATCAATTTTATGAATAACCCGGGGATTCCCGCAGTAGAAGATGCACGAGCGAACACTGAAATCATGTGTCATAATCTATCTTGTCTATTATTTACTTACTTAAAGTAAACCAAGTTAACTCTGTATAGACATGTTTAAATGGAGGACAACAGCTTCCCAAAAGTCATTCTCTACTGGCAACTCGTGTCTGGCTCCGTTTAGTGGATGTAATAAAACAGGATCTCAAAACAGTGAACATCGATACTTACCATTGGAAGAACATAGCCACAGACTACACTAGATGGAGAGAGACATTGACCAAGAAAATTAGGGACAGTTAAAAAAAAAACATGGGCCTCAGCTCTGTAAGAAAAGCGTACCATACGAATATAGGCCGGTTCCCCAACCACCGAAGCGAAAGCCACCTTAACCTGCGGTATGTGTGGACGGAAGTGCCTCTCCAAAATAGGGCTCCACAGCCACATGAAAAAGTGTTCGAGATGAGCCATTGACGCTCTACGACTGATGGACGCCTACATACTCTAGACTAGACGATATCAGCACCTCGAATCTAATCTATAACATACACACATGGCCCTTCACTAGATATACGCCCCTTTATAAATCCATTCTGGTATTGTGATTGTAGTTGTTCTCAATATTCCGATATTTAGTGCTGAAAGGTTCTAAACAAGTTCATCTGCTGGAATTACTTATCAAATGGTGGCTTTAAAAGCTGAATTAGGGGCCGCCAAAACGTTGGGTTTGAAACACAAACTCTCGCCGTAATATTTTTCTTTCCTTTTTAGCTTGTTTTCTACCTGTTTCCGGTGCTGGATCTGGTGGAGTGAGATGTCCTTGTTCTGGTACAACCAGTGTCTGTGAGGTCTTGTTACAGCCTTTCCCGTTTGGTAGGTTCATATAACATATACGTTGCTATCTATGTATCTATGTATCGATCTATCTATTTATCTATGTATCTATTTATCTATCTATCTATTTATCTATCTATCTATATATCTATATTATCTTATCTATCTATCTATCTATCTATCTATCTATCTATCTATCTCTCTTTCTGTGTCTGTCTGTGTGTCGGTGTCTGTCTGCTTGTGTGTCGGTGTCTGTCTGCCTGTGTATCGATGTCTGTCTGCCTGTGAGTCGGTGTCTGTCTGCATGTGTGTCTATGTATGTCTGCCTGTGTATCGGTGTCTGTCTTCCTGTGTGTCACCGTCTGTCTGCCTGTGTGTCAGTGTCTGTCTGCCTGTGTGTCAGTGTCTGTCAGCATGTGTGTCTGTGTCTGTCTGCCTGTGTGTCGGTGTCTGTTTGTCTGTGTCTGTCTGTCTAGAATTAAACATTTTATAAATTGATAAAAGTGTTGTTGTTACTTATTTATTATTTAATCAATATACAAAGATGAAATTGGGGTTTCCTTCTCCTTTTGCCTTTTTAAAGACTGGTGATGGAATGGAAGTACCTCAATCATGACTATAGTAGATTATATACCATCCTAACATCATAAATATTTTTCACTTTGTTTCATGATCGAACAGTTTCTGTTGCTATGACATGATTAGAACGTAGATGTGATTCGGGAATAATAAAGGGATAAGTTTTAATTAGTTACGGAAATGACGAAACGTTAGATTAACTCATTGGGGGCGGAGCTTCTTTCCCATAGATGGTAATACTATCCTAAGAGCGCGGAACGTCTCTGGGAAAGATGCTTGTACCCTACCTTAGTTTCATTGCATTTTTAAATCTAACTTTTTAGCTAACAATGCTAGAACTATTCTCCCACTATAAAAGAATTCTCCATCCTTTGTTTACATAGCAATAATAAGCTTTAAGCCTTATTTAGACTTTATTTGAATTTTTTTTTTACGATTTTTTATCTGTAAAAAATGTCACCATGGCTACAGTAGTCCAAGACACACCCACAATGTTTACTACTGAAGAAACTTTATAATTATTGTAAAATTTATCACAAATAAATAGTGATTTTAATCCAGATTAGATCCAGTTAAGTTTAGATTTAGTTTCGGGTAGTTATATATATATATATATATATATAT
>JADKLZ010005243.1:30948188-30985402 GCA_021533235.1 Biomphalaria straminea
TTTTTTCTTATATATATATATATATATATATATATATATATATATATATATATACATATATAAGCTTAACTCTTTCTCTCCATAATTATTTACCACATTCTGGTGAATTCAACGTTGGTATCGTCAGTTCGGAGAAAAAGGGTTAAGATTAGATGCCATATTACACAGTCATTCCATAGTTACAATATCCGAAGATCTTGAAATGAAAAATCCATTATGTAACATCAACACTGTAGTAACTTTCTAGGTTTTAAAAAAAATAAGAAAAGACACTGGACAATACTTACTTATTGCTGAACTGCTGCCCGTGAACGGCCATAACAAGTGATGAGATGGTCAGTGCGATGAAATGAAACTGAAAGTGGAAAAATACAATAAATCTTCAATGAAACATTATTTATTGTTAACATTTCCTTTTTTTAAATAATATTGCGAATATACAAACTGTTCACACCGCTTAATTATTATTTCTTTTATTTACATACTAATTATTTCTGAAACATTTTAACCGAGGATAACGGAAGGCTCTTTAGTAGGCAAGATAAATAGCTACCATATTTTCAACATATTTATGCAAATGGTTTTAGATTTTATTTCAATTGTGTTTTTTTTTACATTTGTTAGGCTAAGTTATATAAGTTCTGTGTCATACTGACTACTTCATTTACACACACAAACAATTCCTTTTCTTAAAAAAAAACATCCATTTAGTATGCATATAAGTTAGATATAGTTTAAAAAAAACAACAATTAATAAGTATCTGTATATATATTCCTCAAAGTAAGAGGTCAAACGAGCAACAAGTAATTGGAAAGATCCCATGGCGAACGCACGCGGTGTGAATAGAAGTTGGTGCATCCCAATCCGCACTATTTTCATTCACAAAATAGCATAGACATAAATAAATATAGACTGGAAAAAGGAAGTCACTTCATATAACTTGAAAACATCTATATATAATATCTACTATTGAATTATTAAAAATTATGACAAATTTAAAAATTGCATGATCTTCAGTCTTAGAGATTAAACACAATTTATAGACATAAAAAAGTACACACAATTGTAATGCACACATTTTTGTTTCATAAAACTCTCTTATGAATTTGTGTAGCGAATGGAAGGGAGGTTAAAAAAGTGGAAGCCGGAAGAGGTTATATTGTGTCGTAAGACTCTTGAAACTACACAGATAGATACTACTCTTAGATTTGACTTTAGAAGTACTTTAAATCTAGTCTAAATCTAACTCACCACGAAAAAAAAATCTTATTTACTCGCATGCATATCATATATGCCTATTCTGTGTATTTAACAATTCTACACTAGTGATACAGACCCAGAAACGGCAACATATGAAGATAGTAGTCTGAACTAAAATGCTGGATCTAGATGTATGGTGTAGAAGATTCTAGTTCGGCCTATAGATCCACACCATAGACATAAATAAATATAGACTGGCCAATAAGAGAGTTTTATGAAATGGAAATTTGTGAATTGCAATTGTATGTACTTTATTTTATGTCTATAAATTTCGTTTAATCTCTAAGACTAAAGATCATGCAATTTTTTAATTTTTCATAATTCGGAAATCTGAATACAATAGATATAGTAAAGTTCAAACCTCGAAAGGATCAAGGCCGCTAGCAGCAATTTTTACGTTTGGATGTTTATAACACCGTAACGGTCTGACCTATGAAACAACTGATGGTATCTCTGAATTCCTTTTTTCCATAAAAATAATTTGGATTTAATGTATCACTAGGCTTAGTTAAAATTAAATACGAGGTCAAAGAGGTGTAGGGTAGGTATCGCCAAGTGTACTTTTCCCCAGTTAGTAAGCTCGATCGGGTTGTTGGAAGGTTTGAGCAGATCAAAGTAAATATATCTAAAAACATGTTTTAATATTTAATTTTCACTGTGAAGTCATTTTCTTTTTACTCTAGCGTAAGAACACTATCCATTGCACCATTTCCCACTCTTCACAACTTCAAATAGTCTTTTTAATCTGATGAGCCATCTGACTTAAAAATAGCCTTAATCCCATTACCCAGTTCCTTCACTACCGGGTAGTAAAAAAGAATAATTCCACACCTCCTGAGTTTGACCTCACCATGAACTTAGCCTTAACAAGGAAAAGGAAATATTATGTGTCGGAAGTGAAGAAAAAAGGTGCATGCGCAGTAGCGATATAGTATTAATTTGGTAAACATTCAAATAAAAAAGTTTAAGCAGTAAAAAGTGAACTGTTCGAACCTCTCGACAAATTTGGGCTGCTCGAACTTTGCACTTTACTCTATACTTGTTTTCAAGTTACAAAAAGTTACTTCCTTTTCCATTCTATATTTATTTGTATATGATCCTCACTGAGAAGACGGTGAGCAAAATGTATCTGAACGTTTATTATTTCTAACTCTTTCAAGAAAACTTTTGAAGGAATGTCCGCTGGAGAATGTGTGTTCCACATTGATTTTCGAGACTTCTAGACCAAAGTTGATTATATTCTTAAAATTTATAACGGTCATCCAAAGGTTTCTTTGTGTGGCCAATTAGCCAATAAACTGTTCAATTTAAAAGGACAATCTTTAGAGCCATGCAGATCCGTTTTCACCTATTTTGTTCAATTTTTATGTTTTAGACCCATGAATAATTTGCAAACTGTTAGGAGAAGATAGCAAAATATAAAATATAGTAAAGATAGAAAACGGTTGAGCTTCATCCTTGTAAAAGAAAAAACTAAGTACTAAGAATCGTTGCTGTCCCTACCTAATTGTAGAAAATATAACGGACTCACCATGTTGATGGGTCTGTTCATTCTCACCAGCTTGTGTGAAATAAATGTCCATTTACTGAGAGAGTTTATATAGTCTTTAATTTGTGCCTTTGGGGGCTATTATTTGGATTAAGATCAAGTAAACCAGCAATTGCTTCAACCTTTTCCATACCAACACCTAAATCTTTAAAATCTTAACAGCACTGGATGAACATTAATTGTACTATAGCGGAGATTAAGCAAATAGTATCCGACAATATGGGAAATGTTTATGAAGAGGCGATGAGGTTTGACTGCTATTGGAACTCCTAGAAGGTTGTTTTTATGTTTGAAAGTAAAATGTTCAATTGGTAACAAGTTCTAGAATAATCTAGTTTTTATTCAAGGGTAATCTTCTGTTTTCTATGAATCATTAATATATTGCAAGCTGTGAAAGATTCTTGTAAATGAAGGCCCTGGTAAATTTCTTGAATGAAAGCCTGGTCAGTAAGGCGCTGATCCGACTTTTGTGTAAATGAATGCCCTGGTCAGAATTTTTTAAAATAAAGGCCACGGTAAATATTATTGTAAATGAAGGCCCTGTTCAGTATATTGTGTAAATGAAGGGCCTGGTCAGTATTTTGTGTAAATGAAGGGCCTGGTCAATATTTTTGTAATTGAAGGCTCTGGTCATTATTTTTTTAAGTAAAGTCCCTAGTAGGTAATTTTTTAAATAAACGGCTCTAGTCAGTATTTTTGTAAATAATGGCCCTAGTCAGTAATTTGAATTGAAAGCCCTGGTTATAAATATTGTAAATGAAGACGTTGGGCTCCTACCTTCCTCAAACTTAAATGTAAATGTATTTAATAATATTAAAACACATTAAAATCATGTCATATACATGAAGACAGAACTTGTATAAATAATCTATCATTTCCTTATTTTATTATATTTAATATGCAGATCTTTTTTAAGTTAATATATTTAAATGTGTAAAGGCCCCGTGTAAGAATAAAGTCCTGAGCGGTAGATACATCTTAACAGGATAGGAAATCTAATTACGTGAAACTATGCAACATGATCTCAACTTGAAAGGAGTTTAACGATTTCCTAACTTTCTTGGACAATATTTGCATATCAAATTGTAGAAGTAAGTATATGATATCCTCCGAAATAATCATTCCCAGTGATTTCACTTATAAAAATTCATCTTACCACTCATGGCGCACAAAAGAAATGTTATTAGCATTTTAAAAATATATTATCAACACTTGCTATGCGATAACAAAAAATTATTGTCGGATTATTGGCAGTCTTTTATAATTAGCTATAATTGTAGCTGTAAGTGGTTTGGTTCTCTGAGTGGGAAAAAAAGTGTTTGCGCACACCGCAAAACTTCTTGGTCTGTTCTCTGCATCTAGTAAGACTAAGACTAAGATTGCTCTATTGACCCTTACGAAAATGTGTGGTGATTACAAGTACTCTTTTCTCATATAAAGACAACAGAACAGAAACATACACATAAATACAACCGACACAACATAAAGAGTTCATTCAGCATCTTGGTGCTTTTCATGTTCATTGTAATAGTAAAAAAAAAATAGCGAAAGAAAAAATAAAGTTTTGCATGAGCTTTGATAGATTGGGATGCTTAGGGTTAATGCAGGAGGTCAATAAGGGCTTGTTAAAACAAAGGGAATGTCTCCATCAAAGGCATTCTTCGCTCAGGGTATCAACAATCAGAGCATGACATATTCAGGTTAAAGATGAGAATCTACCCCAAAACCAAAGCCGAATTTTTTGGGCCGATGGCAGATGGTGTAACACTCATTACAGCTATGATCATTGGTTAACGAGGGTGTCGTGTTGGCAGAACAAGGACCAACTGCTTTTCTCCCTCTTAAAATAGTTTCAAATCATTGAGGGCGTCCTAAAGGCCCAAATGTTTAAAATCCAAATCATCGGAGGTATTCAAACTCGGGTTCCTTTGTATAAAAAACATGCGTTATGCCACTTGGCCGTCATGGTTTTAACAATCGTAAAATCTTACTTTTGCGTATTCTAAATCAATAATTATTAGTAAGAAATTAAAATTTTTATAAAACATATAAATTATGTTATGTGAAAGGTATACATCAGATTGTATAACTATCAATAAAACAATTTCTAAAAAAAAAATAATAAAAGAAACAAACCCAATTATTAAAAGTCAAAACTTGTATGTTTATTTTCAACAATAATATAAATATTTTGTTTGTTTTCTGTTTCGTTCAGATTTATGTGGATTATTTTGTCCAATATTACTTTGTCCATTCGCTTTAATATTATGTGGAGCATTTACCTTAAGAAAAAGAAATACAATATAACATGATATAAGTCAACGATAAGATGAAGTGACGTTTAGATGATACGAATGTACTTAATGTAACTACATAGACGAAGTAATAATGCATTAGCTTTGACTTTCCAAAGAAATAATGAAGTGAGATCATGTTTTAGTACTAATCTCTAAGTACTTACCCTCTGGGAATGGGTCCAGAGTGATTTTGCAAAAATTGTTAGCATCCTTGCAAGGACATGTTCCAGTGACCGCTGATCCAGGCACTGCTTTATAACAAACTGTTTAAAAAGAAAAGGGCAATGAATGATGTCAGATAGTTGAAAAATAATCAATTTGTTATCAGTTTGACACAAGCACGTATTAACTGCTTAAGATAGAACAAATGAGCTGCAAAGAGGGAGAGAGAGAGAGAGAGAGAGAGAGAAAATCCTTGTCTTAATAATCGGAAATTAAAAATGTTGCTGCGTGAATTCCTGTCCCATCCACTTGACCCCTTATCATACATAGTTTTCTTACCTGCACCATTAGCAACGGCAGGAAGACAATAGCCTTCTGGGAAATCTAGTGCTTTGGTTGAAATGTCGACGCCGTATCCGTTATCATATGCGTTGCCATAGGAACTGCTGCCATAGGCGTTACCGTAAGAGTTACTGTAGATGTTACCGTATCCGTTGCCATACTGGGAGCCGTAAAAATTATTTTTTGGACATGTTCTGGTGTACGTAGTGTCCAGATACTGGACACAACAAGATCCGGTTGGGCATTGAGAATTACTAAAACATTTCTTTAGACGAGGACACAATGCTGAAATGTAAAAAAAAAAAATAGATGAAGAAAAGCATTTATAAGTAGTCGACCTGCGGCGTAACATACGCCGCCATTTTTCAGGGCCAGCCTTAGGGCAACTGAAACCTATGCAACCGCAGTGGGCCCCGCACTTTCATAGGACCCGCCATAAATCAAGGTGTATAAATTATTAAATTAAATTATTTTAACACTTCTATCAGATTTCCAGCGCCCTCCTGTCGATTCCAGGAGCTCCTGGAAATCTCCTGAAATTGCAAAATATACGAAAAAGTCCTTAAAATGTACGGAAATATATAGAAAATAAATTGTCATTTTAGAGTGTCTTTTGGTCTCAAATGTGTATCCCCCAGCTTTGTGGGTGACCTCCAGCTGTCTCGCTCTGATGCCGCATGCAACCAGGTGCTCTCTTGTATGTCAACTAAGGCAAGTTGGCGCATACGCTGGTCTTTAAAGCGTTTCCGTGGGGCACCTCTGTTACGTGACCACCTTTTAGCTCACAAAAAAAAAGACTGCATTTGGCACTTACGGGGTACGTGCACTGCTCAGCGTAACTGTCGGACAATAAGAAGTCCATACCGGCGCTCGCGAGGACATCGCTGTTTTCTAGTGCGACCACCGTATGTCCGTGGTGGAGCACACATTTAATAATCTAATTGAATATGCATTGCAGATTAAAAATTTACATGTATAAGTGTACCACACTAATCCTAATTGTTTGAGCTCATAGGGAATATTTTATCATTAAGAAGTTTTAGTGCAGTTTTTGAAATACCTTGGTTAGCACTAATAGCCAGTGCCACACATTGCGCTGAGCGGTAGGTTTCAACACAACACTCATCAATTTTACACTGTAGGTCATTGCAGGTAGTGCCAAAGGATGGGGTCCCATAGTTCTGTCCACTTGGGTAGGTCAGATACTGACTGGAGACAGAATTGCACACGTTATACTTTAGAGTTGTTTTTATCTACTTGATATAATTCTACCTATCATGAGGATAACAAAATAAAATGTTCCGATGATGTCATCTGTTTCTATGGCCGACTTTTAGCGAGGGTGTCACGTGACCAGCATAATGACCAGCCGCCTTTACCTTACCCAACGCTAGAGTTAGGGTAGCTAGATCTAGAACTCCCAAAATTCAAAATCCTGTCCTCAGCTAAGTTTCTCCCACACCCAATATCGGATCGAGTCAGTGGCGTAGCTATGGTGGGGGGAGTAGGGGGGGAGAATATGAAAATCCCCCCGGGCCCCCACTTGAGGGGGGGCCCACAAATGAGTGTTTTTTTTACATTAAAAATTAAGTATTACGCAAAATGCAGGGGCCCCCAATAAGGTTAATGCCCCCAGGCCCCCAAACGATGGAAAATTCCTAGCTACGCCTCTTCATCAAGTTGTAATTTTACACATTTTTTTTTTCTTGTACCTGACCAGACACAAATCAATTTTATAAATTAGCAAATTAGTTAATAGACTATTGGTAATAAATCATTTTCTTTAAAATGAACAAAGGAAAGAAATAGTACTGACAAGCACCTAACGTCTCGGCCACCCATTCAGAGTTGAGTCTTACCTATACCTTCTATAAATAATAAATTACTGAATAAAGGTTTCATTTAATTTAATATTTCGCACACATAATTAAACTAGTGTTGCATCTTTTATTGTATTATCAACAAAAGTATATATGTGTACCTACTTGTAATTGTACTGCTGTCCTACAGAAATCTGAATCAGCACAAGTGACAGGAGACCAATACCGCTTTGGAGCTGCCACATTATTTAGAATAGGATACAAAATAAAATGAGTAATTTAGATTTTCAATTCCAGAGTCACGAAGTCTTATAATTATTAATGTAAAAAATAAAGAATAGCATATTCCCTTTTATATCTATTTAACAGTTAATGTAGAGTGATTTCTTGTTTCTCCCGCAATAGTTACAGTTTGCAGGCTTTTTCAGTACACTGATCAAAGGTGCGGAACTCACTCTTTATTGATCTCAGCCAGACTGCATACTACACTACATTCAAGGAAAGCATTAATTTTTTTTTTAGATCAGTTTGTCATTTTAACTCTCGTGATTATTTTTGTAATGGTTTTGCTTGCCCTGGATGTGGCAAAATATGTAGGTCACAGCTGGGACTGCACAGCCACGGGAAACACTGTATTCCTTACTAATCTTCGGATTCGAAGACAAGCCTGAGGACTGAGTTCTGGTCAGCCTGGGTCTCCTGTTAACTGAAGAGAACAGGGGGGGAGGGGAATTCAGGTTGTTGATTTCAAAACTGTTTTGTTTTCGAGTGTGTATTTTGTTGTGAAATGTTTTGAACACATTCTAACACATAATAGACCAGTGTGGGTTTGTTCCTAGTCCAGGACAGTTGGACTTTGGTTATTTTATAGTTGAAGCGTTGACTCGAGTTATTTTTCAGTGTAGTAGGCCCTATTATGCAGTCTACTTACTGAGCTATCATATTTTTAATGCATGTTGCATATTTCATTTGACAAGACTGAGCCTGTATCAGTTTTCTGTATATATAATAAACTTGTTATATGTTATATGGCATTCCGAATCTTATTTTATCGTCATGTGTGTCTTTACGGTATTGCCTAGAGTACAGTGAGTAACCCATAAGTATAGTAGAGAAGAAAAGAGCCTTGACAATTATTATTATTATTAAATTGTTAGTATTTTTATTTTTTAAAGATCATCTTTTCTATTAAATGTTAAATGTGTTGTTTTAAGGCCAGAAATTCCTGATCTTCCAACAAAGAATCTCAGGTACCTATTGTGCTAACTGGACAATCCAAAAATAAAAAAAAAAAAAACACTCAAGTCTTCCAAGCGTGTGGACGGGAATGTCTCACCAGGATAGGGTTTTACAGTCTCATGAAGAAGTGCTCTATGACTTGAACCCTAGTCGTTCTAAGACTGAAGAAAGCCAACAAATGCGTTGTGGAAAAAAAAAAGATAATTTGTCTAAAAGATTGATTGTCTAGCTAGCTAGTTTTCCATCTGTTATTGAGTTTGTGTGTGTTTGTGTTTGTGTGTTTCTATGGTGACGGAAGGAAGAGGTTAACGATTAGTTGTGACTGATGCAAGATATGAGGCATTGTCGTCATTGGTGTTAATTAGGGGAGATATGTATAGAAACAGATGTATAAACAAGATGTAACATGATAAAGTAAAAGTAAAGTTTCCATTTAAGACCTTGTGGTATATTGAGAGCAGATAATACAATGTTCTTTGATTCATTTGCCATTAGCCATACCGCTTCGTGATTTCATCAGAAACTGTCTACATGCACTGTAAAGATGAAAGTCTAATTTGCGTCTATATTATTTGTACTGCTCAGCAAATAGGTTGTAAAGTTCTGTACGCGTGAGAATACTTGTGAGTTCGTGGCCACAGACGTACAGATGAAAAACATTACTCCACAAATAGAGTGAACAACCAACAGGCGTATGAAGATAAATAACTGTTTAATTCACAACGGGAGCAGTCTAGTCTCAGTCACTGTCATGTACGATGTTACCTCTATGAAAGCCTAGCCTAAACTGTCTCTTTAATCTATCTAACCTACAGTCTCGGTTTGGATTCAAGTCGTCACAATTATGCGCTCACTACCGGTCAACTAAAGTGCGCCTCTACACTACACAAATGACACATCTGCCCTGTTGTCATGATTACATGTACTTAATAACGCCACCATACATTTCATTACAATTCAAATTATTTGTGTTGTAGTTATTACCATTTGTCCCCTTTCTATGAAAGTAGCTTTCAATGCGTAAAGCAAGTTAATAGTTTGTAGTCCCGAGTCCCGGACTCTGGAAAGCCATTCCAAGTGACTATTTAATATTGTTGCCTTTTTTCACAAAGCTTATATTAACTCACTCTGTTTGTCCGATTGTCTGGTAAAATGTTTGAACATGTTTTTCTCCCTTTGGCTATTCGAGGAACAATTTGAAACTTTGCTCAATTATTTATTTAACCTACAACGACAGGAATCAATTAAAAAAAAAACACAAAACAATTAGTAATTAATTTTTTGTGATTAATTATTCTGTTTGATTTCAAATTAATTAGAATAAATGCTACTTAATTAGAGATTTTAATATATGGATTTATTCCCCTTTATTATGTTTCGACCCGTTTTTTCTCCCACTTTTCATTCTCTGATCCAGTTGAAATTTGCAATAGTTATTTATAGTAAAAATACAATACGTGAATTAATTCCAAAAAAAATAATAATAATTATTTAATCAATTAGTAATAATTAATTGATTTTGTTTTATAACAGCAGAAAGGGCGCCAAACTTGTAATTTTCTGATAAATGGCAGTAATTAGTGTCCCTTTCCCTTATATAAGCTTTGTTTTTTAAAAGTCTTCTTTTTTCTATTACATGGTTTTAACTTACGAAGATTATTGTCCAGTGCTATCGCGACCTGATTGGAGGTGGACAAATATTGCAGTATGTTACTAGATAGAAAGCAGTAGGAAAGTTAAAATTTCAATAGTGGATAACCCGAAACATACGACTTAGCTTCCAGAAGGTCTTCACCTAGTCCAACTGTAAAGAAACCTCACTAAAAGTCACAAGAACTGAATAATTGATCAAACTAATAACATGTTTCATGAATTATATATTTTTTAAAAAATATTTATAAATGTTAAAATGTATTTCACAATCTCATAACACAAAGAATTTTGAAAAAGAAAATGTTACCATCACGATTGTGTTCGTCATTCTTGTCTGCTTGTGGAAGATCTCACAACTGCTGTCTTGTCTGTACAAGCAGACCTTATATAACTGGAGTCTCATTCCTAAAATCCCCTAAAAAACTCGGTTACACAATCTTAATAGATCGTAGACTTAAGTCAAACAATCGGAAATCTTCCGTCGAATCTTAATGACATTGCATTGAAATGTCATAACTTTGATTCAGTGATACCAAACTAGTACCAAGGGGAGGGGTGGGTGAAAAAGAGAAAGGAAGAGGTAGAGGAAAGACATTGTTAGTAGTTTCAAATAAAGAGGATGATAAAAATGTGGGTAAACTTTGGGAACAAAGAAAAAAGATAAAAATTTCTATTAATTTTAAAATAAAGAAGATAATTTGATACAACAGACTTATTAACAATAGAGTGTATCTTTTCCTTTGGTTTAAGATAAGATAAGATAAGATAATTTTATTGATCCAATCTAATGGAAATTCAGTTTGATTACAACTTGACAACGTCAGCGTAACTACTGTACAAAAACAATGTTAATGGAAAATTCGAACAACATTCACATACAAACACACATACATATTCACAACCAGCGCTTTATGAATTTGACTTCTATGTACTTCTCGATGACAGCTGATCTCGTAACACTCTGATCGAGAGTGGAACAAAGGAGTTTTTAAATCTTTCAGTTTTAGTCTTGATGGAAAGGAGACGACCACTTCGTTCAGATCTTATGTAACAGTCGTGTAATGGTTTCTTTTGTATTTTGATAAGTTTTGGTTTTATTTAAAGTTTGTTGCTTCTTTTTTTTAGTTTTGGAAATACAAATATTCAGGGCCGGAGTTGGGGCGGGGCTACTGCCCTCGAGACTCCACATGAGATGGGACTTCACAGCTGGAATGTCCAATCACTTAAGACTGTGTAAGTCCAACATTATATTTAAAGGCAGACCTGGGCCTACATGGATAGATGATAGGAAGCTACATCAGCGTAGCCTCGAATTTACGTCAATGGAAACATCCAGGATCTCACCCTCTGAATTCGAAACAGAGAATAGCGACTTCCAACAATTAATGAGTAAAAGTGCCGTTTCAAAAACAAAAATGGTCTACAAATAGTGGTATCCACATCTGTAAAGTTCGTTTTCAAATCACATTTAATTCATAACAAGAAACAGAAGAAATTGTTCAAAGTCATTGTTTAGAACCATGAAGACCTATGATGTTATACATTTTTATCTGGTCTAATCTGTGTTTTCTCCAATTTAATTAGATGGGCATTTAAGCACCTTACGATTTTATGTATCAGCCTGTTTGTCAAGCATTTTTTTTATGTAGATTTAAACCTCTTTCTTCTAGGTACTATTGCAAGCTATTTTGCCTGAGCGACTTAGTCTAAAAACGATGACATAATGATCCTCTACTTGCAACCAATGAATATTCATGTTGTAACCATATCCCCCCCTTTTCTCTTCCCTTTCCTTTTCACCCTGACTCTCACACTATCCCTCCTCCCCATCCTAATTCTCTTTCTCCCTCCCTGTCTCCTCTTCCCTCATCCCCTCTCCCTGCCTCTTCCTCCGTATCGTTACCTTTCCCTCCCGGTAAAGCGAAGTGAATCTGACTATCAACCAAATCTGTCACAAATAGTCTAATAATCCTTGTTACTTCGTTCACGCGAGCTACTAAGACTTAAGACAATGGTCGTTGTGCCGTGTGGTCAAGCTGGTACAGATTAAACGTCTTAGGTTCGAGAGCAATTTAGATAAGCGCACAATTGAGGCCTAGCCCCTGGACATGACTTAATGTTTCATATAAATGCTGGATATCAGGCCCGGCGAAAGAAAAAAAACATGTCTCTCGATTGTGTCCCGTGGTAATGTATTTGTTACTGTCTACTTCTGTTTTTGGAATTTATTTGTTTTCATGAAAAAAAACTTTAAAAAAAAAAATTGTCGTGAGAAGTAGCTACTAAGAGATTAAATTGTTGTTTAAAGTTGACAAAGAAATCCAACAAGTGTTGCCATTTGTATAAGGGGTAAAGACGCTATTAGTTTTGTGTGGCCTGTCTGTCCGTCCGTACATCCCGTTTAGATATCCGAAAGTAGAAGAGAAAATGAAAATCGGACATCACATTATTTTAGATCATTCAAAGTTCTGATGCAAAGGCAACTTTTTTTTCTTTTCTAAAAGCTCAAAATTTTTTTTTTTTAAATCACTTATGCAAGCAGTTTTTTTCAAAGAGAAAAAAATCTATTTAGTATGCATTGATGAGGATGAGATGAGTGATCTGAACCCTCCAACATAACAATGAGAACGAAGAAGAAGAAGAAGAAGTATGCATTAAAAATTAAATCTAATTTAAGACAATTAATAATGTTATATTATGCATTCTATTTCACGTTTTATCTTACAGCTAAAAAAAAATAAAAAAAAAAAAAAAAAAAATGGTCATTTACTAAGAACTGTTTGCACATGAGGGTTCGAATAAGAGAATTAGCCTTTACAAGACAATTAGATTAATTATAAGACTTCAGTTGGGCCGGATTCAGATCTAACTCTACATTCACTTTCACCCATCCTTTGATCTGCTGGACCGCTGGGGCATTACATAAGATCTGTCCACCTTCTTTCTACATTCTTATCTGTCATTTGTCTTTGATATAATCTCATTCAGATGTTCATTGGCGAAACTAATAAGTATTGAAGCCTGCCTAAATGGACCACTTCTTTGTAACCTTGTTTTGGTTTTAAATTCTTGTTGTTTTTTTTTTTCCTTAAATAAAATTTCTTGCTTTAAATTTAAACTTTGGAATTTTCCTATTTCCTTTTCATCTTAATTTTTTTTTTTACTGAGTGGAAAAAGTGCTTGGCTTCCAAACCGAGTGTTCTGGATTCGAATGCTGATGAAGACTGGGATTTTAAATTCTGTGCCCACCCATCTCTAATGGGTACCTGACATTAGTTGTGGAAAAGTAAAGGCCGTTGGTCGTTGTGCTGGCCACATGACAACCTCGTAAACCGTAGCCCATAGATAGCAAGGTCTGAAAGCGGTACGTTACTTTTATTTAACTTAATTACACTCACGCTTTGGTCAGAGTCATCTGAAAGTTTGCACATAGATTGTGTTTCCCGACAAACATATTTTACAACCATTTCAGAAAGATCACTTCATTTATTATTGACTAATTTAACGTGAAGTTTAAAACACTCTACAGGAATCGAGGGTTGCTGTACGTGCTTTACTACGATTGAAATCCTCTGCCAATGGTCATTTTGACCGTAGCCTTTTTTCCATCCTCCAATATTTGGCCCGCATAGCAAGGTCAGGACCCACACCCTTCTTTTCCGCCACAGCCACTTTTTTTTTTTGTGGCCCTTGAACTTTCAAAGTCCTCGCCCTCCCTTTGTATTCATCCTTCAATAAAAAGGTTCACCACCCAATGTTTTAGACTCTTTACACTGACTTCTTGAACCCATCATTTGTAGTCCTAAAAAAAAACAGAACCTCATTCTTAGGTTTGGTCCCACATATCAAAGATTTAAACAAACGCATTCTAAAAATTAAAAACAATATGGAAAACGATAGTAAATTTTCATGGACTAAATTTCTTTCAACACTAATATAACATACCCTATGTTCTTTCACGTTCGAACAGGTTAAGGGATTCCACAGGGGATTCCGACTCGGACCTCCACTTTCTTAAATTCGGTACAGCATGGAGACAGACTGTACGTGATGGTACGAAGTTTGCCGAGTGCAAAAGAAACGAATCTTCTTCAGCCAAGAGAAAGAACAAGAAAGCTGCCCTGTCAGCTAGCTTTGCGACAGATACAAATACATGGACGAACTGTGGCAAGCTCTTCCGCTCCGAATTGGTTTGATCAGTCACACCAGATTCTGCCCAGTTTAAAGACTAAACCAAAACTCATCTGGGCGCATCTTTTGTCTTCCGAGACAGAAGGAGTTATATACATACGTGGAGATATCGTGAACAAGAAGAGTATGGACCGCGAAATAAAAAAGGACCTCATCTCTGGAAGATAAATGGCCGGTCCCTCTATCACTAAAGCGAAAGCCACCTCCACCTGCGATATTTGTGGACAAAGGTGTCTCTCCAAACTAAAGCTCCACGGCCACATGTTTTACAAGTTTTGCGACTGAAGGAGGTCAACAAAAATATATATCTTGACCTTATTGTCCGTAACGGTAGACAATGACATGAAGATACGTAACTATATCAAACAATCTCTAGTTGTTAAAAAGCTTTTATTATACCTTCTGTGTTGCTCTGGTATTTCAACATTAATTGGTGCTAATTTTCTGGTTTCTATTAGGCATAAACTGATAGCCATTAATCGTAGATTACTGTTTTTTCTTTACTAATGTAACGATTTATGTGTTTAATTCGTTTGTTTTATAATAGTTTAGATCACTTTTTAATGCACACATTTCCTCACTGATCACAAAGATTATTGTTTTTATTATTAAATATTTAAATAGTTAACAACACATAATACATATTATAACTTTAAAATGAGATCTTCATTTTAAATATCATTTATTATTATCGTTAAAAGGCGAGTCCAATTATTACAATGAATGCGATGATTTATTTGTACCATTTCCTGTGTGAGAAATGACGTCACGATCTTTCTTTCGTTGCATCGAATTCTTTATGACTTCATAATTAAACACACAAGCCTGCAATCAGAGCAAAAATTAAAATTTAGATGACATGTCTTGGTGGAGATTTTATTCTCGATACTTTTTGAATAGCACATCTTGTAAGCTATATCACGCTCAGACGCTATGGTCCATTCTCTTCAACCTAGCTCCTTCTACCCTAGCGCTAACGCTCAGACGCTATGGTCCATTCTCTTCAACCTAGCTCCTTCTACCGAAGCGCTATTAGAGCATGGAATGGATTGCCTGGGCTAGCCAGGAACCAGTGACTTGGCAGAATTTAAGTCATTGGTTAATATGCATGACTGAATGCATGACGCGTAGGACGTAATCATCTTCTTTTTGGAAGTAACGTCTGTATTGTATAAGATAAGATAAGATAAGATAAGATAGCTCGAAATAGCGTAAGGAACAAAAAGCTGAGAGAAGAAGCAAGCCAATCTTCAACTGACCAAAACTACCCATACCACGTATGCGGACGGCTATTTAAAGCGAGTATTCGACTTTACAGTCATCTTCGTGTTTATATGATATGTGTTCATTTTCCATCACGAAGGAGGAGCTAGAAATCAAGCGCATTTTTTCTAGCAATAGCATCTTCGGGTATCTGGGAGGTGTCCTTGCTGCTTGTAAGGCTAAGCAAACACAAGTCAGCTCGAGTCTAGGTTCGAATTTGATCCCCACTTCCGTGGTATGTAGTTTAAAAAAAATAGAAAAGACTTAACTATTTTCTATATCTAAAAACATTTTCTAACGTGAACAAGTCACGAGCAAAGACAACTTTTGCAAGGTTTTGAGTGAGAACGTTGCTTGAGACTTTTGGGGGCATGTTAGTGGACGGAAAGAATAGCAAGAAACCAAAATGACAAAAGGAGGAAAGTCCAAAGTATTTGCGTTTCTGTTATACTTGTTGTGTAGCTAAAGTAAATGTTACTATCAGGACTTGAGGAAGCATAAATCACGGACACTGAGTCTAAGCCTCAATGTTACGCTCATATGAAAATAAAATGAACTTAACTAACTAATGAAATGATCTTAGCAATGAAATGACGTTAAATATTGAAATGACCTTAACCAGTAAAAAGACCTAAACTAATCAAATGACCTAGACTCATGAAATAACCATAACTAGCTAAATGACAAAGACTAATGAGACAACTTCAATTTATGAAATAACCTAAACGAATAAATAACTGAAATTAAAAAAATAACCATAACTAATGAAAGGACATTCAGTAATGAAATGACCTAAACTAATGAAATAACCAAAACTAATGAAATAATGTAAATTAAACGAAATAACCTAAATTAATGAAATAACCTAAATTAAACGAAATAACCTAAATTAATGAAATAACCTAAATTAATGAAATAACCTAAATGAAACTAAATAACCTAAATTAATGAAATAACCTAAATTAATGAAATAACCTAAATTAATGAAATAACCTAAATTAATGAAATAACCTAAACTAATGAAAAACAGGTTTAGTTCTACATTACCTGCCACGAACGGTTCAAGTGGTATATTACATCTTAAAGAGCCTGTACATGGACAGCCAGCAATCTCAGACCCAGACAGGGGACGATAACATACTGAGGAGAGGAATTAATAAGTTCTATTTTTACTATTGTTTCATTAAAACCCAATACAAGAAGCGGAAATAAAAAATTTCTCTCAATATACATTTTTATATGGGGAAAAAAGAAGAACATTCGTAAATTATAATTTTTGAAAAAATCTATACCTCCTTTATACAACTTATAGAGTCAGTATAATTCTAATATAACTCGTGAATGAATTGAAAAGAAAAGGATACCAATATTAACCCTCTCATTTCCCTTCTCACTAAAAGAAAGAATCCTGGTTAAATAAATGTATAGATCTCCTAGACATTATAAAGTTCCATTGTTAGGCCTTCAGATCTAGACCATAGACTTATATATACTACTCTAGACTGGACATGGAGACATTTTGTTCAAAAAGTTAATTGAGATATGGTAGTGTTGATGCTTTTTTTTTTATAATGTTGTTTAAGCGGCACAAGAGTTTAGATGTTAGCAGATTTTGCATAGTCGCGCAGTAAATATTATCTAGGATCTTCTTGTATAGTTCAAAGCTATAAAGTTTAGCCGCTGGGCTGTTTTCTTTGCCATAGTTTCAAGATGGTCTTCCAAAGAAAGCTTGTTGTCAACATGCCTACATATTTATAAGGCCTCAATTGTTGTATCGATTTATTGTTTATCTGGAGTTCGTGTTATCGGGTATCATTTTATTTTCTTTCTTTCTGCCAGAGACGCATAACAAGGCATCTCTTGGAGGGACCATGTCTCGATCAGAAAGTTTTGAGATTGGCCAATATGAACAGCATGTATGCTCTCCTGACACAAAGAAGACTACGCTGGCTCGGACATTTCATCCGCATGCAAGATGGTAAAATCCCGAAAAATTTTTTATATGCTGAGCTTGTGGAAGGAGTCAGACTCAAGGGCTGCCCAAAACTAACATATAGAGATGTCTGCAAGCGAGACATGACAGCCACAGGGATCAACGAAAATATGTGGGAAAACATAGCCAAGGACCGGAGTGCATGGAGACAGACTGTGCGAGCTGGGACAACCCTCGCTGAGAACAAAAGAATTGAGGCTGCCTTAATCAAGAGGGAAAAAAAGAAAGCTGCCCTGAATCTGATGCATAGACCTGCATGAATCGTGGCAATGTCTGCCGCTCTGGAATCGGCTTGATTAGCCAATCTAGATTCGGCCCCGTCTCAAGACTAAATCAGAACCAGAGACTCATATGGGCGCATCCATTGCCTTTCAAGACAAAAGGAGCCATATATTATAAGTTATTTAGTTTTTTTTTTGTGACATTCAGTTCTAGAAAGTTGTCAGTGCACCAGTTTGTAAACTTTTCTATCGTGATACGATACTGATTTTCGTCTTCTAAAATAAGAAAGACTATGGCAGTATCTTCAGCGAATTTATCGGCTAATTGTGAGATGGAGACGGCTCGGGTAGGTCACGATAATAGTGCGTCAGATCCTTCAGGAAGTGCGTAAAAATATATTTATGTAAACAACTGTGCCAGTCATCGAACGAAAGAAGTTACAATTAAGAGTCGCGAATAGCTACCCAGAAAGGACGTTTATGGAGACTATAAAAGACAAAGCAAGCTAATGTGGTCGGTCGTTGCTTGTCAGTATTAGATTATACATATAATTTGTGTTTGTGACTTACAAAATATTCTTTAGCTAAATGTCAGGGAAATGAGTTATTTATTTTTAACAAGTTTGTTTTTTTTCCTTTTGTTTTTTTTTAAAGAAATTATATATTTTTAAAGGGACATAAATAATATGGCACTAAGACTTATTTAAGTACTCCTGCGGTATATTGTCATCGATATTTACGTACATGCACCGGCGACTATACCAGCTGCGCGGCAGTAACCTTCCTTTAGCGGTGTCTTATCAATGGCATTATCGTATCCATAGCTGGAGCCATAGCTGGAGCCGTAACCGTAACTGTAGCTGTTGTCATATCCTACGCCATAACCATATCCATAGTTTTGTGGTCGAGGACAGGTTTTGGCGAATGTAGGTTCCAAAGCTTGTACACAGCAAGGGGCAGCGGCTGGACAATCGCCTGGGTCAGCACATTTCTTAAGTCGAGCGCAGACCACTGCAAAAGAATGTATGTATGTATATAATATATATAATGAAAGTTGGGCAACTTTATTTTTTTTAGGGTTTTAAGTTTGTTTTAGGGCTACAATTCATACACACAGGTCTAAGTTAGTACCTAAGGAACATTTCTGTCAAGTTTTGTCAAGATCGGTGAAACGGTTTTGATTTCTATACGGAGACATACATACATACATACTCTATTACAGCTATACTATTTTATGGATCTAGGCTTTGTTTACAAATGTTGACATGAGAAAAAGATCGAAAGGATTTAGATCTAGATCTAATTTTAAGAAATACACTTTGCACTTATAGATTTGTACTTTGACGCATAAAAATACAAAATATAGTCTAATGATTTAATTATTTACCAAAATTAACTTTCGAATTTGTGTTTCAAAGGGATTTTTACATAAATTCGTTCTTTGTATCTGCGAATATAAAAATCCTGTTGAATATACTTTCATTAGTGTAAAAGGATGATACTGGCTGATAACGCGAATGTCTGATGTGTGTGTTAGGGCCTCGTCTGGCCATATAGATGTACTCAATTACTTAATGAGGAATAAAGTCCATATCAGCAGACAACAACGAGTTTATTCATAAAATATAACAAAGATGATTCACTGGCAATTCACGCCACAGAAAATAGGTTGACTTTGATGCAAGATTATAAAATATATACAAGTCCAATGAAATACACTTAGTTCAACTCTTAACTTCTTTTAAATACAAAGTACAAAAAACAGACAGAGTATAACTACAACCTTACTCTACTGGAGCTCAACAATAACTACCTCACATCGCTTCATACTCAGGGAGTCTCCAAACTATTCTCGTGCTAAAACACGAAACATTCACCAAGTGACCAAATGTCACATCATGTCACAGGGGTTTTAAAACTGGGCTGTGACAATTAGACATTACCAAAAGGTTACAAATCTCTCTATTCCTAGATCTAGGTCTAGGTATAAAACTAAAGATGATAGAACTTCTCTTCGCATGAACATACCAATTATAGTTCATTCATTTCATATTTTAATCAAATTAACATTGAAATTTGTTTTCTAAAGCATTTTTGCATAATTATCCTAATATCCCGTAAATTAAGGTCCATTAGCTATTTTTAGCTCCACTAATAATTTATTTAACGTGAATTCACTCATTCGCGTTACTTACAACATTATTATTTTCTTTAATTGTTTCTAATGCACTATAACACTGACTACATCAGCAATACGCAAGTTAAGACCCGCGGACAGCGGGTAATATCTGTCTAGTATATATATATATATATATATCTAATATATAAAAGGAAAACAAAGGTGTATGTATGTATGTAGGCCTATGTATGTATGTCCCCGTATAGCAATCAAAACGGTTACACCGATCCTGATAAAACTTGGCAGAAATGTTCCTTGGGTACTAACTTAGACCTAAATGTATGTATTGTAGCCCTAAAACAAACTTAAGACCCTAAAAAAAATAAAGTTTACCAACTCTATTACAGCTATAGATCTAGGATTTGTTTAGAATGTCGACATGAGAAAAGATCGAAAGGATTTAGATCTAGATCTAATTTTAAGAAATACACTTATTGATATTTACTTTGACGCATGAAAATACAAAATATAGTCTAATGATTTTATTATTTAACAAAATTAAGGTTCGAATTTGTGTTTCAAAAGGATTTTTACATAAATTCGTTCTTTGTATCTGCGAATATAAATATCCTGTTGAACATACTTTCATTAGACATTACCGAAATGTTACACATCTCTCTATTCCTAGATCTAGGTCAATCTAGGTCTAGGTCTAAAACTGTATATCAACTCCAAGATGATAGAACTTCTCTTCGCAAAGATAGTTTTAAGCTTTAACACATAAACATACTAATTATAGTCCATTCATTTCATATTTTAATCAAATTAACATTGAATTTTGTTTTCTAAAGCATTTTTTACATGAATGCAACTATTACCTAATATCGCGTAAATTAAGGTCAAGTTTCTATTTATAGATCCATTCATGATTTCTTTTTTTATCGTGAATTCACGCATTCGCTTTACTTTAAATATTATTATTTTCTTTAATTGTTTCTAATGCACAATATCACTGACTACATCAGCAATACGCAAATTAAGACCCGCGGATAATATCTGTCTAGTGTATATATATATATCCTACGGAACAAGGCTAATTCAATGTAAACATGACAAATGTGTTGAAATCTGTAAAATATAAAGCAGCAATACGCGCATTTCTGGGAGAAAGCTGACCTCTCTATGTTGTACTGCAAAGAGAAGTGTCTGTTAATTTATATTTTAAGGGGTAAAAGGTATTGTATTTGAGCTATTAATCCGTTAGAATATTAACCACTTAAAATAAAACTATAACATAAATAAATCAACTATTTTAGGAGATGGTGTTTCATCTTCAAAGTGTAGCCTATTATATGTAGATTGTCTAGAATAATATCAACTTAAAAAGTTTTGAAGAAGACATTTCGAAAGGTCTCGGCTAGCATGTTTATTTTCGACTTTTTAAAGTCAGAACGGTCGAATTTCTATCGAATTTCATACATCGCTTTGTTGACGAGTTTGGGTGATTAAAAGACACAAGACATAATGAAGACGTCTTACTAAACACCAAGACCATCAAGCTCATTGCAGGTGTATTTGTAATACGGGTGTCTTGGATTTTGCAAAGTAATATTGATTAGTCCTGCCTCCTTTTCTTTTAGACCTAAATGGCCTACGTGGATTAGAGCTGGGTGGACTGAAATTTAAAATACCAGTTTTTTTACCCGGATTTGAACCCTGGACCTCCTGTTCGGGAGCCAAGCGCTTTACCGCTCAGCCACATCGCCTCCTATTAAAATCATATATTTTATATTATTTATTCGTAATAAACTAGAAAAAAAATTTAAGAGATTTTATGGCTTATGTTCAATTACATTGGCTGGTGGGATCTGAACCAGGCGTAGCTATTAAGGCCACACAGACTGGCGCCCTGTGTGTCTCCACACAGCACTCGTTAGCACTACACAGAAGGTCATTACAAGTGCTTGGCGTAGTCTGGTAAACTGGATAGTTCTGGTACTGACTGGAAAACAAGAAAAAAATAGGTTACAAAGACAGTTTGTGTGGAAATACAAACTCAAAATCGGCAGGTAAAAAGGGAGGTTTCAATAAATTTAGAAAGAATATCAGAATGAAATTCTATCAAAGGCAAATGGCAGAGAAGTATGGAGAAAGAAGGTTGAAAGATCGTGTGTGGCGCCCAAACGGTCAAGCAGACCATGTGATAGGTGAATTGAAGGTGGGTTTATGTGAACCTGGCCTGATGTCATATAATGTTATCTTAATGATCTAATGATTTTATAAAGGGTCATAAAAAGGTCTAAAATATCATGATGTCGGATTGTAAATATTTTTTTCTAGTTTACGAGAACTAAACGGGACGAATGGGCATACAGACAGACCATACTGGATTCAAAGCGTCTATTCACCTTTCGAAGACCGATATAAATTGAAAGTTGCTGTGATTTAATCGCTTTTCTAAAAAAGTTAAATTTCAGCATAGCTATTTATCCTGGTGTAAAAAAAAAATAATTCAATATAATAATAAAATGCTTGTCTTTGAGCCCAAAGATTAATAAGAAATGCAGTATTTTCAGTGACTACGCATCCCCTGCAGTGATATAGTATCCATGGCAAGGATAACCATTGTCCACCGGTGGTCGATTAAGATTTTCTTTTGGCCATCTACGTCTGTCCTCTGCAGCGGCTTTTCTTTTCGTCTCTAATATTTATCCGTCATCCTTTGTAAGTGACCTCCAGCTGTGTCGTTCTGAAGCCACATTCAACCATGTGCTCTCTTCTGTGTCAGCTAAGGCTGGTGCCTAAGCTGGTCTTTCAAGCCTTTCCGTGGGGCGCCTCTGTTACGTTAACCAACTTTTAACTTATCAAAAAAGATTGCTTTTGGTATACGTTCGTTCCACATACGGGATAAGTGCTCTGCCCAGCGTAACTGTCGGATCATAAGTCCCTCTATATACTTTCCATATCGGCATTTGCAACGACATCGCTGTTTGTATTGCGGTCTTACAACCGTATGTACATAATGGCCTACTGATTTACCAGGAGCTCCTGGAAATTGCGAAATATAATAATAAAAAATAATTATTATTTTATTTATAAAGCGCTGCTAGCAAACAAAATGTAGGCCCAAGGCGCTGTAATAACATTACAAACACAAACAATGTAGGCCCAAGGCGCTGTAATAACATTACAAACACAAACAATGTAGGCCCAAGGCGCTGTAATAACATTAAAAACACAAACAATGTAGGCCCAAGGCGCTGTAATAACATTACAAACACAAACAATGTAGGCCCAAGGCGCTGTAATAACATTACAAACACAAACAGGACAGCTAAAATGAGAAACTTATCTAAAAAAGTTTTAAACAGGTTGGTCTTAAAGTTCTTCTTAAGTGGTGTAGCACCTTATCTGTATGAAACCAACGGGGAGTGAGTTCCAAACTTTTGGTCCGTGCACTGAAAAAGCCCGCAGACCGTTGAGTCCATTGAGCGCAGGGCTCTCTAAGGGATATATGGAGTAATCAGTTCGCTAAGGTACAATGGCATCTCATTGTTATATATACATTAATGACAAAGTGTGGCGACCTTTCACTTTCACGGGAAGAGAAAGGAGTGTGCGCAAAAGAGCAGTAGCAGAATCTCGTCTTGTTTGTTTTTTTTTTTTTTTGTTGTACGTAAAAGTCCTGGAAATCTCAGGGCATTATTAAAATCTTTAGAAACCCATACAATCTCCAGAAATATATCGAAAGAAACTGTCATTTTGGGGTGCTATTCAGTATTAATCACGCCAATCCTACGCGCGATAAAAAAAACGGCATTATGCAATACCCTTAATTGTGGAATCTGGTCAAAGAAGCTTCTCGCGCCTCAAAATAATGAAGAATTACTTGAGCGTTATTTATGTAGGAAACAAAATTTTCATGATATACTGTATAACTATGTATGGCCGCTACATGCAAGTCTCGTTTGGTAATTATGTACGTAGTAAAGAATAAAAATAAAGACGCATTGGGCTCTACAATGGTGAAGTCCGGTTCTAATATTTAGTGATGGGTGAATACAGAGTAGATTACTTGTTCTTCGTTAACGTTATGTGGTTGAACTCTAGTCCGACTTGCAGAAATAAAAGAGTGATCTTTTCATGACTTCTTAGCCATAATGCTAAGTCCGGCCCTGCTATTTAGTGACGGGTGAATGTTACTTGTTCTCCCCCTACACTCTATTTTTTTCTTCGCTAAAGTGGGGTAAATCTAGTCGTAATTGCAGAAATAAAAGAGTGATCTTTCCTTTTCTTCTCGGTATTCAAACTGTTGAGCCATGAAAAGAATTATAGATAGATAGATAGATAGATAGATAGATAGATAGATAGATAGATAGATAGATAGATAGATAGATAGATAGATAGATATAGTAGATTGATAGGTAGACAATAGATAGATAGATAGATAGATAGATAGATAGATAGATAGATAGATAGATAGATAGATAGATAGATAGATAGATAGATATAGTATATTGATAGGTAGACAATAGATAGATCGATAGATAGATAGATAGATAGATAGATAGATAGATAGATAGATAGATAGATAGATAGATAGAAAGATAGATAGATAGATAGATAGATAGATAGATAGATAGATAGATGATATATAGATAGATAGATAGTTAGATAGTTAGATAGATAGATAGATAGATAGATAGATAGATAGATAGATAGATAGATGGATAGATAGACAGATAGATAGATAGATAGATAGATAGATAGATAGATAGATAGATAGTTAGATAGATAGATAGATAGATAGATAGATAGATAGATAGATAGATAGATAGATAGATAGATAGATAGATAGATAAAATATTGTTAAATAAAAGACACATAGGGAAATAAGTTCTACGAGAAAATAATATTTTATTTTTAAATTAAAACCACCGTCTATTTTATATTTAGATTCAGCCATGTTAAATATTAGTTATCTGTAGACCAAATAAAGCAATTTAAATTAGATATTTTATAAAATATGTTTTCATTCCAATAATACAATATAAATTTAATGGCCTAGCTATAATAAAGTATAAATAATGTATATTTGTATGATATAATATGTGATTCCATTAATGTGAGATTTATATTAAACTCAATTCCTTCTTAAATGAGATCCACTCTCGTGACCCCATTTGCATGTCATGGACCCCCAATTCTTTTTTTCACTTTCGTGGACCCCTTGGAAGTCCTCGTGGACCCCTGGGGGTCCATATGGACCACTTTGGGAATCACTGCTAAAGGGTTATACTAAAATAGTTAAACATACCCGCTGTTGTAACTGTTGTAGTTGGTCTGTCCATTGGCAGCCAGAACACAACATGAGAAAGTGAAAACACACTAGAACAAAAAGAAATAAAAAGAACTCTTATATAGATCTGCTTTCAAGCATAACCATTGTCCGCAGCTGGTCGATTTAGATAATATTAATAACTAGTCCACCGGCGGCATACCATACGCCGCTATTTTGCAGGGCAGGCCTTAGGCACTGCAACATATGCTACCGCAGTGGGTCACGCACTTTCTTTGGACCCGTGCTAATTTTTAGGTGTATAAATTATTAAATTGAACCATTTTATAACATGATATAACAGATTTCCCGCGCTAAAGTCAAACCTGAGAGTAGTATCTATCTGTGTATTGTCGTTCTAGTTTCAAGAGTCTTACGACACAATATAATCTATTCCGGCTTCCACTTTTTTAACCTCCCTTCCATTCGCTACATAAATTCAAAATAGAGTTTTATGAAACAAAAATGTATGCATTGCAATTGTGTGTACTTTATTTTATTTCTATAAATTATGTTTAATCTCTAAGACTGAAGATCATGCAATTTTTAAATTTTTCATAATTTGGAAATCCGAATTCAATAGTTAATATATATATATGTTTTCAAGTTCCATGAAGTTACTTCCTTTTTTCCAATCTATATTTATTTATGTCTATGCTATTTTGTGAATGAACATAGTGCGGATTGTGATGCACCATTTTCCATTCACACCTTGCTGTGCCATGGGATCTTCCCATTTACTGGTAGTTTGAACTTTACTTGTTGTTTGACCTTTTACTTTGAGGATTATATTAGGGACCAGCGAATCAGGAAATTTATTTCGAATCGAATATCGAATCGAATATCAGAAAATATTCGAATTTCGAATCGAATTCGAATCGAATATTCTTGAAAAAACTTGACAACCAACAAGTGTAAAATAAAACTTCAAATTCAAAATTTTTATTTATTATATTTATTTAATACTGAAACACAAAAAGTTAGCAATAATTAAATTGCAAAGCAGGCCTTTTAAAAATGTAGATCTTTATTTATTTTGGCCCAAATCAAAGTTTCAGCATTATTTTCCAAGAGATTGTGACTATGGTCAGTTAATATTTGTCCTCCAACTGAATTAACTCTTTCTGAACAACAATTTGTTGCCTGAATTGCAAGCAAATTCCTGGCTGCTCTGGCCAAAAGTGGAAAAATATTAATACTTTCTTTCCAAAACTGAAGAGGATCACTGTTTCGATCTACAACTGCTTGCTATGAATACAAACTGACTTCATCCATAATTTGCTCAGAAATGATGGAAATTTTGTTGATTCTGGTATCTCCTTGAGCATCATGCACTTTCTTGAACATTGAATCCATAAGGCTTCCTCTATTCCTGTCTTGAACAAGACTTTCACGTGGCAATTCATCAGAATTTTTGCCAATTTTGCTTTTTTGGAAAATATTCGAAGATTCGAAAATTTAAAAATAATTTCGAATCGAATTCGAATATTCTTTTTATATTCGAATTCGAATCGAATATCGAATATTCGCAGGTCCCTAGATTATATGTATAGATTGCTATGTTTTCGATTGCAAAGACTAGAGATGAATGCAGGGCTTTAGTTACACAAAAGCTTGTGTTGGCATTTTTAGAAACCATGTTGAAGCAAAAGCCACTATTACTTATGTGCTGTCCATCATTCCGTGCTACCTTTTCACTTGTAGATTTAAAAAAAAAACAACTAGAAAAATAATTGAAAATGAGATTTCTAGACATGCTTGGTTTCGATACAACAGCTTCAATTCAGATTCATCGAATTGTACCGTCTTCTTTCGGTAATTTTAATATGTAAGTTGTTAATTGTTTGTTTTTTACATAGAAACAAAAAACATTCAAGATACTTTTAACAACGTTACAAAAACAGTTTGTGTGGAAACACAAACTCTAATTCGGCAGGTAAAAAAAAGCAGGTTTGTCACTATTTTCAGAAAGAATATCAGATTGACATTCTATCAAAAGCAAATGACAGAGACGAATGGAGAAAGAAGGTTGACAGATCGTTTGTGGTCCCCCAACGGCCCTGCAGACCAAGGGATAGGTGAAAGTAAATGTGAAGTTAGATGTGAATCTGGCCTAACTGATGTCTTATAATGTCATCTTTACAGCCCTTAGACAACGCCGCCTGGGCTGGCTTGGACATGTTCGCCGGATGGAGGACAATCGCATACCGAAAGTCATCCTCTACGGACAACATGCGACTGGCTTAAGAAAAACTGGTCGCCCCCACCTCCGTTACATAGATGTAATAAAACGAGACCTGAAATCAGTGAACATCAATAATGACCATTGGGATGACATAGCTCTAGACCGCACCAGATGAAGAGAGACAGTGACCAATTGATCTAATTGTTTTGTAAAAGGTCAATCTCTAATTTGAAGCCTCAAGGAAAAAAAATTCCGTTAAAAAATATTTACGAATTCCTTTAGTTGTATGTACATTGTATAGTTATAAACTTTCCTTGGCTGACATAGAAGAGAGCAGCTGGCTGCATGCGGCGTCGGAACGAGACAGCTGGAGGTCACTCACGAAGGCCGCGGGATACACATTTGAGACAAAAAGAAAATCTTCTGCCGATGACAAACGCAGACGACGAAAAGAAAATTTGAATCGACCACCTGCGGACAATGGTTTTGCTTGCCCTGGATGTGGCAAAATATGTAGGTCACAGCTGGGTCTGCACAGCCACGGGAAATACTGTACTCCTCACTAATCTTCGGACTCGAAGACAAGCCTTATTATTATTGTTTGTAATTCACAATGCAGTCCACGCATACTATGAAAAACTACTTATTAATTGTTTTAAATTATGTTCCACTTATGTGCATACTAAATAGATTTTTTTTTCTATTTAAAGAAATAAACTTTTTTTTAAATATAGTAATTAGTATGACAGAACTTAATTAACTTAGCAATACAATTGTAAAAAAAAAAAAAGCATTCTCAAAAAATATAAAACTGTTTGCATAAATGTGTCTAAAATATTGGCAATAGTTATTTGTTCGTGACTCCTGTTTACTGTCAGGGGCAGCCTTAGCAGTGCGCGGGTCCCTGGGCGAGTGTCTTGTTTTGGGCTCTTAGCCGTAAGGGTAAACTATATATACCGTACCACATCACAATAACGGGCTAATCTGTCTCTAACGCTGTAACAATAACAATTCAATATGTCCGCTTCTAAAGCTGTAGACCTTTTTTTGTTACAAAACTAAGAACATGGCCTACTATTTTTATATACTTTGTTGTAATTGTTCTACATACAAGATTTTTCTTGTAAGTTAAAAAAGTTTTTTTTTTTAAATACTCCCATGGCCGCACTATGTCGAAACACGTAGGCGCAACCAACCAATCCAAAGAGTTTACTTTGTTTATAAAGATAGACGTCCAATCGGATTTTATTAGGAAAATATGTAGTGATAAAAGTCGTGACAATAAAATCTCCGATCGCGGGGCCCCATTCAGGCGCGGGGCCTGGGGAGGCGGACCAACTTGCCACCCCTTAAGGCCGCTACTGCTAATTGTATTTCAGTCTTTGTTATTATTTTAATAGTGAATTGTTGTAAATATGGCGTATTTTTATTCAATAACCGCTTGCATAATTAATTACATACAGACCCACACGAAATAATAGCATCTTTTCCCCTTTCGGAGTTTAATTGTTTACTTGTATCATTAACTAAAAATATTGAATAAGTCTAATGATATGCCTTTAAATCCAAACTTGCAAAACGATCTGCAAAATTTTCTAAATATTAATTTTATAAATTATTGAAAAACAAAAAGCCTCACATTCGGAAATTTTCGAACATGATGGCTGTGACAAGTCAAAAACTCGCTGTCAGATTCGCTCACTTTTATCACAGCATTAATTATTATTTATCTTTATTTATTTATTTTATTTTGATTATTCCCCCTTTCTATGCCTCATTTCCTCACCCCCCACCTTCTTTCCTCCCCTCGCCAGACTAAGACCGCCACGCTGTCTGTCAACTAGGCCAACCCTTGTCTCTTATCTCCCCTTGACCGGGGAAGAGATCAAACAGGTAGTCGTCTTGAGGGCCGGATGCCCAGCCCTCCCAGTTGATACCATATGGGCAGGAATGTCATGTATTACTCCTCCCGCCTCAACACGTGTCTCTCTCTCCTTGATCAAAGAGATCATTCGACGCCACACGTCTATCGACCCTCCAAGGTGTGTCCACACATCTCAGGCCTCTTTCCAATATGTGAAATATTCGTCTCGAGCCGACCACGTGAGAGACAATCCCTATCTTGTCACATTTCCTGTCTCCAGTCTAACTTCCGACTTTTATAAGTTAATCTGTGTCAAAGCAGACACTAGCTCATTTTCATTTCTCTCTCGTTGGCGCACGAGTCTGGTCCATTTCATTTATTTTACTCCTAGAGGATTATCTGTGGTGAGTTAGCCGATCGTAAAACACAGTTCCATTTTATCTAGCTTGTGTATATTTCATTCTGGATATTGTCATGTGTATTTTATTTAGTTCATTTATATTTAATCTGTGCATTGTGTATTTCTCACTGTCGTAAGTAGGAAACTTGACCATTGCATATGTATATATTTATATATTACATTTACCTAATGTCGGAAGAGGACAAAGACAGATTCTTTCAAGCTCTAGAGGACGTAATTAAAAGCATTCCAAAGTCCGAGCACCTCTATATAAATGGAGACTTTAATGCCCGTGTTGGCGATGACAATGATGCATGGCCAAAATGCTTGGGACCTCATGGTGTTGGCAAAATAAACGACAATGGCCAAAGGCTACTCGAGTTCTGTAGCTCTCATGAACTGTGTGTAACAAATACATTCTTCTCTGGCAAGGAACGCCACAAAGTCTCTTGGCAACACCCACGCTCAAAAAGGTGGCACCAGCTTGACCTCTGTATCACCCGTAGGACGGATCTGAAAAGTGTCATCCACACCCGCTCATACCATAGTGCGGACTGCAACTCAGACCATTCACTAGTGCTAAGCAAGATCAAACTACTTCTCAAGAAGGCCTATACTTCCACTCAACCTAGAACTAGACGAATTAACGTCAACCATGTAGGTGACCCAGAGAAGGCTGCACTCTTTGGCGAGCTCCTGAACAGCTCAATCCCCTCGCTAAGTGATGAAGAGGATATCTCTATCAGATGGGAGAAATTAAGAGATGAAATCTACAGTTCGGCAATCACCGCCTTTGGGCCTCAAAAACACAAAAATGCAGACTGGTTTGAGGCAAATCTAGCACTTATGGAACCTTGCATCGAGAAAAAGCGATCTGCACACCTCGCTCACAAGACAAAGCCTAGTCCAAAATCTTTTCAGGCCTTCAAAAGCGCTAATAAAGAGGTGAAACAAATGGCTAGACAATGTGCAAATAACTTTTGGAGGGATACCTGCAACAAAATCCAAGAAAGTCTCTACTCAGGAAATAGTAAAGCTCTGTTTGATGGCATTAAAGCGGCTCTGGGTCCAGGAGTGTCAAAGCCTGCCCCCCTTCTATCCAAATCTGGAGAAAAGATTACAGATCAAACCAAGCAGCTAGATCGATGGACAGAACACTACCTCGATGTCTATGCCACACAGAATACAATAGACGATGCCGCCCTGGCTTCTCTACCAGATCTTCTAGTATTGGAATGCCTAGATGAGCTTCCGAGCCTTAGTGACCTCAAAAAAGCAATTAACTGCATGAAAAATAGAAAATCTCCAGGAAGTGATGGTATCCCAGTGGAAGTAGTTAAAGCCAACGAATCACTCCTGCTCCCCGAACTCTATACTCTCCTCTGCCGTTGTTGGGAAACAGGTCATGTCCCTCAAGACATGCGTGATGCTACTATTGTCACAATATACAAGAACAAGGGGGATAGGAGTGACTGCAACAACTATAGGGGTATCTCTCTCCTCAGTATAGTGGGCAAGATCTTTGCTAGAGTGGCACTATCTAGGCTGCAAGTGATAGCTTCTAGAGTCTACCCCGAGTCTCAGTGTGGATTCAGGAGTGGTAGATCCACTATAGATATGATATCTTCTCTACGACTACTGCAGGAGAAATTCAGAGAGAGAGACAGACCCCTTTACATTGTTTTTTGTTGATTTGACTAAAGCCTTTGATATGGTCAGCAGAAGTGGCCTCTTCAAACTTCTAAAGAAAATAGGTTGCCCTCCCAAATTACTGAGGTTCATTGAGTGCTTCCATGAGGAAACTAAATGCACTGTCAAATTTAATGGAGCCCAATCAGCACCTTTTGAGGTCTGCAGTGGTGTCAAGCAGGGATGTGTGCTCGCACCCACTCTGTTTGGCATATTCTTCTCCTGTCTACTGCATTACGCATACAACGACATAAACGATGGTGTGTTTCTCCATACAAGATCCTCTGGAAAACTATTCAATGTTTCAAGGCTGCGGGCTAAAACCAAGGTCAGGAGGATACTCATCAGGGAACTCCTGTATGCTGATGATGCAGCTATTGTGGCTGATTCTGATACCCAGCTACAGTTCCTAGTTGACAAACTATCTGCTGCTTGCCAGAAGTTCGGCTTAAACATCAGTCAGGGCAAGACTAAGGTACTTGTACAAAACACTAATGCTGCACCTCAAATAAACATTAATGGCCAACCACTAGAGATCGTAGACAACTTTTGTTACCTTGGCTCCATCATATCCAACAACACTCTACTGGATAATGACATTAACAACAGGATAGCCAAGGCAATGGCCACCATGTCACGGTTGCAGAAAAGAGTCTGGGACAACATATTGCTGACTAACAGCACTAAAGCTCTAGTTTACCGGACCTGTGTATTGAGCACCTTGCTATACGGAAGTGAAACGTGGTCAACATACTCATGGCAGGAAAAAAAGCTGAATGTCTTCCACCTCCGATGCCTAAGGCGGATCTTTAAAATAAGGTGGCAAGATAAGATAACCAACGAGGAAGTGTTACAAAGAGCAGGTTGCCAGGACATCCGCTCTGTTATCAGCAGCAGACGCCTTGGCTGGCTTGGCCACGTTCGTAGAATGCCAGTAGGTCGACTCCCACAGGATATTCTGTATGGCGATCTAATAGAAGGCAGAAGAGCCGCTGGTCGTCCACTCTTACGTTACACAGATGTATGCAAACGGGACATGAAGCTCTTTAAGATCGACACCAGCAACTGGGAAGAGGTGGCACAAGATAGATCCACTTGGAGAGAGAGCATAAAGAAGGGGTCTTTGATTGCAGATGCCATACACAACAGAAGCAGAAAGAAGGGTGAAAGTGCAACGGCGCCTGGTGACTACATATGCCCAACCTGCAATCGCAGCTGTGTATCAAGGATCGGCCTCTTTAGTCACACAAGAGCTTGCAAGGGGAAAAGATCGTCTCTAGAGACGTAAAATGCCACAGACATTTACCTAAGTCGGCAATATTATTGCCACGTTGCTCAATCGACAATTGACGCAACATTGTACATTTATGTACATCTTAGTTTATTTTCTTCATCTCGGCTGGTCGCCTTGATGACTTTAGAAACATCTCTCATTTTAATCATTTTGCTTTTGCAAGAGTTGTTCCCTCCCCTTGAACGGACAATCGTTGTTCACGTCATGGCCCCGGCCGTGTTTGCACAATAGCGTCACGGTCATTGACCACCAGCGTCCAATTCTCCCCTCTTTTACCCCCCCCCCTTTTTGCTCTTTCTACTTGTATTTAATTGAGATTATTATCTTCCCCTTCCATGTATATTTCATGTTATACTCCCCTTTTTATGTACATTTTATATTATTACTATCAGCCCTCTATTTTTCCGATCCCATTTGTCATCATTTTCTCCATTGTGCACTAAAGCAATTTTATCAATCTGACGTATGCACCTCAGTCGAGGGCATCGACAAGATGCATGAGAGACATGTCCTAACTTGTCCTTATTTATCCGCAGCCTCCCTCAGGTGTCTGCCTAATTGCTACCTGCCTATTTACCACCTACTAGGACCTGCCTATTTACTACCTACTAGGACCTGCCTACTTGCCTATGTGTATTGACACATCTGCCCATTTAGAGCTGTCCAGCATTGCCTAATTGCATTTGGCACACTCTGCCAACTTGCCTATTTGGTACTAATCAGTATCGCTTGCTCACTTGGATCCACTACGAGTATCACATACTATTAAGTGCTCTTCAGCGCTGAAAGTCACTACTCATCGTCCACTTGGCGCTATCGGCTCAAGCCTGCCTATTTGACAGTCCGCCTGTCAGCCCATTAGGTACGACGTCCCTATAGATCCGTTCTGTGCGAGACGTCATAGCTCCGCCAACTCACTGGACTTATCCTGCCCTACGCTGCCCACGGCAGATCAGCTCTGCCCGCAGTACACTTGTGCCCACGGTAACCGGCCACCCGCCTTACTGTGCCCACTACAGATATTGGAACTTTTGGACTGAACCTCCACAAGGACTATATCATCGGCGTCCCTCTACCCGCTAGACACGCCACTTGAAGCCAGGACACAGACAACTACGATTCATCCAAGACAGAAAGAGCTAAGTACCAAGGACAAAGTGACATATTCTCTCATTACGTGCATAAGTGATGATCAAACATAGCATAGTTCAGAGTTAGATACAAATCCTCCACCTTTTATCTGTTATGTAAATATTTATGTAAATAAATATTCTTTATATTTTATCCATTTGTATCTCTCTTAATTGCTTGTCATGTTGCGTGTCTGCTCCCGATTTGTCTGCTGATGGGTCAGTGTGTGATATACTCAAAAATAATCATCCCCTAGACACCAAACAAGCTAAATTTACATCACACGCGGCGACCCGTCACAATGGCCCTTTTAATAACGACATGGTCCTTTCAAACCCAATGTTGGATCTAGACCTAGACTTAGTCTGTAGCCAAATTTTATAAAAATATTATTAAATTTACAAAAAAAAAATTTAATATGGCAAATGTTAAAGTACTCTTATAGATGCTCAAAATTTTTTACGTGTACTTCTGAGTAACGTCTTAACGGTGTGAATAGTCTAAGAGCTGAGCCGAAGGCTCTTCGAGCTCTAAGTTTGAAAAAAAAAAAACTCTGAATCCGTCCGAGAACAAAAACAAACAGTAAAAAAAAAAAAAAAACCTGCGGACCACAGGTCTGTCTGGGAGCGACCGACTCAATGCCTATAGGGCATTGCTGTTTCCAATACCACTCGGTGGCACCGGGGCCTCCACCATCTACCTTCGTTGTACCAAGCTAACTGTGCAGAATCCGCCATTGATGAGACGGTCCCTTGAGGAACAGCGCATGGATTTGTGACTGGTTTGTGGGAGCTTTCTTACAAATCCGCACCGTGAAGGGGCAAGACTCTCGTCCGCCCATGGGCACTCCCACGGGAATCATATTTGTTACCCTTTCGCCTAGCCACTTCCTCTAGTGAGCCGTTTCCACGGGAGCGCCACGTTGAGGCAGGATAACGTGCTCCCGCGTCTTAACCTAGATTTCGTGTAGCGGTAGCCTTTGGAAGGAAAACGTAAAAGAGATATCGTTCCAAGCTCTGTTAATAACAAATGCAGTCATCCATGACATTTAGGTCTGAACTTTTCGGAGCTTGTTCTCATGATCTCATCAAACCCTAAAATGTTCAGTTTTTATAGTGACCACTGTGTAGTTACACAATTATTTTTACCTATTAGCGTAATAAAATAAAACAATAAAACTAGAAATTGCACATAATTTTGTGAATTATAAATTCCCACATACATATTATTATTAAAAGATTATACTCAATAACAACGATGCACAATGTACGAGGCTCCATACCAGGTGTTAGTCTCCGGGTCGGCAACCTGCGGCTCGCGAGCCACATGCGGCTCCTTGGGTGTGAAGCTGCAGCTCTTTAGTTCCACATGCAAATATTATTTATTTTATGGAAACGTTTTTTTAAATAGCTCTGATTCGTTTAATGAGGATCAGGGATGGATTCTATGTCTCTTGTACTCGCCTCTCACCACACCCTTTCCCCAATACACGCATAGTCAATGTTGTCAGTTCGTCAGAAACTCTCGAATGACGCCGTCGTCGGATGTTTCTATATAGGTTTCAATTCGATTTCAACGCAAGACGAATGGGCGTCTTCGACATGTGCTTTGGCTATGTTTATAGTTTGTTGTTTCAAGTAAATGAGTTAGAAGCGAATTATCTTCTGAAACTTAGAAGCAATCTAAAAGTAATGCTAATCAGGCAAGCTTTGTGGTACCACTAGAAATTGCACAAAAAGGCAAACCATTTATAGATGGTGAGTATGTCAAAGACTGCTTTCCACGTGCATCTGAAAAACTGTTTCATGATAGCAAAAAGAAAACCAAAAATCTTTAACATAAAATCAAAGTTTCGTAGCTTTCCGCTTAAACAGTACAATATAGAATATTTAAAAGGTCATCAAATGTAACATATTTACAAGTGGAAGATATTCAACTTTATTTTGTCTATCACTTGCTAGTCTTGCAACATAAAGTCATGGAACATATTGCCCATTTTGTCACGTATATGTTCAAAAGAAGAACTTCAAGGATTGCTACCGCTCTCGACACAAACTAGAGGGAAGGATATAGTGCGTGTTGTAAAAAAAACAAACTTTGAAAACAATAAGATCGATTTAAATAAAATTATTTAAAGAGCAGCAGCGATTTTTCGAAGCAAAATAAACCAAGAAATTCTTACGTTCTCTCAACACAAATTTACAAAATCCGCATTTATCCATTCGAAATTGATACGGGGTCTCTAGAAATGCAATTGGTCGATTTATAAAGGAAAGCTTCATGGGATGAAAAATTTACAAGAGTTAAAAAAATCAAGTTCGAAAAGTTGGAGCTCCAGAAATGTATGAACGTAACGCAACAAAAGTGGACAGCTTTCAAAGAAATTCCGCGAGTTGATTCGGCGCATAGAATAATCTTCCAGGTTGCTAACAAGTGGACATTTGGAGTGCTGACTATCTTCGGATCGACATATTTGTGCAAGAAAGCGTTTTTTTAATGAATATAATTAAAAGTAAGAAACTAACTAACAATTGAAAATTTAAAGTTGTGTTTGAAACTTAAAACGACAAGTTATGAGCTAATGTATCCGAACGTTCTAAAACAATGTGAAGCCAACGCTCCCATTGAATTTTCTCTACTATTTGTCTCTGAAGTGTAAGTTAGTGTTAGAGGAGTATTGGATTGCTTTACCTGTTACTGAAATAAAAAAAATCTAATAATATTACATATGTATTGTTTTATTTGTTGTGAAAAACACTACTTATATATAAATAAACCAATTTTTTTTTTCAGTAAAAAAAATGTGCCAGTACTATTTATTGTTGCAAGAAAAAATGTGTGGTTCTTTAAGACTTTAAAATTTTGTAAATTGTAATTTCTAACTCTTTCGACTCAAAAGGTTGCCGACCCCTGTGTTAGTCAAGTAAAGATAACATTATGCGCATAATGAAAGAAATACATTACCACAAAGATTGGACCGAACATTCTTGTCTGCTGCTGAATGTATGATACATCAGACAACTGTAGTCCAGTCTTATTTATACAATATGGACTTAATATCCTTAGGTAACAGCGTAATAGGGAGATTATTCATAATTGCCATTAAATCTTATCAAACTTTTTTTAACGAGATTTATGCACTCGTGCAAGGGGCATAAGGTAACTTTTTTTCTTTTTTTTTCTACTCTGGGGGAGATATATAT
>JADKLZ010005243.1:30990864-31005103 GCA_021533235.1 Biomphalaria straminea
TGCGGACCAATATTTCGACTTTTTAGTGCGGACCAATATTTCGACTTCTTAGTGCGGACCAATATTTCGACTTCTTAGTGCGGACCAATATTTCGACTTTTTAGTGCGCTAGATAAGCGTTTTTTTTTAAATAAAATCTACTGCTGGTAATATTATTTTGTTTATTTGTTTAATAATTTTGACCGTTTTAGGGGACCCTATATTTTAACATTCGACATCATGACACAAGATAATAGCATAATATTTAATGTGAACAATATTTTGCGGACACTCATTTTGCCAAACCCCCCCCCCCCATTTTTCTTTAAAAGTGAGAACCTGGGGGGTGAGCAAATTTTAAATTTGAATTCCCTCCCTCCATCTCTAGCTATGACTCTGGATAAGATCGATGATCTCACAAAACGCATCTCCTTATTCTAGCAAAGACATTTGACAAGGTCGATAATCTCAGCGAAAATAAAGTGATAAATACGAAAAACATGAATCTCATCTAATTACGCAAAATTATTTCCCATTCCCAAGACCAGCAACATGCTCTCTAAATCCTTAGTAAAGTTTCTTCTTCTGTCTCCCCTCTCTATGTCTTAGATCTTTCTATCTTACTTGCAGATCTCTAGAGATAAGACTAGCAGCTTTTCTCAAACAGAAGAAGACTTGGAATAAAAAAAGAGTTGATATTTTTTTAGTCTTTTTTCTTTATTTCACTTCTGACCGTGTTTGTAGCTCCGCCTCTTTCTGATGTCAATTATGCTATTAATTGATTATAGGCATGCGTGCAGTCCCAAGGCACGTTCATGCCATGGGGGTGAGCAAGATTGGTTGCTTGGAGGCGGAGCTTGGGAAGTTGATCGATGTCAGAACGTGGATAGCCCCGCCCGTTATTCCAGCCTCCTCCATGCCAATGCGAGTGAGAACATCCCCCCTTCGATGTAATGGTTTTGCAGTTTTCTATCATTCGAAAGACGAGTGGAAGGTATTTACTTCTATGATCTCTCACTCTGAAGACTCCACTGTGTAGGGAGATATGATTGTTCAATTTGACTGAACTATTTAGCCAAGTATTTCGGTAGTCATAGAGGTCGAGGAAATTTGATTATCTTTTAAGTTCAAGTGGAATTTTCGAACAATTTTTCCTTGAGGAGTTACAGGCTTTCACACAGTTCTGACCTCATCAAAGGGATTGCCTCCCTTCGCAGCTTGTGTATACGTTTTTTTTTTTAAACTTCATAATTTTTCCATTTCTGTACTCACATTTACTTTCACCTCCCTCCTCCCTTTAAGCTCACTCTTGACATGCTCGACGTTTTGGGGGAGCGAAGGGGAAAGGTGTTACTGATTTGGCAGCCAGGGGAGAGAAATTAAGACTCAGTTGACGTCTATTAAGCACCTACGTTCGCCCCGGGATCTCGACGTTTCTGTGTGTTATTTTCTAAACGCCGTGAAGGAATCGACTATTTCGCCCACACAAGGAAACCGTTCGCTTGTTTATATTCCCGAGAATTTTTCGACGGTAAACAACCCATTATTTGCACATTCATATTTCATCTTTCTAATTTTATTGCGATTCTTAAAGTGGCTAGCGTTTATTTGATTCTTAATAGGTACTGAGAAAAATGCATACTTAATGATTGGGAATACGTATGTAGACCTATAATATGTGAATGTCTTCGATGGTGTTTTTTTAAATATGTAAAAGACAAGTTCAATTTCTAGAATAATTTGTCTAAAAATACAAACATTCTGTGACTTCATTTTAAGGACTCTTGTCTCAAAGTTTGTGGATTTAAAAACATTACATAGGATACAAATAGAGTTTGACGACAATGCCCGAAGTATGATCGGAGATTTCCGACTACTCTTATTGTTTTGACTCCACTGGTGTACCCGCCTGGACGTCACTTCAGCCAACTCCGTTACCAGAGCCGCTGTTGTGACATCAGTGAAGTGTGGGATTATCATAACACACGGACAGCTCGGTAAGTTGATCTGTTGGTGTGTAGATGTGAGGGTGTACACTGCACGTGTGTTGTTGTTGTAGTCGATGATGTCAACCTCCACATCTGTTAAGTGCTGTTACATTTTAGACTCTATTTAAGAAGGACCCATCAATTGTTATAATATTAAGTATGTTGAAACAACAGTCAATTTATTCATTAATAACAGCGCATGTCTTCGAGACAAAAAAAAAATGAAGATAGAAAAATTTTAAGAGGCTACCTAGACCTTACTGTGACCTATATATTTTGGCACATAGGACGTACTTTAAAGCATAGTAATGAAAGATAAATTATTAAAAAACTACAGTATTAATTTACTATTAATGTACGTTCATGGAACTTGTTCCCGTATACCATAATATAGTGAACGTCTAGTCACCAACACAGTCCCGTCACAAAGTTATGTATAAACTATAATTACAACACTTATTTTTTTTTATTTATCGCTGTCTTTATTTTAGTTCCGTAACAACTTGTACATATCTGATAACCTCTATAAGTTAGGAATAAATTTAAACTCTGAGTTTTGATATCTATTTCCAATATTTCTCTCTCTCTCTCTCTCTTTATCTTTTCTCTCTCTATATATATATCTCTGTTTCACACACAAACACACTGTTAGTCACTTAATCACTCCTGTTCTATCTTCTTATTGTACAAATAACCCACAGTCTCTTAGTCACAGTGGAAGTAAAATATATTTTTAGAATCAATATGTTCATGAATCCGTTAAACTCTAAGCCGTCAGTCCTATCTTAATTCTAAGCTTAATCCGCGGCTGGCCATAACATTTTTTTATTGACATATTTTGTAAGTACATTCGGAATAGATCTTAACCCAAGCTCGCCTCAAGATGGTGGGAGGTGGTGGAGGATAGGTTTCAAACCCAGGACCAATAAGATGACAGACAGAACGCACGCCACCCGGCTAAACGTTATAACTCTTTTTTTTTTTAGCATATTGTATACTAGTTATTCTGCACTGATACTCATCTAGGTCATTCTATGAGAAATATTTCTCTTCTCTCATTCTTTCATTAGGATTAGGCTTTAGTTTTTTTTTTTTTTTTTTTTTTTATATTTAATATTCAAATATGTTATACAATTTCATAAACGTTCAGTAATATGATGCCAAAAATAGTTATACTAGTATGTAGTCTTTGACTCTTGATGTAATTTGATTTATAAAATAGTGCAAGGTTCCCATTTGAAACAAACTAGGTGTAGAGGTGTTTGAATAACTTCCTTCTTTGCGTACGAATATGCAAATATGTATCTCATATAGAAAGTCCTGATTTAATGACAATAACAATATTCATAACGGAGGCACTGCTTTTACTAAAATTTAATTGTTAGTTATTTTCGGAAACTACAAACGAAATACACTGCTAGATCTGGTGAAAATCCAAGCTTTTCAGAAATGTACGCTGCTAGAATGACGTAATTCCAAAGCATTTAACCGTTCCTCGAGAGTAATCTCGAACCGCTCAAGCGGGTTTATCTGGTGTTATCTCTGAGCCATTGAAGGGCTCAGCATGTCACCGCTGGAAGCATCTAGTTAAATCATCAAAGAACCAGCACCGCTACTTACTGTCAGAGCAAAGGGAGAGAAGCTATAAACACATAGTTCAAAACAGTAATAGTCGAATGAAACATGCCAAGTTGAACAAGCAAACAAAAATGAATAATTGTGTTTTCAATGTTTCTGAATATATTAGCCTTTAGTAGTGTGTTTTTATTTTTTAAAATGTAGGAATCATGTATAATCAATTAGCTGTGGCTGTCAGTTTCACACTTATTTGTTGTAGAGGCATATTATTAATGTATGTATGATTTACACAAAATCAATCTGGCAATAGTACTCTAGCCTTTAAGAAAGTTCCTCTTTCAGACCTTATGATCTATAAAGCAGATTATGCAAAGGTCATATGTTTCTGTAGTCTACGAGGGTGTCATGTGGCCAGCACAACACCCAACCATAATTTTACTTTTCTCCAACTAACGAAAAGATACCCATTAGAGCTGAGTGGATTCGAGGCGCCCTAGCAGTCTAGATATTGATATACTGAGATATTCAAAATGATATTTTTTTCACCGATATTCAAATCAGGGACCCCCGGTTCCAAATCCAAGCGCTTCACGACTCGGCCACAGAGCCTCCCAGCTTCTAATAATGAAATAATACATCACACAATAAATGTTACTCGATGCGTCTTGTCAAGTACAATAAAATCTTTTTAGTAAGTTTCTATGAATTTCTCACCATTAGTCGTAGTACTATTTATTTTTAGTGGCCTTCGTTACGGAAAAAGTCTGCTTTTAGTTGTGTGTGTAATGTCCGTATCAGTCTGTCACAATGAGATAGAAAAAAATATTTAAAAAAAAAACTATTAAAATCCATCTTGCAGAGTTTAATGTTTATCTTTAACTTCTGAAATGCGATTTGTTAATAAAATTATGCATGGCGCTTTGTTTTTATTAAAACACTCCGCTTTTAAAACAATACTTAACTGTAAGGGAGGTTATCTTGAAAAGTGGAAAGAAATATTGTGTATTTATGTGTGAACTTTATTCATACTGTTTTGTCACAAAATGTTTCTCTTATTTATTACTTTTTATATTTGTTTGTCTTATACGCAAAATTAAAAAAATCGTTTTTTTTTTTTTGTTTTTTTTTAAAGCTTATCTTTGGGGTAAGAATTAGTGTTAACATTTTTTTAAGGGGACAAAACCTAACAAATTTAGTCATATCTCTGTAGCATTAGTTTTCCCTCTTGATATTAAACAAAATAGATATTATCCGGTAATTATTTGTCTAATTGGATACTTTTTTTTTATTGATTCATGTCTTGTCTATGTCAATGTACGATGTTTCAGCTTGATGCAGGACTCGGTTTTGGTGAAATAACATGCACACATTTTTTGACCAGACAAACAGACAATACAGATTGATTTGATATAAGCTTCGTAGTAGAAAAATTAAAATTGTTAATTACTGTTAAAAACCTAAGAAGGCACAAACAGTGTAGAATTTTTTTCCCCCAAAGCTACAACGAGATGTAATAGACAGTGATTTATATTATGAACTAGATCTAGTAGTATACTAGGCTCCTAGCTAACTATAAATGAAGTCGTGCCAAAGTCCTTTGAGAACTTCTGAATGAAAGGACGACTTTCTACCACAGGCCAGAATTAAGGTTCTCTTTGACTAGTCCCTCTGCCCTAAAGGCCACCGTCACATTGAACCCTGGATGATTATTTCATGACATCCTTAAGTTGTCCGCGATCTCCTGGACTTAACTCTTTCTCTCCGTAATTATTTACCACATTCTAGTGAAAGCAACGATGGTATCGTCAGTTAGGAGGGAAAGAGTTAAGTGTTATCATACATTTCTCTTCTTTTTGTCAGCATGTAGAAAACATTTAATGGTCAACCTGACCTTAATCAGACAGGCAACAAACAGGTCATTGAGTGTAAGTGATAACAGGCAGTCATATTTGAACATTAACATTTTCTATGGAGAAGCCGTAGGATTGTGGTCAGTGGTAGATTACTAGAATGTAGTTCCTAGCTGCTTAGATTTTTCTTGAAAATGTAAAAAAAAAAAAACAGAAAAAAAAAACCTAGCTATCTACCTGGAGGAACTATGGGTCAACCAGTTGGGTTACTTCTGAGTTTGTGTAATAGAACAAAACTATCCTTGATGTCTTTTTTTTTTAATCCATATTTAAGCCTCCTAATATAAAACATTAAAAACAGTTTGAAAATGAGGCAGAGATAAAAACCTTTTTTTTTTAATCTTATGTGTTAGAAATGCATCTGTTTGCAAGTCAAAAATGTCTATACTTGTTATGAAGTTGTTAAACCAAACTAAGAGTAACTCTAAGATAAAGTATGACGCATCTATAATACATTGCACACTACATTACACCTCAAACTATAAGTAAAAATAAATTAAATTAAATTAATTATTCAACAATATCATTACCTTAATAGTAATCTCTTTTATTTTTTTTTCTCCTCAAACTAAGACATATCCACTCATATGCAGACCATATTCACATGATTGCACAAAAAATATTTTTTACCCGGGGGTGGTAAGTTTGGATTTGTAAGTGCCATAAGAGCATGGAGCAGGTTGCATTAATCAGCCAGGGAAAAACCAATTAAGTCGAAGGGTTAGCTTAACGCGTGTAGGATGAAATTATATTTTTTGAAAGGCCTATAAGATAAATTACAAGATAAGTGTTAATGACATGTCCATAGCCATCAACAAACGATTGGTTCTTTTACAAAAAATCTCCAATAGATGGGCAACTAGATCTAGTTCCAATATGAATATTTTATTATTTTTTAACTAAATTCATTGTATCAGTAAATCAGCCAGGAAAACCAACGTTTTGGCAGAGTTTTAGACACTGATTATCATGCATGACTAGATTGACACCTAAAACGCTTAAGACTTAATTATCTTATCTTTTGAAGTAACATCAAAAGATTATAAGATTATTTAACAATAAGATTAAATGCCATATCGTTATACCATTTGTTTTCTTATAGAAAATGATAGCAGCTAAATAATATTTCAGCCATTTTAAAAATATAATTTATAGACATGTGTTATGCATTTTCCGAATTTCTGAATTCCTGTCAATAGGATGTACAAAAACCTGGCAATGTAAATGTGAAGAATGCCAGGTTGTTCTTGAGTATTTCATTAAAAAACAAATTTTGGCCTAATCAGAATAACGACACTAAAATTTCAAGCTGGTTTCAATATTTTCAACACGAGCATAAGAAGTTAGGAAGTACTATTAAGAACCACAATCTTACCTACCCCCGTTCAAAGATAGATTTTGTCGGAGGTTAGCCGGAGCGCAAGTCTTGCCGCGTGATTGAATTGTTTGCCCCTCTGACATTGTTCTTATTAGTATTACTTTAAATATTCAAAGGCCTAACGTAAATGGTTGACCTACAGACAGCGAGGTGGTGAATGGTCACTCTCTCAGACTTGGTGTTTAGAAGTCCTTGCTTGCGATCATATGTTTTGTGATGGATGGATGTCCCATATGATGTAGACATTGGTAACTAAGCTTATTCAATCATGTTACCATATGATATACAAAAAACATTCTTTCTTTAAAAAAAACTCACATTAATAGCAAAACGATTAGTAGCTAAAACAACAGAAGGGACATAATTTATTAATCCATTTTTCTGAAATATTTTATTATTTTTAATTGCAAAACTTAAAGTTATGCGTAAATGTAACATAAATATATATTTTAAAAAAAAATTACCTTCTTACTTCAAAAAGTCCGTCTTTTTTATTTTTAAAAGTAACTTGTTTTATATTTATACTTATTTAACTATAGATGGTCTATATATATATTTATTGTTGAATGTTTATCATTGAACGTTCATTGTTGATTAGTGAGACATTACAACACTATTAGACGTCACTTCCGCTTGGTATTACTTCACACTCTCCGAAAAGGTTAAAGGTCGGCTGCTTAATCCTTCCAGCTTAAAATAGGTAGGGACACAAGCAGGCGTGTTTTGACTACTACTTATTGAAACAAAAAATATCACTTGTTCTTTTCATTCTGTATAAGGATGGTGTGTAGCCTGTATAACGACGTGTTATTTAATTACTTGCAAATATAAATTTGAGAAGATATCAAAATAAATAAAAAAGGGAATCAAAGGCTCTAACAGATTTAAACTCAGGACAGTCACCAATGGCACCACTTCATCACATTATTAGGTATTTTTAATCTGCAACTGACCTAACCCACCCATGCCAAGTATGCGGCCGGCTTTTGAAAGCGAGGATTGAACTTTACAGCCATCTTCGAGTCCATAGGAAATGAGAAATGTGCTCATCTTCGATAATGAAAGGAGGAGCCACACGTGTATTTGTAATTTATGGTATAATGTCTAATATATAAAAGCAGTCTCATCTCTCTTCTGCCCTGTGGAGTCTCTAAGTTTTGTTAATTTTATTTGGAACTAATAATATATTTCATCTTTATAATATAGTTGCTTGAAAGCGGGTGGAGTGCGTTATTAATAGTGAACTCTTGACAGAAGACAAAAGTCCTGTTCTGATAAGGAATTGTAAATGTGCATTGAATAAAATGGGAGGCGCAATGGTCGATCGGTTGGTCGTTGTGCTGGCCACATGACACCCTCGTAAAACATTAAGCCACGGCATCAGATGACTTTTACACCATCTGCCATATAGACCACAAGAAGTTTTGAAAGGGAAACTTTATTTTTTAAATTTTCTTGAATACAAAAAAATGACAATATAATATGAGTATCATTGAAATAAGAACAAATGCGCTGGACTATTACAGAAATACTAATAGAAGACTATTAAAATTATATTTTTCTAAATACTCATGTTCAGGCCTCTAATCACAGTCCCTAGCGCAGTATCAATACTGTCTTAAGAAATCAGTCAAAGTTAATTCATTCTTCTTTTAAACCTGACTTGTTGCATCGATCAAACAAATAGCGGAACTCTCACGCTCAGAAAAATAGCATGTTTATTGATAGAAACTACAATGGAAGTAATTGATTAGTATTCTACCTACCAAGTGAGCTATTATTCCGAACCTGAGGTCCTGGGTTCGAATCCCGGTGAAGACTGGGATTTTGAATTTCGGGATTTTTAGGGTTCTCCATAGTCCACCCAACTCTAATGAGTACCTGACTTTAGTTGGGGAAAGTAAAGGCGGTTTGTCGTTGTGCAGGCCACATAACACCCTGCTCGTAGACCGTTGGCCAAAGAAACAGATGACCTTAACATCACCTGCCCCATAGATCTAAAGGGCTGAAAGGGACACTTTTAATATAATATTAGAGAACAAAAAAAAAATAAACTAAATATCTGCTAGATTTACTAGATGGATCAATTACTAGCATACGTACTTCCAAATGTTAAGAACGGTAAATGTTGTTCTCTTAACTTCAAGATTTGTAGGGATTAAAGTAATTCTTATAACTCCCTTAATTCTTTCTCCTCTCTCAACCTCTTATGTCCTATCGTCTGGCAAGAGGCCGCAAGGGAGATAAACTGTCTTTATCTCAGAAACGTCTCACCAGACGATCAGTTCATCTCTTAGGAAAGACATTGTCACAGTCTGTTATATTAACCAGCAAGCTTCTACCCACGGAACCGAACCTACACAGTTTCACTATCTCGTGACTTAAGGGAGCGATATTAGAATTATTATATTTCACATACCATCAACGCCTAACTTCATTCTCAACACACACACACACACCAACGACACACGCATAGCGACGCACATTTACCCACATAGAAACATAGCGGCTCGTATTTCACGTCCTAACTAGACACATCACAATCAATTAGTAGAGGAGAAAGAAAGGGGAGGCTATAGATTAAATCATACACTTTCACAAATATGATCTCTTCTTTCCACTTCATTTTGGCGCTTTAAAGCCAATCTTAAATCTAATCCAAATTTTCTCACTTCTAAGGAAAAATAAATATTATGATATAAACTGAGAGGAGAGAGGGAAAAAAACAAACTTTAGGCTGATAGCTTTGCTGCTAGCAGGCGGCTCCAGAAATTAATCAGGAAATCTTGATTTGTCATCACCTTTTTTTTTTCAGTGGCGTACCCCAAAATTGTGGGCCACACAGATGGAAGAGATTACCCCCACCCCGCGCCACCGATGGCTTCCTGATTAATATTTCAACGCCGCCATTGTAGTCACGTGATGTATGAGTCTTCTTTTCACAACTGTTTTGTTTTGGTTTTATCGGGAAAAAAAAACTTCATCGGAATGTTTGGCGAGACGAAAACTTCGTTCTCTATAGATATAATAGATTTGTTGCTAGAGCTCGCCCCAAACAGATAACAGATGTGTACATGCAGGGGCGGGCTGGCAACATGGGCATTCAGGCTAATGCCCGATTAGCCGGCACCCATTGGGCAGGTTGGGTCACCAGCAAATGACCATTTTTAATGATTAGTAAGCCCGTAAAAGGTTTTAAAATCTACTCTTTAAATGTTAATAAAATGCGTTATATTGTCTAAGGCTATACCTTTAATCAAAGATCTTGTACACATTTTACAATCAGTGTTTCCGTGACCATGATAGGAAACGTAGTTTGACAGTCGGATTGTATGCTAATGTCTGGACAGACTTTGTTCACTTTGTTCACCAGTCTGCCCCTCTATTCGTGTACTTTTTTAAATTGGCGCCTTTGAGTTAATAGGAAATAAGTAGAAGTTAACTATTATTCTTATTTCAGTAATGAATTAATGTCCATTCTCGTGCACTTCCATGGATCGAGTTTGTTAAAGAGAAACAAGGCTCATTGTAGTTTCAGTATTCACTCGGGACTTTCGGAAAATGCTTTTTTTTTCCTCTAAGCCTTAGACTGGTGGTCTAACTAAATAACTGTTTGCAGTGTCTAATATCGAGCATTGCTCGCCTTATGATTAAAGAATGCAATTTTAAATGGCAAAACTAAACAAAGGTGTCATATATATATATATATTGTTAATTGTAGTTAAGTTTTTGTCTTTGTAAATAAAAAACAATGACTTAAAACTGTAAAAGTGGATGTCGGGGGGGGGGGGGTAGGGGGTAAGGTCAAAAAGCAACACGGGGTATAGTAATTGATGCCAAAGCCGAAGTAAAGTCAAATAATTTTACATAGGATTAGCTTTATAAGCAAGCTGTTTCATAATATGCTTAGGGAATACTTAAAATGTGTCCCGATTATTAAAATTTCGAAACAAAAAAAGGAGGATGGTCCGTCCATAATAAACAATAAGCTATGTTAACAAATCAACGTGCATGGCCGGTGTGAATTGTTGGTCTAATTCAGTGGTTCCCAAACTTTTTTGTCTCGTTGACCCCTTGACATGTTTTCTGGTTTTCCGTGGACCTCCTGTTTAAGTTATATTGAATTTTTGAAAATTCATCAATTTCAAATTACACATTTTGTTTAAATAATTTCCAACCAGTGACATGAGTAGTGAATAAGTAATTAAAAACTACATTTTAAGTTTAATATATTTTTTTACAGCAAATTTATAAACAAAATTGAAATTTAAACCCATTATGTAACAGTTAATATGTATCGTTCACTATCACTAAACACATTGGAAACTTTTTGTTTTTAAAGGTTTGCGAGCTCAACTTCCATTGCTGCGGAGATTATTTTTCATATTGAGATTTGTTGTTTTAGTAAAAGGTTTCACAAAGAGGCTTTTGGTGGATTTCATGAGCCATAATTATTTGAAGAAAAAAATACATCATTACCAGACAAGGTTGACTCGGCCAGCTGTATGGAGAAATATATTGTTTGCAGAAATATGTTGTTTGCAAAGACTTAAATTAGAAAAATGAAATATTTAGCTATATTCCAACAGAACCAACAATGCATCATTAAAACTACCAGTAACACTCTCTTGTTTGACAAGGAAGTAGTGAATTTCATTTTCAAATACTTAACGCTGTGCAGTCTACATTTCTTTTTGTTAACTTTATAACTAGACAAAAATACACTATGCAAATATAGTTATTAAATTAAATAAAACAATTTTTCACACATACATCATGCTTTCCTTTTGTGCTGAGAATTAGTTCTGCTGTAATTGGGTCCTCTCCTGGTGCTTTGTGATTCAACTGATGAATGTTCTTGTCATTTTCTCTTCACATTTGAGCAAGTAATTGCGTATTTAGCTTCTCATAACTGCGTTGATAACAAATTGAAGATATTCCTGCAATCAAGATATACTACTGCTCCATTTGTTGCTACTGATATAATAGTTACAGGGTTTGCTTTTTCTTCGAACGATTCCTTCAAAACATCAAATGTGTTCGACTTTATTGTCAATTATCAGTTTTCACAAAACAAAATTTGGTCGTGAATTTCTTTATCCATAAATAAACGAACATGTGCCCAAACAAAATGCTTCATGACAGGCACAACTCAGTTCATATATAGACCTTTGAACTATTTGTTTCTTAGAAGAATTCTTAGCAAATATCAGATGAAGGTTTGTGTACAAAATAGTTTTAAAAACTTCAGCGGCTGGTTAAATCATTCATTTGTTTTCGCCAATTATATGTCATGTTCATAATTTTGCAATATATTTTAAGACACAGCAAACCATTATATTTTTCTTAAAATTTGAAAGCAAATATTTTGTCAATTGTAGATCAACATTATCATGGAGTGTTCAATACTTTTTCAAATCTTATCAGGGTGGCTTTGTCTCCACCGATCCTCCAGCTTAGGTGATTTCATGGTGTCATTACATAAAATGTTAAATAAAGACACATAGGCAATATAAGTCCGACGAGAAAAGAAGAAAAAAAAATTGAAAATTAACATCACCGTTTATTTTATATTTAGTTTCAGCCATGTTAAATATTAGTTATCTCTAGACCAAAATTGAGCTATTTAAATGAGGTATTAAAATTTAAAATATGTTTTTCATTCCAGTAATACATGAAATATTTAATGTCCTAGCTATAACAAAGTATAAATAATGTATATGTGTATGATATAATAGGTGATTCCATTAATGTGAGATTTATATTAAACTCAATTCCTTCTTAAATGAGATAATGAGTTCCACTCTCGAGTACCCCCATTTGGATCTCAGGGACACCCAATTCTTTTTTTTCACTTTCGTGGACCCCCTGAAAGTCCTCGTGGACCCCTGGGGGTCCATTTGGACCACTTTGGGAATCACTGGTCTAATTCATAAAGCGCTGTTGTGAGTGTGTGTTTCGTGTGTGAGTGTTGATTGTTTTTTGTAACTATATTGTTATTGTACAGTAGTTACGCTGGGTTCGTCAATTGAAGTCAGACTGAATTTCCATTTGATCGGATCAATAAAAATTATCTTATCTTATCTTAAATAGTAGGTTAAATGTTGTTTTTTAACCCCTTAAAATTAAGTTTGGCTAGGAAGAATCACATATTATCTACAGACAGGTAGATAAATTACAGATTAATTATGGTGTAATGACATATATAGAGAGAGAGCGAGAGAGAGTTAGATAGACAGATATTAATACTCGTATTTAGTCAACATAAACTTGATAAGCACCTATCATTTATTTTCTATTCAGTTGTACGACAAAGCAAAACAAACAATGACAACACCACTAATAGCTCAAGGCCCATATATGGTCTTTCAAGGCACACATATGGTCTTTCAAGACACATAATTGGTCTTTCAGGAAACCAGTCACACAACTGGATACAATAGTCTGATCCATACACACCATTTTCATATTTACAATACGTCAATTATTTGCTGATCCTAATTCCACCTAAATCGCGATAATAAAAAATAATAAATTAAAAAAATTTTCTTTCCAAATGTTCAATGTCGCTATATATCAAATTGTTTAAAATATTATTTGAATCTATTTTTTTATACTTTTTATTTTCCTTTACAGAAAACATTCCTGCGTCTGAGAGTCAGGTTTTGTGATCTTCTTAAAAAAAAAAGGAAATAAAAAACAAAAAAAAAAAAAAAAAAAAAAAAAAAAAAAAAAAAAACGGAATTCAGACTAAAAAAAAAATACAAAGTCAAGCTTATCTAGCCGGAGATTTCCGAACATATCCAAGAATAATCTTCCCAGTCATCGCTCGGTCCAGACAAGGGGAGCTCCGGGATACTTCCACTTAGCATCGCCATCACAAAAAGAGTTACACAGACTTGAAACAAATCTACATTCTACAGCCGACACTCTGGATTCATTCTGATAAACCCGAAAAAAAAATATTTTTCACATTTTTTAAAATAATTTATTTCCTTTTTTTTGTGTGTGTACTATTGGTTTTAACAAAAGTAGTCTAAGAACGTTATTGAAGATAACTAAGGACATTGATAAGGACATAGATAAGGGAACGAGAGAGTCAGAAGGAGGACCAGAAAGAGGACGAGAAGAAGGACTAGTCAGAGGAAGGACGATGACAAGTTCAGGAGTTCTAAGCTCATTCTTCAGAACGGGACGATGTCAATGTGAGTTGTGATACCGCCACCCTCCGATGAAAGATAATCTCCTCTAGACTGATACAAAAACTTACATACCTTGTAGCTAAGAAACAGCACAGAGTGCTGGACATTTGATAAAGGGAAGCTATTGAGTGTCTTGTATTATTAATAGTTAAAAGTTGCTTCCCTTAGTGAGGAAAACATTGTCATTGCTGGGATAAAAAAAAA
>JADKLZ010005243.1:31005203-31019574 GCA_021533235.1 Biomphalaria straminea
GCTACTTTTAGTTTTCTAAAAGCAAACCGTTTAATTTATAAAATTAATTATGCAAGCGATTTTTTAATAACAAAACACCAATTCTAAAACAATTACGTAAATGTAAGGGAGGAAATGTTACTATAAGAAATGCTCTGAATAGACAAATATCACGCACATTTTTTAAAATGAACTTTTAGCAGCGGCTTTCGTGTACTTGCGTAAAGCCCGGAAATGACTTGATTCTAAACTAATTTCTTAATTTTTTAAAAAAATCTGATTTTTTTTTTTAAATTGTTTAGTGCCCCCATTAGAATGAAACAAGCATATTTTTGTGCGTTTTATCTGTTGATTGTTCTGTCCGTCACGGTTAGAAAAAAAACACTAAAGGCTTTTGAAAATATGATTTAACCTTTACTGTTCTTTCAGAAATATTGCGATAGTTTAAGGATGGGAGCATACAGGAATTGAGCCAGGGACTTAGAAGGAACATCCGAAACATCTTGCAAATAGGCGGATCTGACAGGGATCCGACTTCGACGGGGGCCGCCTCTGAGTTTGTGAATCACACAAACTCTCTTTGTAATCTTGTTCCTAATTGTATTCAAGCACATCTCAACTGGTATTCATAACATACTGCTAATACAATATGTTTCTTCATTCTGGGCCTCCTGGTGTATGAGATATAAATATCTTAGAAGAAAACAATCTGAAATTGTTTAAAGCGAGATTACAGTTCGAGTAACTCTACCGGCCGTTGGCGGATTTAAGTTAGGACTGATAAAAATAAATTGATGATTTTCTAGAAATGAGTTTGTTTCCTGAAATATGTCTAATCATTTTGGTTTTTCCTTAGAGTGACGGCCAATAACTTCTTCAAAAATGTCTAAATTGTCTAAACTTTAATTACAAAAAGCCTAACTAACATCAAATAATATATAATATAATAATAATATATAACGAACACGTTTTAGGTATATTTCTGTAATTAAGATCATTAACATGGTGGTCAATTTGAGCATCGTCATGGCTTTAAATTGAATTTCTGTTAAGTTTTTCTTTCTAGATTTTTTATTATTATTAGTTTTTGCGATCAGGCTATTTTCTAGAATTTTCTGGAAGGTGAAATGGGCCACTTGAAATTGTTCAATGCGCCACTTTTGGCGCATGCGCAATAGGTTGGCTACCTCTGCTCTAGAGTCTAGAGAGAGAAAAGAATGGCAGGAGAGAAAGGTTGCAATAAAGTCTTTGTTGGAGAAATAACATTGCGCAGGTAAGACAATGGGGATTCCAGAGAGCGAAAAGAGAGAGAGAGAGAGAGACAGAGAAGGAAAGAGAGAGAAGGCCGTAAAATGTCAAAATGTCAAAAGTCTATGTTGGAGAAATAACAATGAGCAGGTAAAAAAATGGGGATTCCAGAGAGCAAAAGAGAGAGAGAGAGAGACAGAGAGAGACAGAGAAGGAAAGAGAGAGAGCAGGTCGTAATATTTTGTTGTAACAGATACTCTAACTCACGGGCTTAAAAAGCATGTTAGGTAGATCGTTAAAATGTGGTACCTTAAACACAAAAGAAAAAAGAAAGGTAGTGTTCCGGCCATAATAATGACTATAGAACCCTGCGATCCGAGTGGGGGTCCAAATATAAGAATTGCTTAAGAACGTAAATAATGTTATTACAAACTACACAATACAAAAAATTTTTTTACGTACATTTACCAGCGTTGGCCCTTGCTTGGCAGTAACCTTCAGTTAACGTTGATTCATAAATGTCATTATCATAGCCATAGCTGGAGCTATAGCTGGAGAGGTAGCTGTTGTCATATTTATAGCCATAGCCTGGTACATTGATGTATGCTTTAGGGCAAGTTTTAGCAAATGTGGGTTCCAAAGCCTGGACGCAGCAGGGAGAAGAGGCTGGACAATGACCGAGGTTCGAACATTTCTTGTAGCGAGCACAGAACGCTGAAATAGAACAACACTGTTAAATGATGTCTACTATGATGTTTAGTTGACATAAACTGTCATTATAATATATATAATATATATAATATAATATATTAATGATGGATATATTCAAATTAGATTACTCAAAAAACTAAGCAATGAGCTAGCACCAGTGTTCAAAACACTTTTTTAGGCATTTAACTCTTTCTCTCCGAATCGACGATACCCACATTGATTCCACCAGAATGTGGTAAATAATTACGGAGAGAAAGAGTTAAAACAGGAGAAAAATCTGACCCAGGAAACTACAGACCAGTATCACTTACCAGCATCACGTGTAAAATCCTAGAACACATATGTAGAAACATCATAAGGCACTTAAACATAATGTCCTTACTCCATATATATTTTAAATATGGAAACATAGATCATCTAAAGCACATTTAATACGACTAATTTATGATTTTTTAAAAGGTTTAGATGATAGTGAGTAAAAAGATGCTATCTTAATAGATTTTTTCAACGCTTTTAACAAAGTTCACCACCATAGTTTGCTAAAACAAATTAAAATATTTTGGCATTGATGATCCACTGCATCAGTGGGTTAAAGATTTTCTGATAGGAAGAGAACAAGCTGTAATAATAAATGGCTCTAAATTAACACCAATAACAGTAAACTCAGGTGTACCCCAAGGAACAGTCTTAGGTCCACTACTATTTCTAATTTACATAAACGATTTAATAAATTGCATTAGTTAAGGAACAAAAGTCAGCTTATTCGAAGACGATTGCATAATATATAGAACAATTTTTTTTTTAAAATACAGAAATTTTACAAAGAGAATTAGGTGAATTACAGAAATGGGAATCAAATTGGAGCATGTCTTTCCATCACGAAAAATGTCAGTTATTAAGAGTAACAAAAAAAAACTAAAACAAATTTATTCCATTTATTTTATTTACGGTGAACCAGTATCACAGACTAAAAACGAAAAATACTTAAATGTTATAATAACTGAGAAACTGTCATGGAATCCCCATATTAATGAAACTACCAAAAAAAAAATCTAACAAATCATTAAGGATTTTTAAAGGAAATTTTTTATAATCAAATAAGAACATAAAACATAAATGTTATTTAACCTAGGTTATTCCAATAAAATAAGCATCCTCTGTTTGGGACCTCTTAACTCAAGAAAACATTTAGAAACAGGAACAGACACAAAATAGAACAGTGATACTCATAACAAACGAATATTCACATTTGACTAGAGTAACACCTTTAGTAAACCATAATGTAGCTATTATACACAAAACACTTAACCATAATCTTCAAATATAAAAACAAAACTTAATAAAATACTCAGAAAGACACAAAGATACAGTCATAATTCGTATTATATAAGTTGGACAAATTTATACTAATGTTCCTTCTTCCCTAGCGCTATTAAAGCATGGAATGGGTTGCCTGAACTAGCTAGGAAAACCAGTGACCTGGCAGAATTTAGGTCATTGGTTAACATGCATGACTAATTGCTTGAGGTGTAGGACGTAATCATTTTCTTTTTAAACTTACGTCTGTATTATATAAGAAAAAAAGAAGAAAATCATTTAAAAAATTTGGGGGTTCAATGCTTGCTGAAAAACTTTAAACGACCAATAAAAGTTATAACGAACTAATAATTCTTCTCCTAAGTATACTTCAACTGTTAGACTACAAAGACAGACCGTATTTAGAACCGTAGTTATCCACCAAGGTTTGCTCATTCGAAATATGTCACAATTCTTCTTCTTCTTCTAGCCAGCTTTATTGCTGCTGAGCTGTGAGCTCTTTTGCAGACTGTGTCAAGGAAAAAAAAGTGTTTTATTTTCTTCAGTTGTTCAGAACTGCCATACAGGGTGTTGGTTAAGTTCGGCTGTAGTGGAAGTAGTGTCTGCCTAAGGTGGATTAGTGAGGGGCATTCAAGGAGAATATGGTTTACAGTTTCATAAGGGTGGGCGAGTGTCTGCAAAGGGGGAGTTGTGTGGAGTTTATTTTGTTCAGATGGTAATTTAATAGAGGTGTGTGTCTGTTCTTAGTTGGACAATTGTAGATTGTTCTTTGTGGGGGAGGAAGTTAATACTGTCCAGTTTGTTAGGCCTGTTCATTTCTTTGTACATGGCTCTGCCTGTGTTTCCTGTTGCCCATTGGTTGAGCCACTCCTCTTTGTGATTGTTGACTAACATTGACCTTAGGGTGAGGTAGCTAACAGGTCTATCTGGTTGTTCCATGGATGACCCTGCCTTTGATAGCTTGTCTGCCTTTTCATTTCCCATAATGCCAATGTGTCCAGGGATCCTCTGTAGTGTGATATTGATATTTAAATTTGATATCATCTGATGGATTATCACAATTAGTGTTGTCAACTCTCTTGGGCTGTTTGAGGTGCTGGTATTAAGTGCTAGCAGAAAGAAATATGTCACCTAAGGTAGGTACTGTAACAATTTATAAATCTTCATCATCATTGGCCTCCTTTAGTCGTAGAACGACTATGGTTCGTCTCGCACACATCCTCGTGTGGAGTGAGATGAAAGCCTGGGCATTGTTTATGGTCGGAACGATGTCGCCCACACAGCAGTTCCCCCCTCTCTGCGCAGCTGATGTCGCCAAAGGAACGGAATATCCGATACAGTTTGGGATCAGTAACGCCCCAGGCTCTGCCAGGCTGTAGCACAGTGTGCCACAATCTGCCTAAGGGTCACCAGCTCCTGATTTTTTCTCAAGGTTGTCTGCCGAAGCCTTTCCCGCGTTTGGGTATAGCCGCAAGGCAGCGGAGGTTTGGATTCAGAGTTTACCTTCTCCTAGATGGGTAGCCAACCAAGGCTAACGAGCCCCTTGTGTCCGAAGCTTACTGGTTATAAAACTTATAGAATGATTAAATAATTAATGCGCAGGCGGATCCGTGATGGGGGGGGGGCGACGATAGGGGCGCACCACTATGATCCTCCCCATTGTAGTATGATGGCCGATTTAATAAGGTGGAGGGAGCGATTGCGTCGATCCCCACCGACCCCGACCCTTCCAATGGGGGCGATGTCCTATTTTGTTTTGTAGAAATGAAAGTTTGTTAACAGAGTTAGTTACATAACTATATAATATAAGCAACTTATTGATGTTTTAACCAAACTTTTTATTATATCGCCCCTCCCCTTTCTGGTATCTTATCTTATATAATACAGACGTTACTTCAAAAAAGAAGATGATTACGTCCTACGCGTCATGCATTCAGTCATGCATATTTACCAGTGACTTAAATTCTGCCAAGTCACTGGTTTTCCTGGCTAGCTCAGGCAAACCATTCCATGCTCTAATGGCACTAGGCACTGGTATGTTGGACGATCTAGTGGGATGGATGTGATTAAAGCTACTGCCCTCCCCACCCTAACCTTTGAATGGTTGGGGGGGGTTCCAATTTTAACGCTAAAATCTTTGTAAACAAAATTCGTTGAATATCTATATAATATAATGTTTATATTATGGCGCTTCCCTTCTGGTATGTTGGCCAATTTGGCGGGGTAGGGGTGGGTGATTGTACCCTTCCCACCCTTACACTTTAAATTGCAGAAATCATAGTTCTTGAAAAAAATTAGTTTAATATATATCATAAAAGCTACCTATTGATATGTAAACCCATTCGTTGATCATGTCGCACCACACTCTAGTCGCAAATTTAATCATTAGTAAATATAAATTGAAAGGGCAAGTCTGGACTGTAGGAGGGGCGATATGTGCAAAAATTCTTGATCCGGTTGTGAAGTAACGAATGTTATATTTTTAAACAAAATGGAACCCCACCCCTCAGAAAATTCTGGTCAAGCGAATCCACAAAAACTAGATCTTATATTAATCTCATGACAAGGATTTAGATCTAAACTTAGAAGACGGTGCCCACAATTTTCATGAACAGAGATTTTTTCAACACTTTAATGAACATGTCATATTCAAAGACGTATAATCTGTTCATGATACATTTCTCCAGTCCTCAATTCAATTTTTTTTTTAAACTTAGAACAGACACAGATATATATTCTCAGATTGGCATATGAGCTGTTTCCAACAATGTGTACATCAGCTGTCAATTTATTTTTTTTAGGAAAACTGTTCAAGCCGATTTCAAGACGGGTTTTACCTAAGTAATGTAAAAACATGGAAGACAAGAGATTTTATACTAGGATCTGTGTCATCCGTTCACATTAAATAAATGAAGCGCTCCCTATGGTTAAATTACCTTGTCCATTAGAAATGGTCACTAAAGCCACACAGATTGCAGTTCTGTGTGTTTCCACGCAGCACTCGTTAGGACTACACCGTAGGTCATTACAATTGTGCAGCTTAGATTGGTAAGTTGGATTGTTCTGGTACTGACTAGAGAAAAAAGTTGTAGAGCTACAATTTAATCTTAATGAGGTTACAGATTTTAATAAAGTTTACATCTTTGTGTAGTAATCATCAATAATGTTAATTCTAGTAGAACATTAAAAATAATCTTTTTTTTTTAGAGATAATACCGTCTTTATGTATCTTATAATGGCTAATAGAGCGATTGTTTATTCTCTTAATAACTAATGAATGTTTGATTAAAAAACAAGGGAACATTTTTATAACCACCTCCAACTCCCTTCGTGGTTAATTGGACGAATAGATCTACTAGACTTAATCAAATTAACTAGTCGACCTGCGTCGTAGCAACCTATTCGCCTCAGTAAGTCTCGCACTTTCATAGGATCCGCGCTAAATTTAGGTGTATAAATTATTAAATTAAACCATTTTATAACCTAACTATTCTCCCGCGGCCTCATGATTTTCCAGGAGCTCCTGGAAATCTCCTGAAATTGCAAAATTTACGAAAAAGTCCTGGTGATCTCCAGAAATTATTAAAACCTTTTAAAAACTCAAAAAAAAATAAAAAATCTCAGGAATTATCTAGATAAAAATTGTCATTTTGGGGTTTCATTCAAAATGGAAAACGCCAATCCTACGCGCGATGAAGAAAAAAATGTCAGTATCCAATACCTGTAATAGTGGAATCTGGTCTAAGAAACTTCTCGCGCCTCAAACTAATGAAGAATTACTTGAGGTCAATAATTCTCGAAGATTGATTGAAAAATTTGGTAATTCTTCCTATATGTAGGAAACAGATATTTTTTCTGATATACTGTATGGCTTCACTACATGCAAGGCTCGTAAAGTAATTCTGTATGTAGCAAAAAATGAATAAAATGCAAAGACGAGTTTATTTTCTAATACAAATTCCAAATTTTTACTTATAATCCGTTTCGCATAGGCCCCACAATAGTCACAGTGCTCCCCCAGATTCCATGGCTGTTGAGGGCAAGGTGTCTACAGTCTTTCCACTAACTCCAGGGAGAACCTATTCTAGTATATAATAAGCGTCTTCCGACAGAATGAAAGGGTCGGAATATAAAAAAGATAAATTTCGCACACACACACACACAAACACACACACATACATATATGGCTAAATAGCGGAGTGAGAGAAAAACAATCCCCGATCACCCCCCATCCCTAAAAAAAATTCCTGGCTACTCCCATAAAATTCCCAAACAAAGAAAACGTTTGGCAGCGATTCATTTCCAATACACATTTCAAGCAGACTACGAATATAGGCGAGAACACCATTATGAGACAAACAAAGGCTGTCACATATGCCATTCTGGGTTGATTTCTATATTGGTATTACACGAGAGTTATTTTTAGCTATTCTTTGTCGTGATAGAAATTAAAATCTATTGGCTAGGAGTTGCATCAGTCGGTTGCATCAGTCACATGACAACTTCCGGCCAGAGACGGTAATTGCGTGAGATTTTCAGTCTGTGCGTAAATGTCTTACTGAAAGTTCCAGAGTTTCATTTTCTACAAAGAAATCTTTTACAGTGAATTCTAGTTCGACATTAATTTAATTATTTTAATAGAAGATTGAATCCCCGGCATCACAAGGACATTACATCACTCAACATTGAATAGACCTTGTGACAACGGCCATCCTTAAGATTTTCGTGGACGCGTGAAGTACCATGTGCGCTTATCTAATGAAGGGGCTAATCACCAAAATCTTCAGTCTGTAAAGAAAAGTCAGTGAGCTTAGCTTTTAATTTAATGATGATAAATGGTGAAACATACCTCTTGGCTAAGCTGTGATAGCTGTTGTAGCTGTTATAGCCGTTAGTGTTGAATTGTCCATTCACGAACAGAGCAACGCTCGAGAACATTGAGAGACACTGAAACGGAATATTTAAATATTACTGGGTTTGGTAAACTTTGTTTGTGAAGTCAACTTAATAAAAGTTTCCCTTTCAGACCTTGCGATCTATAGGGCAGAAAATGTAAAAGTCATCTGTTTACGTGTCCCACGGATAACAAGGGTTCCATATGTCCGTACAACGACCGCCTTTACTTTTCCCCAACTAATGTCTGGTACCCATTAGAGTCGGGTGGACCCAGAGGCGCCCAAAGATCCCGAAATTAAAAAAGATTCGAACCCAGTTCAGAAGCCTAACGCTTCACCACTCAGCCACCGCCCATCTTCTGATTGAAAAAGGCTTAACTCTTTCTCTCCTTACTGACGATACCAACGTTGATTCCAACTCATAAAATCCATCTTGGCAATTTCTGTTGAGCCACATGTAGTCTTTTCTCAATCACAATGTATTCTTAGAAACAATTACTTGTCATTTAGCGCATTACATTAAGCTATTTATAAATACGACATATTGCAATATACTTTAAAACTTTTGATTTTGAAATACATTACCCCAAAGAAAAGGCAAAACATTCTCATCTGTTTGTTAAAATCAAATGACTACTCAAACTGCATATCTGGTTATACTTATAAAGTGCTCAGACATTTGGTAGATAATCCTTAAAGGCCATTAAAACGTATCGGATGTATAACAGAACACTGCGTCTAAATGGTGTGGGCGGGGACGATTTCATGTAGAGAGAGAGAGGAGGTAATTACGTATATATATATTTTACAACAGGGGGTTCTCAACCTATGGTTCGCGACCCCCTTGGGGGTCGATTGACGATTGCCAGGGGTCGCCTAAGACTATCGAAATAATGGATTGTTATTGTCTATTCTTCTATTGCTGTATGTGTGTGTGGGGGGTCGCGACAGAGGGGTGGATTGTAAGAAGGGGTCGCTGAGCATAAAAGGTTGAGAACCGCTGTATTACAAGAACATGTTTCACCATCACACGTGGTAGATGTATTTAGCCGGATTACGAGTGGTAGGAACTAACATCGCAAATTTTTTTGTTTTGTTTTGTAACAGCAGAGATTTTTGTTTGATTTGAGCTAGATAACGCTAAAAAGAACATATATTGCTGCACATCTGAGATGTATTTTTTTATTTAGGTGAAAGATGATTGAAGGTTAGTGTGAAGCCATTAGCTTACAGATCTAGGCTACATCGACCAAGATGACGGCTAAATTTGCTCTTTTGAAAGTGCAAACCTTGTAGCAAAAAGCCAACGTTTTCTACACGTTTTCTATGTCCACTTTCACTGTGCTGTTGATGCCTGATGGTGACACTTGGACACTGCAGTAATGCAACAAGGCCTTCTTTAAGCGTAAATAAATGTCTTTTAACTGCTGCGACGTATACATATTTTGACAAATCCAGCGCAGAAATAACCATTTTCTTCCGTAGGTCGATTTAAATTTTCTTTTGGGGTCTGTCATCGGCAGTTGAATTTTTTTTTGGTCTCAGATGTTTTTCCAGCGTCCTTTGCAAATGCTCTCCAGCTGTCTGTTTGGATCTTACCAAGTTTTTCGACATGGTCAGTCGCTATGGGTTATGAAGGATTTTGACCAGGGTCGGATGCCCACCTACGTTCCTAACGATTCTCAAGCAACTTCAAGTGGGACAAAAAGGCCAGATTAGACACATTGTTGACCTGCCTGATCACTTCCCAAAAGAAAATGTCTTGAAGCAGGGCTATGTATATGCTCCTACTCTGTTCCCTGTCTTCTTAGGCGTAATGAGGTCCGCACGTCTAATAGACATGACCTCCATCGTTTGAAGATGCAAATGTCAAATGTAAACCTGGTCTGAGTATGGTGTTTATTTATTGTATCTGTTGTATTGTCTAGATCTTATCCCTACTGGTGTGAACTGAATATGTTGTGGCATTGTAGCCTATAGGTACTCTTTTATTCATCATTTACTAATCATTTATTTACTCTAGTCCATGGGTCGGCAACCTTTTGAGTCGAAAGAGCCAAAAATGTCAATTTACAAAATGTTTAAGTTTTAAAGAGCCGCAAAGTTTTTCTTGCAACAATAAATAGTACTAGCACATTTTTTTTACTGAAAAAAAAAATATTTATATATATAAGTAGTGTTTTTCACAACATATTAAATAATATATGTGGCATTATTAGATAATTATTTCGGTAACAACTAAAGCAGTTCAACATTTTCCTAAACACTAACTTGAACTTAAATAACAAACAATTGGACAAACAAATTTAACGGGAGCGTTGGCTTCGCATGGTTTTAGCAAGTTCGGATACATTTGGCTCATAACTTGTTTTTTTTCAGTTTCAAACATGATTCTAAATTTTTATTATTTTAATAGTAAGTTTGCTTTTTACTTTGCTTTTATTTATATTCATAAAAAAAAAACGCTTTCTCGCACGAATATTTCGATCCGAAGAAAGTCAGCACTCCGAAAGCCCTCACTTTAGCAATCTGGTTGATTTATTCCATGTGCCGAATCAACTCGTGGCATTTCTTTGAAACCTGTAAAACTTTTGTTGACTTACGTTCATACATTGCTGGAGCTCCAACTTTCCAAAATTGATTTTTTAACACTGTATATTGTCCATCCCATAAAGCTTTACTTTATAAATCGACTAATTGCATTTCTAGAGATTCCGTATAAATTCGAAATGTATTAATGTGGATTTCGTAAATTTGTGTTGAGAGGATTAATTAGGAATGCTAGAAAGATTTTTTGGTTTTGAAATGCTCAAATCTGTCAAGAAGTTTATCTTTGATTTTTTTAAACTGTGCTCAAAAAATTCGTGTTGAAAGTAGCTCTGATTTTATTGCGATACTGGTTTAGACATTCAAAATGAAGTAACTTGCGTCTCTGAATATCGTCTGCAAAAAGAATTAATCTTTCTTCGAAACAAACCAATTCTTCTACCCAAAAAATATGACGGGTTTCCCTTTTCTTGCACTTTTAGATTCAGCTAATTAAATTTGATAAACAATAAAACAAAATGTTTGCTAACATTTGTTACTTTCTATTATATGGAGTTTAATTTCTCTATCATTAAGAATGTATTTATTTCAAGCACAAAGCAAATCGTCTCAACACTTTACCTTTTGCAAGGTATCGCACTTTATTGGGAAGAAGACGCTCAGAATACTGAATCTCCATTTCATTTAAGAATTTTTTTAACTGACGATGGTAGAGTGCTTTTGACAACACGCTTTTAACAATCTTGATTACCAAATACATTACCTTAACTAATTGATTCGAATCGTTTTGGGCACAAAGTGCTTCTTGGTTGAACGTAAGAATTTCATGGTTTATTTTGCTTCGAAAAAATTGTTGTTGCCCCTTTATTTTTTTCCAGTCATTTTTCTTGCTCCATCAGTTGCTATTGAAACGATTTTATTTAACTCTTTGACACCGTAATTCCTAGTAGTTCCTAGTTGACAAACTATCTGCTGCTTGCCAGAAGTTCGGCTTAAACATCAGTCAGGGCAAGACTAAGGTACTTGTACAAAACACTAATGCTGCACCTCAAATAAACATTAATGGCCAACCACTAGAGATCGTAGACAACTTTTGTTACCTTGGCTCCATCATATCCAACAACACTCTACTGGATAATGACATTAACAACAGGATAGCCAAGGCAATGGCCACCATGTCACGGTTGCAGAAAAGAGTCTGGGACAACATATTGCTGACTAACAGCACTAAAGCTCTAGTTTACCGGACCTGTGTATTGAGCACCTTGCTATACGGAAGTGAAACGTGGTCAACATACTCATGGCAGGAAAAAAAGCTGAATGTCTTCCACCTCCGATGCCAAAGGCGGATCTTTAAAATAAGGTGGCAACATAAGATAACCAACGAGGAAGTGTTACAAAGAGCAGGTTGCCAGGACATCCGCTCTGTTATCAGCAGCAGACGCCTTGGCTGGCTTGGCCACGTTCGTAGAATGCCAGTAGGTCGACTCCCACAGGATATTCTGTATGGCGATCTAATAGAAGGCAGAAGAGCCGCTGGTCGTCCACTCTTACGTTATACAGATGTATGCAAACGGGACATGAAGCTCTTTAAGATCGACACCAGCAACTGGGAAGAGGTGGCACAAGATAGATCCACTTGGAGAGAGAGCATAAAGAAGGGGTCTTTGATTGCAGATGCCATACACAACAGAAGCAGAAAGAAGGGTGAAAGTACAACGGCGCCTGGTGACTACATATGCCCAACCTGCGATCGCAGCTGTGTATCAAGGATCGGCCTCTTTAGTCACACAAGAGCTTGCAAGGGGAAAAGATCGTCTCTAGAGACGTAAAATGCCACAAAAAAAAAATATTTTGCACGTTTGGGCGGAATTTATATATTAATATCTGGATTGAATCAACGATGGGAGCGTAGTTGCGAGGTCAAAGAGTTAAATCGATCTTATTGTTTTCAATGTATTTTTGTATGCACTATATCTTTCCCTCCAGTTTGTCCGGAGAGCGGTAACAATCCTTGAAGTTCTTCTTTTGGATGTTAAGAAGACATATACGTGAACAAATGGGCAACACGTGCCATGTCTTTATGTTGCTAGACAAGCAAGTGATAGGACAATAGAAAGTTGAATATCTTCCACTTGAAGACATTTTAAATATTCTATCTTGTACTGTTTTAGCGGATGGTAACAAATCTGAACTTTTTTTCAAGATTTTTTGTTTGTTTTTGAAATCACGCAACAGTTCTTCAGATGCACGTACAAAGCCGTCTTTGACATACTCACCATCTGTAAATGGTTCGCCTTTTTGTGCAATTTCTAGAGGTACCACAATGCTTGCCCGATTAGCATTACTTGTAGATTGCTTCTAAGTTAGAGAACATAATCGCTTCTTGCTCATTTACTTGCAACAACAAACTTTCCGTCACAGCCAAAGCACGTAGTGAAGACGCCAATTCGTCTTTCATCGGAAGTGGATTAAAACCTTTATAGAAGCATCCGACGATGGCGTCATTTGAGAGCTTCTGACGGACTGATAACATTGACCACGCGTATGGAGGGGTGTGGTGAGAAGTGAGTGCAAGTGGCTGAGAGATAGAATCTGTTCCTAATCCTCGTTAAACAATTCAGAAATAATTTTTAAAATGTTTCGATAAAATAAATAATATATACGTGTGGAACTAAAGAGCCGCAGCTTCAGACCAAAAGAGCCGCATGTGGCTCGCAAGCCGCGGGTTGCCGACCCCTGCTCTAGTCTAAGCGTCCTGTAATGCAATGCGGGCACGTTTAGTATTTTATATTGATGACCTAGGCATGCCATGTTACATGTGTAGACTATTGTTACTGTAAATAAATGTTTAAGCTATACTCCTTTGTTGAGTGGTATTTTATATATACTTGTTGTACATGTTAAAAGTCTGCAGGCGAGCTTCATGTCACTAAGACAATGACCCTGTTAAACGGACAGAAGTCCTTTACAGCAGTTACACCTTAGTGACATTTGACATTTGTGTGACAATTGACATGTTGGTGACTTTACGCTGACAGTCTAACAGATTGCCAAGTCAAACCTATTGTTGTTGTTTTTTTTTGTAATCAACTTTCTTTACACACACACACACATATACCTACATATATAGCTCCTCCTTCGTGTTCGAAGATGAGCACATTTCTCAATTCCTATGGACTCGAAGATGGCTGTATAGTCCAATCTTCGCTTTGAAAAGCCGGCCGCATATGTGGCATGGGTGAGTTTTGTCAGTTGCAGGTGGGCCTGCTTTTTCTCTCTGCTTTCTGTTGGTTCGGCGCTCTATCGCACTGGCCACTCTTCTTGCTTCAAAACTTGAGACTCCGAGACTCACAGCTTCTCGCCATGCGGAGCGATCTTGAGCTAGTGCTTCCCAGCCATGAATGTCGATACCGCATTCCTTGAGAGAGCTCTTGATGGTGTCTTTGTAGCGCTTGTATTGGCCGCCTTGGGAGCGCTTTCCTGTACATAACTCTCCATACAGAAGTCTCTTGGGAAGGCGATTTTCTGGCATGCGGACTACATGACCCGCCCATCGTAGTTGGGAACTTTTTACTGTCGCATTAATACTGTGCATGTTGGACAGCTTTAAAATTTCTGTGTCTGGTATGTGGTCAGACCAACGCACCTTATGGATACTCCTTAGACAGCTT
>JADKLZ010005243.1:31019674-31032724 GCA_021533235.1 Biomphalaria straminea
AAAAAAAAAAACTTAAGATCAACTTTCATGTTTGCATGTTCAGTGCGCTGTAGGCTACTCTAAAATATTAAGTGAAATTGTTGGGTAGAAGTATCTGGAAGGTTTCCTTGCTGTGTTTAGATGATCAGTTCACACAGCTCTGCCTTCAAGGGAGCTCTATTTCATATCTTTATTTCAGAAGAATTAGAAGAGTCTTATTGATGATGTATTGTCTTGCTTTGCTTTTAAGTAAAAAATAAGGCCAAAAATTTGTTAAAAATTTTATTAAACGATCAAATCAAGAACATGGCTTGAGTGAATACGACCGGTGCCACTTCTGAGTTTGTGTGATAACAAAGACTCTCTTTTTAATCTTGTTTATTCTTCTATTTATTTTACTTAAATGACGTCATACTGTTAGGGTTAGAGATTATATTAGTTTATTTAGTTAAAATATATTTTGTGTATAGTTCTAGCGACAGTAAAAGTAGTGACGTAGAGAGACAGACTAATGACGCAGTAGACTTAGAGCGACAAGAAGGATGAAGATGGCGGTCTTCTTATAGTAGAATTAGGAACTAATAGATTAAGGAATAGGCTAGAGGACGACGTAGACTGTGCCCCTTTTGATGATTACACCTTGTTAAAAGTTTCAACATATACGCATTATTTTAGCATTATACATATTTTATGACAGTTGCAATACTATCCAGTGGCGCGGTGGCTGTGTTATGATGCTTTTGGCTCAAAAACCGGGTTTGGGGTTCGAATCCTTGCGAAGGCTGGAATTTTTAATTTCGGGATCTTCGGGCGCCTCTGAGTCACCGCAGCTCTAATGGTTACCTACATTAGTTGGGGACAACCAAAGACGCTTGGTCGTTGTGCTGCCCACATGACACCCTCGTTAACCGTAGGCCACAGAATCAGATGACCTTTACATCATCTGCCCTATAGTCTGAAAAAGGCACTTAACTTTTTTTGTTTACAATATATCTAATTATAGCTTCAAACCAAAGAACCAGTTAGAATAGTGGTATTATTTGTAGTAGAATCCATATACCGATAAATCGAAGTATTATATAAAGAGTGTATAAAGCGCATATACCAATTAAGCGCTATATTGTTTCTATGTTTGGTTCATAGACAATATCAGAACTACCCTCAACAGAACTCCATCGTACAACTGTATGAGGCAGTAACATGTAATGATCTTCTGTGCGGTGTGGACGAGTGTTGTATAGAGACTCACAGGTCTGTCCAATGTGTGCCTCTAGTTAAAACTGGTACAGGTCAAGGTAGGATTTATTTTCTCTTTGACGGTTTGTAAATATTTTTTGTGAAAGACAAGTAAAACCTTTTTTTAAAAAGCTTTTATTAACCCACTCCGTCTGTCTGTATGGTAAAATATCTCTACACGTTTATTCTCCGACACCCAAACTAAGATAAAGCTAAAATTCTAAACATTTAATTCTTTTACCTGAGAAAACAAGGATCAATTATAAAACCAATTAGTTAATTAACTATTAGTAATTAAATATTATGTTTGGTATCTCAAACAAAGGAAAGAAATTGTACTTTACTGAAGTGGTGGTATAAGCTCAAAGCATAAAATTGCGCTAAACAAAAGCAATTGGAAAAAAAAATATTTCTAATTGCACAGATTTGTTTTTGGTCTAGATCAGTGGTTCCCAAACTTTTTTGTCTCGTGGACCCCTTGACATGTTTTCTGGTTTTCCGTGGACCCCCTGTTTAAGTTATATTGAATTTTTAAAAATTCATCAATTTCAACTAACACATTTTGTTGAAATATTTTCCAACCAGTGACATGAGGAGTGACAAAGTAATTTAAAACTATATTATAAGTTACATTCATTTTTTTAACAATAAATTTATTAACAAAAATTTAAACTCATTATTGAACAGTTAATATGTATCGTTTACTATCACTAAACACATTGGAAACTTTTTGTTTTTAAAGGTTTGCAAGCTCGACTTCCATTGCTACAGAGATTATTTTTCATATTGAGATTTGTTGTTTTAGTAAAAGGTTTCACAAAGAGCTGTTTTTCGTGGATTTCTTGAGCCATAATAATTTGAATAAAAAAATACATCATTACCAGACAAGGCTGACTAAGCCAGCTGTATAGAGAAATATATTGTTTGCAGAAATATGTTGTTTGCAAAGACTTACATTAGAAGAAAGAAATATTTAACTATATTCCAACAGAGCTCAAGAATTTAGTGAACTCTTCTACAATACCATTGCCCTAACAGAGTTTTCACGGATTGTTCTCAGAAAGTCACCACAAATGAAGGAGCTGGAATACTTATTGAATGGCCCAATGAAAAAAAAAATTAAAAATAAAGATCATTATAACCAATAAGCTCTATGACAACCACAGAGAAGAAATAGGAGCAGTGCCTCATAAAAAATGGCAGACTAACACTCTCTTGTTTGACAAGAAAGTAATGAAGTTCAATTTCAAATACTTAACGCTGTACAGTCTACATTCTTTTTGTTAAAGTTATAACTAGACAAAACCACACTATGCAAATATAGTTATTAAATTAAATTAAACAATTTTTCACACATACATCACGCACTCCTTTGTGCTGAGAATTAGTTCTGCTGTAATTTGGTCCTCTCCTGGTGCTTTGTGATTCAACTGATGAATGTTCTTGTCATTTTCTCTTCACATTTGAGCAAGTAATTGGGTAATTTTCTATCAAAAGTCACCACGTACGCCGACTCTCTTATCCTCCTTAGTTTCTCATAACTGCGTTGATAACAAATTGAAGATATTCCTGTAATTAAGATCTACTACTGCTCCATTTGTTGCTACTGATATAATAGTTACAGGGTTTGCTTTTTCTTCAAAACATCAAAATTGTTCGACTAATTTTCAATTATCAGTTTTCACAAAACGAAATTTTGTCGTGAATTTTTTTATCCATAAATAAACAAACATGTGCCCGAAAATGCTTTATGACAGACACAACTCGGTTAAATAGTTTTTCAAATCTTATCAGGGTGGCTTTGTCTCCAACGATCCTCCAGCTTAGGTGGTATCATGGTTAATAAAATGTTGATAAATAAAAGACACATAGGCAATATAAGTTCCATGAGAAAAGAAGAAAATTTTTTTGAAAATTAATACCACCGTCTAATTTATATTTAGATTCAGCCATGTTAAATATTAGTTATCTCTAGACCAAATTGAGATGTTTAAATGAGGTATTAAAATTTAAAATATGTTTTCATTATATTATTGTATTTACTATATAATGGCCTAGCTATAATAAGTTATAAATAATGTATATTTGTATGATATAATAAGTGATTCCATTAATGTGAGATTTATATTAGACTCAATTCCTTCTTAAATGAGATCCACTCTCGTGGACCCCCATTTGGATGTCATGGACCCCCATTCTTTTTTTCACTTTCGTTGACCCCCTGGAAGTCCTCGTGGACCCCTGGGGGTCCATTTGGACCACTTTGGTAATCACTGGTCTAGATCTATTACATATTTAATGAAAAGACTGATCTAAACGAATTGATACAATTACACTCCGCATAAGTTTTGCATTTTATTTTTATATCAACATCTCCATGTCTGTCTGGTACAAACTGTTGAACGCGTTATCTCTTCCACATGAGCTCTAAGATCAAGTTAAAACTTTACACAATTATTTCAAATACCTATTTAAACATGTATTAATAAAATAATCTAATAATTAGTTAATTATATAGTGTCCCCTTTAGACCTTGCGAGCTATGGGCACTAGAGAATCCAGAACTTTGGAGTGGGAGGGGGCGATTTTTTTTCCAAACCCTAACTTAACGCCCAGTAAACCCTAATTCTATGCATAAACGTGTGTACAGCATATATATATACTTACGAGAATAAAAAAGGAGTGTTTTTTTAACCTTCGTGAAAAAAAACCCAGTCATGTTGAGGCAAGCTGGAGTGTGAGGAAGGGCTGTAAATTTCGGCAGTGGGATTCGGGGCAAAGCCCCGACGATAGAAGCGTTTTCTTGTAGTTTTAACTGTAGAAACGCATTCTCCTGACATCTACAGCTCATTATTCATCAGTAGATTTCGGGGCGAAGCCCCGACGCCAAAAGCGTTTTCTTCCATACTTCACTGCAGTAACGCATTCTCCTGACATCCACAGCTCATTATTTATCAATGGGGTTCGGGGCGAAGCATTCTCCACCGAAGAAACTCATTCTCCTGACCTAAAGCTCACCATTCATCCTATTAAAAAAGGACCTTTTGAAAAATATTGAAAAATTTTCTAATAATATCCATCCATAAAAATATCCATCGCCCCCTCCCTACCCCATCATATCGGCCAACATACTAGAAAGGGGGGGGGCGAAATATAAATAATTAGTATATATTATTAACACAAGTAATAAGTTCGTATACCAATTGGTGAATTCTAAACTAAAATTCGTCCGCCCCCACCCGAAATCGGACCGCCCCCCCCCAATCGAAAGCTTATGGAGGGGGAGAAATTGATGCCATCGCTCCCTCCCGATCCCACCATATCGGCCAACATACTAGAGGGGGGGGGGGGCGAAATATAAAGATATAGAGAAATATAAAATAATTAGTATATATTATTAACATAAGTAATACATTCATGTACCAATTGTGTGAATTCTATAGTAATATTCGTCGCGGGGTCGGACGAGTGGGGGGAGGGGGCGATCGCCCCTACAGCCCCCCCCCTGGATCCGCCAATGGCTAAGGGGCAGATGATGTTAAGGTCATCTGTTTCTTTGGCCAACGGTTAATGAGCAGGATATTATGTGGCCTCACAACGACCAACTCTCTTTACTTTTCCCCAACTAAAGTCAGGTACCCATTAGAGTTGGGTGGACTCAAGGGCGCCCTAAAAATCCCGAATTCAAAATCCAAGCCTTTACTGGGATTTGAACCCAGGACCTCAGGTTCAGAAGCCGAGCGCTTATCATTCGACCCCCCCCCCCCAATTAATTTTATTCTTGTACTTAATTATTTTATGTGATACCAATAAAGGGAAATGTATCCTTGAGTAGTAAGTGATATGGCTAAATATGTGGGAGTTTTTTCCCCTTAGATAATTGTACGCGTTCTTTCTTCCTCAACATATCTCCGATCAAGTGAAACTGTAAACTATTATTAATTATACTATCCAAAACATAAATCAATTTTTTTTATTAACCTAAAGTAGTGAATACATTAATGGCCATAATATTTTAATGTATTATTTTACGGGTTTTTTTTATATAGTTATAAATGTGGGGCTCTTCCACTTAGTTTAGCATTATTTTAAAATGCTTCTTTTTGTTAATTCTTTAGCTACTTGTGCCCGTGCAAAGAAATGTTCTAGAAGTGCAGGCTGTCCTGCGATCTCCCCCTGCTGTGTTCAGTTGCTGGACTCTACATTTGCCAAACCGAAGTTAAAGCCTCAGTCCTGTTATGACAACATGTATGGCTCCTATAATGCTTTTGGCTACAGTGATAGCTATGACCACAGCTATAGTAACAGATATGGATTCGGTAAAGTGAATGACATTTCCGCGGAGTCGTTGAGTAAAATTAATGAAGGCTATTGTGTACCGGCGAGTCCGTTTGGTGGTAAGTAATCATAACGTTTAGGTAATTTGATCTATCGCCACGCTATTGTAACAATTTATTTATATACAAGCTATTGTAACAATTTATTTATATACAAGCTATTGTAACAATTTATTTATATACAAGCTATTGTAACAATTTATTTATATTCAAGCTATTGTAACAATTTATTTATATACAAACTATTAACAATTTATTTATCTACAAGCTATTGCAACTATTGATTTATCTAAAAGCTATTGTAACAATTCATTTATCTAAAAGCTATTGTAACCATTTAATTATCTGAAAGCTATTGTAACAATTTATTTATCTACACGCTATTGTAACAATTTATTAATCCACAAGCTATTGTCTAAGATTTGTAGACTAGGGATAGTGCAGACTTCTCACGTGGCGACAATTATTGGTCTCCAATGCCCACAGTTTGTGACGTCATGTGTTCAGGCCTTCAGGGTCTCGGTTAGGCATAAGCGAACTAGGCAGAGAGGATTTTGTTACGGATTTTTTTTTTTGAGGCTTTGAATACCAGATTGACCTTTTACAAGACATCAAGTAGGTAAACCTAAATAAGACATCAGTTATGCCAGGTGGACATGTCACTTCACATTCACTTTCACCTTTTCCTCGGTCTGCTGGACCGTTGGGGCACCACACAAGATCTGTCGACCGTCTTTCTCCATTGTTCTCCGTCATTTGCCTTTGATAGAATTTCATTCTGATGTTCTTTTTAAAAATATTGAAACCTGCCTAGGTGGACCACTTCGGGGGGCCGATTCTGAGTTTGTGTTTTTCCACACAAACTGTCTTTTCTTTCTTATTTCCTTTACTTCTTCTTCTTTCTCATTCTACATGTTGGAGGTTTTACATCAGTAATCATTTATCTGGAAGTAAAAATGGAGGCTGCCTGGTCGTGCGGTTTGCATGCTGGACTGGAATTTTAGATGGTGCTGGGTTCAAAACTTCCCATCCCGCGTCGTCCTGCCTGGCCTAGGAAGTAATTATCTTCAACTCTAAAGGAACATCCGAATCATGTAAAACAAACAGCAGCATCTGAGATCAACCATGCATTATTTTCCAGATCAGGAGTTCTCCGTGTAGTTTGTTTTTCAATAGGATGGTTTTAGGGCCAAGGGTTTTCCCTTTCGTTTTTTTTTTGTTTGTTTGGTTTTTGTTTTTTTTTCTTACATATTTATCAATTTAATTTTTTTTTTTTTGTTTTTTTAAGCTTGTTTTAGACCAGTGGGTGGAGATGTTGCAGCGTCACCATGCCCTTGTGCTAATGCAAGCCAAATCTGTCTTATGATTTTAGAACCATTCCCTCTTGGTAGGTTTATTAATGCATTCTTGAATTATGCATAGCAAAATGTTTGTATTTCCCATTAAGAAGCACCAAGATTCTTGTTAGGTCGGTCTTTCTAAGTTTTTAAAGCCTTGTCACCACATTTTGACACCGTCTCATGGGTGGGACTGGTTATGTCTCTCCACTAGCTGATCCAGAACCTTTTAAGCTGGTGGGGGCAATTTTTTTCCAAACCCTAACCCACTACAAATAAACCGTTACCCAATGTATAAACGCTTAATCGATGAAGGAGGTTTAAACTCAAAACCCCTTGTGCTACCTTTACCCTTTTCTAGTATGTTGGTCGATCCGGTGGGTTGAGGAGGGTCGATAGTTTCGATTCCGCTCCCTGCAACATACAATTTCGAGTGGGGGGGGGCAGTCCAATTTATTTGTAGAAGTCACAGCTTGTTAACAGAATCAATTAAATATATGTATGATTAAAACTTGATATTGATATACTCACCAATCTTTATATTATGTCGTTCCTCTGTTGGTTTGGTTTGGGTGAGGGGGTCGAATATATCTACTGCCCTTCCCACCTAAACGCTTTGAGTGAAAGGGGGGTGGGGCGTAAATGGAGTTCTATAAGTGGACACTGAATTTGGCTAAGTTGGATGTGTCGAAATATGTAAATTACAGCAGGGAGCTAACAAAAAATAAAGTTCCCCTTTCAGATCTCATGTTCTGAATAGCGGGTGTCATGTGGCCAGATCAACGACCAACCTCCATTGCTTTCCCCAAATTAAGTGAAGTACCCATTAGAGTTGGCTCGACTCAGGAGCGCCCTAAAAATCCCTTCAGCGAGAATCGAACCTAGAACCCCAAGCTTAGAATCTAAGCGATTAACCACTCAGCCACATGACATACTGCACTGATCATTATCTTTCCAATGCGAAGACAATCTTTTTATTTTGCTATTTTTATTTAAACTAACATCCAAAATGCATGCTGTTCTGATTATTGAAATATCCGATGTAGACATAGAAAATTGAAAGAAATATTCTTGAACACTAAATTTGCAGTTAAATGGTTGAAATGATTAAGCTAACAAACACACCTTATAACATCGTTTGGGTTCATTCTTTTTAAACTTATTTTTTTTATTTTTTACCTTCAGGACTTTGTACTTAAATAGAGAAAACTCCGTGGCAAGCAACACATTCTCGAGGCCAGAAGAAAAACAGTGACAAGACTTGATTGCATTTTATTTAAATGATACAATTAAAAAAGGAATTTAATCATTGTTAAACTTTTAGTCTTTGACGATAAAAAATGGCACCTTTTTTGTATACAGTGATTTAAAGATAAATTAATTATTTATTTTTACATTTGTAATAAAATGAAAACACAATTTCTTTTTAAAAAAAATTATATTACGAATTTAATAACCTTTTTATCAGTAGCCGCTGTGTCGTAGCTAGCAATTTGCTATCGTTTGAGGGCCCAGCTGCTTGACCTCTTTGGGGACCATACATTTTGCGTAATATTTAATAGTTAATGTAAAACTCCCGAAATTCAAAATCCCAATTTTTACCGAGATTCGAACCCAGAACTCCAGGTTCGGAAGACGAGCGCTTTATTAAAACTCAGCCACTGCGGTTCCCGAAATAGAGACAGTTCAAATTTATTTAATCACCACATAGGTCTGTACACAATGGGACAGCAAGAACGGAGTGAAACAAAGAGAATTAAAGAGAAAGAGAAAAATAAAGAGGGGGAAAAAAGCTAGAGAGACATAAAGAGAGAGAGAGACTGAGAAATAGCAAAAGAGAAAATGATATTAAAAAAGAGTTACAGAAAAAGAAAAACCAAGAAGAAAGAAGATAAAAGCTATATAAAAAGTGACCAAAAAAAGGCAGTTGTCAAATGGTAAATAGAGCCTCTATATTGTCCACATATTTCTAGTTTGATATAATCTGCTGCACTATTTGTTTTAATCTTTTATTACTATAACATAAAAAATATGTTGTTATTTACAAAATAGTCATCGTACAAAAAAAAAAAAAAGACAGGCTTCAAAAAGTTAAAGAGTCATGGCTTGCGTTTATTTGACAAAAATGTATCCTCATGATAGGCTCACTGTACATACACCTGTTAAAAGTAAGAGAAACTAGTAAAATATAAATTAATACGAATTTAGGCATGTTATCATCCCGAACTACAAAATGTTAAGCAACACAAGCTTTTTACATGTAGGTATCCGCTAGGGCTCCTGCCGAATATCATATTTTTACTATCCGGACATATCAGGCTTCGGCCAAATATCGGAAAATACCATTCGGTGCACCCCTAACAAATTATATTCAATCGAACTGCATTATTAATCCAAAGTTGAATTAGCTCAGAACTAAGTTATAACAGACGTACTGTAAGCATCAGAGAGAGATAAGCCGCTTTTAATTTAGAATAATCCGTCTGCTTACCGTCACGTTCATTTCTTAACAAGCTAAAAATGAAATCTGATTTAATGATATTCCATAGATTTGTTACCTGCCTAGCTACTAGCATTTTTAATAAAGCTCATATTACCACTCTAGATAAAGCAGTGCGGTGGTACTCATGTTATGGAAGTTCTTTCTCCCACTTACCATTCTTGGATGAAGTTGAAGCTTTGAACACTAACTTATTGTTATTACGAAGACCTAAACAAAAGTTGACTGATTAGTATATCATTTATACATGATTAATTCATATTGTTTTATGTAGAGACGGTACTAGCTAAGGGGAGCTAAGCATTATGTAGCGACAGTGCTAGTTAAAGGGGGATAAGCATTATGTAGTGTGAGTACTAGCTAAGGGAAGATAAGCATTGTGTAGAGACAGTACTAGCTAAGGGGAGCTAAGCATTATGTAGAGACAGTACTAGCTAAGGGGAGCTAAGCATTATGTAGTGAGAGTACTAGCTAAGGGGGAATAAGCATTATGTAGTGTGAGTACTAGCTAAGGGAAGATAAGCATTGTGTAGTGTGAGTACTAGCTAAGGGAAGATAAGCATTGTGTAGCGACAGTACTAAGTAAGGGGAGCTAAGCATTATGTGGAGACAGTACTAGCTAAGAGGAGCTAAGCATTATGTAGCGACAGTACTAAGTAAGGGGAGCTAAGCATTATGTAGTGAGAGTACTAGCTAAGGGAAGATAAGCATTGTGTAGCGACAGTACTAAGTAAGGGGAGCTAAGCATTATGTAGTGAGAGTACTAGCTTAGGGAAGATAAGCATTGTGTAGAGACAGTACTAAGTAAGGGGAGCTAAGCATTATGTAGTGAGAGTGCTAGCTAAGGGGAGCTAAGCATTATGTAGTGAGAGTACTAGCTAAGGGAAGATAAGCATTGTGTAGCGACAGTACTAAGTAAGGGGAGCTAAGCATTGTGTAGTGAGAGTACTAGCTAAGGGGAGCTAAGCATTGTGTAGAGACAGTACTAGCTTCTTAGCTACGTTCCTTGGGATTTCCTTTAATAACGTGACCGTTCATTCAAAAAGCTTAGATTTGAAATAGCTTAGAGGCGCAATAACAGTAGAGACTTACTTCAACATTGCTTAGTACAGTGGTTCTAGTGCCAGCGACATTGGGCTGTTCTTTTCTGTTGGTACAGTTTTACTTTTGATCTGCTGCTTCTGGTTTGTAGGTAAACTCGCCATACACAGCCATCAACATTACAATAGCACAGCAACCTTTTTTCTTCTACGTCAAGATTATTAACTTAATCGATCTTAGAATCGCATTTTATGCTTTACAGCTCACATTTAAGGATTATACCTTGCTTTCTTTCACCACCTAATCACGATATCAGACATTAGTCTATGCTCATAACACTATTTGTGATACATATTCAGTGACATCTAAATGTTCAATATATGTCAGATTAAAATATTTAGCGAGGGTTGGCGCCACCAGGACCGGCCCTTTGCATAGACAAACTAGAAATCCGCCTACGGCTTCAGATTTGCGGGGAGAAGAAATAGCCAAACTTGTCCTCAAAGCTATTGTTGGAGTGCAATATGTTTTCAATAGCTAGTATAAAAAGATCTAACTCAATTGCAACGTTTATCGATTGCACTTGGAGGTTTGTAGATAATGACGAAAGGAGACAACATAAGCACATTTTAAAATCCCTGCATATATAAATATTCATGGCTTTTGTGTCAAAACGTATATCTTTATTTTTACATCAAATGTTAAATTTATAAAGACATGTATAAACAAAACATATATAAATATATATATTATTTTTCTGTTTCATTTGAGGCCACCAAATTCACTTGGTCTAGGGCCTACCATTATCTAAGGCCGGTCCCGAGTTTTCTGTACTTTCCCAACATTCTACGAGTTGAAAGATGATAAGGGACTACAACAGCTTTGTTGGGTGTCTCTATACTTCATATTGAGAGGAACATTTTTATTGATCTTTGTATAGTTGTATATAACATTTCATATTGAACTTTGTATTGATATATATAATTTCATATTGAACTTTGTATTGCTATTTATTAAAAGGAGAGAAAATAAATAAAAATGTACCCTTGGGCAATAAGCGACTAAAAACAAAAGACACAGTATTAGCTTGCAGCACTAGTTCAAGCCTGCAGCTGTGAGTCTCATGCTGTAGTCCGCGGAACACCACAGGTCAGCGAGAAGAACTTTGTGGGTCCGAAAATAATATACCATTAAAAAAAAAAACCTCTTCGCTAAAATCCAGTTTATCATATCGAATCATCTGTTAAATAATCAACTCGCTCCTCACTACTACATCTATTACGTCTTTGACGACCTAATTGAGGCAGCGTTTTTTGAACAATGATTGCTAATAGTCCTGTGATAGTATTTGTATTTTTCCAAGAATATCCAAGTTACTTATTTTACAAACTAATCAGCGTCGTTATTTCAATTTCTCACGCCGTTCGAAGAAGAAAGCTCTAAGAACCAACGCCAGGTCGATATCAGTCTGGTTACTATTCGTACACATTTTATGATTAACTAGTCGACCGGCGGCGTAGCATACGCTTTTATTTAGCAGGGCCATTGCAACCTATGCGACCGGAGTGGGCCCCGCACTTTTATAGGACCCGCGCTAATTTTAGGTATATAAATTATTAAAATAAACCATTTTATAATATATAACAGATTTCCCGCGGCCTTCTGTCGATTTAACAAAGATGTTCTGAAAATCTCCTGAAATTGCAAAATATTCGAAAAAGTCCTGGAAATATCCGAACACTATCAACATCTTTTGAAATCTCATACAAATCTCCTGAAATATATAGACGAAAATTGTCACTTTTTTTTACTCTAAAATAACTCCCTCCGTCCAAGTTAAAAGAGTGATATTTCCATTGTGTCCTAACTCTTGAGCGTGCTCTGTCACCTCGAAAATTACTACAGAGTAGATTACTTCCCCCTCTCCCCCCCCTATTTTTTTTAACCTGAGGTAGAAATATATAAAAAGTAAAGAGTGAAATTGCAACGGTCCGACCCCCTGCTATTTTGTGTTCTCCCCTCCCCCTTTTTGTTTTCTCTTGGACTTTCCGCAGAGTGATCTTTCTTTTACTTCTTTACTTCTTAATATTTTTCAAAGCTCTAGAGGGAAGAAGAGAATTATATATATAGAGAGAGAGAGATTGTTACGTTCTACAGTTGTAATTCGTGTTAGTACAATGTTTTTTCTCTCGTCCATCTAATAGATTATAGATAAATTTTTAAGCGGGTACAGACATCTGAGAAGACATGTGAGAATAGGTACTAAGGTAGTGGCCTGGGCCGATGATCTAATATTCCTTAAAGAGAAAAATAACATAAATTGCATAAATTACATAAAATTTAGTAAATATGCTACTAAATATTTACAATTCGGATTTATATCAAAACAAATGCGACAGCGATTAGCCACAATGTGCCGTATGTTTCAGTGTGTCATTTGTTTCAGTGTGTCATATGTTTCAGCGTGTCATTTGTTTCAATGTGTCATATGTTTCAGTGTGTCATTTGTTTCAGTGTGTCATATGTTTCAGTGTGTCATTTGTTTCAGTGTGTCATTTGTTTCAATGTGTCATATGTTTCAGTGTGTCATATGTTTCAGTGTGTCATATGTTTCAGTGTG
>JADKLZ010005243.1:31042047-31053690 GCA_021533235.1 Biomphalaria straminea
AGCCGATTACAACATTACCGGACTTTATAGCCGATTACAACATTACCCGACACACCTTGTCGTTAGGCAGATGATTGATCAGAACAGCCTTTTGACAAAGATTATATCAAGTCTCTCTGTCTGTCTGTCTGGTACGACTTTTGTACACGTTATTTCTAGCACACCCAATCTCGCATCCACTTGAAACGTTACACGCCAATTTTTGCACCTCTTATATCTTATCTTATCTTATACAATGCAGACGTTACTTCAAAAAAGAAGATGATTACGTCCTAAGCGTAATGCATTCAGTCAAGCATGTTAACCAATGACTTCAATTCCGCCAAGTCACTGGTTTTCCTGGCTAGCTCAGGCAAAGGATGAATTAATAACAAAAGAAATTAACCCATTGGTGAACTTATTATTGGTAATAATTTCTTTGGTTTGGTTCCGAAAAGAGGAAGAAAATGCTACGTATTCAAAAATGTGGCTGTATATGTACAGTTTTTCCCCATTACATTGTTAAACGTTATTTTTCCCATTTCCTATTCTAGGATCAAACTAAAATTTCACACAAATATTCATAGTTGCTGTGGCTGAGTGGTAAAGAGGGTCGCTTCCGAACCGTTGGTCTCGTGTTCGAATCCTGGTGAACATTGGGATTTTTTTTGTATCGTGATTTTTTGGGCGCCTCTGATTCTACCAAGCTTGAATGGGGAAACCTTAAGGCGGTTGGTCGTTGTGCTTGACACATGACACCCTCGTTAACCTTGAGCCATAGAAACGAATGATCTTAAAATCATCTGCCCTATAGATCTCAAGGTCTGAAAAAAAAAGGAGGGGGTTGGTGGAACTTACTTCATAGTCCATGAAAATAAATGAATCAATCTAAAATTTAGTCAATTAGTTAATCAATCATAAGTAATTAGTTAATTTATTTTTATATAAAAAGGAAGCGTATTCGGATGTGGGATATATGCCAATGATTTTGCGGTTCATCCCTTTAGATAATGTTACTTACTCTCTCAATGAAACATCAGACAACGTAAGTGCACTAGATATTGATCACGAAGCCTCAGAGGGCAGGTAGCATCGTTTCAGCTCTTAAGTGCACGTTTATGTTTACAATGCACAAGTGACTAGTGGGAGCGATACGCACAGGGTGACACCCTTCCTAGTAACGCCACTGGAATACACTTACCTATTCCATTGAGCTCGTCCAACTGTTGCTCTATGGCTGTGAAAGCAATCTTTTTCTCTTCTGTCAGGATTTGCTCCTTCTCTTCAATCTCTACTTTCTTCTTGGGCATTCTGCGGTCTGACCTAGTCTCTGGGCACTAAATTAACTTACTTCAACGGAATTCAAGGACTGGAGAGTGGTATATGTTAAATGATGGTGTTGTTAACTCATAAGATAAAGAACAAATAGTTAGAAGTAAAATATGTGGAACGTTATTGAATGAGCTAATATCATGAACACTGAAAAAAATAACAACATTGAAATCAAACAGTAGCTCAAGCGAGACCAATCGTCATAGAGGGCCAGAACACTGACCTGCAACGTCACAGCCTCTAGGCTTTGGAGACCAATAGCTGGTTGCCACGTCACGGGTCAGCATTGAAACCTACTCAAACGATTGGTCTCGGTTCAAGTATAGATTATGAATAGCACAGGATAACTTTAAATTCCTGATTAACGCAATTGAATGTTGTATTTCTTTTCATATATCGAAAACTGTCTTGCTTTATGTTAGTCTTCAAGTAAGGCAATCGTCCAATATTTCAAATTAAAAATTAGATCTAGATTTAAGCTTATATTCCAAAGATAAAAAAAAAAAATTTCCTAGTATTTCTCAAATGTAATATCCGTATATAAAAGACAATATAGATATTCAATTATTATATACTCATAATTACAAATAAATAATTAACCTAGTCCTAGCTTAAAGAATATTTATTTTTATATTCTATATAGTATATAATGTCTTCCTTGTAGTCTAGTCTAAGATTTAATTATCAACAGGTTTGTAAGTAAACTATGGTGTCGTATATCTAGAAGTCTATTTAATGATAATCTTATTCTAGATCTAATCTGATTACTTTTTTTTATTTTAAAGTTATATATAAATATAATAGAGACAACTTTATCCAGATTTATAATAACATTAATATAAATGTTAATCTAGAAATCTGTAATTTTTCTTAACATTGGGACGGAGACTTACTATTCGTATGTTCATACCTCATTCACAAAAATTCGTACGAAATCCTCTCCCGAGGACAGAAGCTGACGGGAAAATCTAAATACACCACGTGGTTCAATGCTTGTTAACGATTGGTCAACCAACGAGGTCCGCTAATAATACTTAGTCTTGTATTCGAGTTCGAAGATAAAAGAAGAATACAGTTTTTCCAGTGGGTACGAAGCCCCAGCTGTGACCTCAAGCTTCAACCAGGTGCTTTTTTCTAAGTCACTTAAAGCAAGTTGGCACCTAAGCTGGTCTTTAAAGCGTTTCTTATCTTCTTATCTTATATAATACAGACGTTACTTCAAAAAAAGAAGATAATTACGTCCTACGCGTCATGCATTCAGTCATGCATATTTACCAGTGACTTAAATTCTGCCAAGTCACTGGTTTTCCTGGCTAGCTCAGGCATCCCATTCCATGCTCTAATGGCACTAGGGAAGAAAGAGCATTTGTACAGATTTGTCCTAGCATATGGGACGAGGAATGTGCCTTTATCTTTGTGTCTTTCTGAGTATTTTATTAAGTTTTGTTTTTGTATTTGGAGATTATGGTTCAGTGTTTTGTGTATAATTGCTACTTAACTCTTAAGTCTTCTATCCTGAAGGCTTTCTAAATTTAGTGATTTGTTTCCGTGGTACACCTCTGTTACGTCGACTACCTTTCAGCTCACCAAGAAGTACGGCTTTTGGCATACGTTCGTCACCCATACGGGATACGCGCCCTGCCCAGCGTAACTATCGGAGCATACGATGTCCCTCTATACTGTCTATACCTGCGTTAGCAAGGACATCGCTGTTTGTAGCTGTCCATCAGATCTAATCTATAATAGATGTAGTATTCTAGATCTATAGTAGATTCTTATATTTGGCACACCGAATTAAGGAACTAGGTTAATTTTTTTTTTAATTCGTCAAGGCTTAAGTTACAAAAAAAAACTGAAAGCAGATTCCTATTCTGCAACTAAAGGACTATAAAAGTAGCAGTGTTTCTTTGAATTAACACTCATAGTCAAGATTTTATTTTAAAATACACTAGGTCACATCATGCTCATATACTGCACGCAGTTTTTGTGCTTTCTCCTTTAGCGCATAGTGAGCACCGTCAATAAACACCACTATGTAATTACTAATAGATATATCTTAATCCCTTATATGGGCATTATGAGTATGAATTGCCGGGGGAGGTTAAAACAATATCTTTCATACATGGTTTCCGAGAATCTCAAAAACTGCCCTCTGCTTTGGAAAAGTGGAACAAAAATACAGGAACTTATCTAAAATTGGACATGCGCAGTCCCGAAACGTCGTTTTTAGCTCCAAGCATACAAACTAATGAGTTATAAACAAAAAAGCGACTTGTTTACTGAAGGAGAATCGGATGACCTGTGCCACATATAAGAACCTACTATACTAATCTATAGTATAGATATTAGATCTATAATTTAAATTTAAATTACATCCTACACTTATGCCAACCTTTGTGTTAAGGAATACCGTTCGATATATGTTGATAAATGACACATAGTATCAACATAAAATATTAAATATATTTAAAGCCAATTCCATATTCTTACTCTAATTTTTTATTTTCTTTATTTCTTCAGGCGAAGTCTTCACTAGAAAGTGGACGCCATGGAATTGTATACAAGGAAGTGACGTGCAAAGTTCAAACCAAGAGAATTTCCTGTTGAAGTAGTTCCACACACACATCGATGACGTCAATTTAGGTGCTTTCTGTTTTTTTCGAGCTTCATCGACAGTTACTTGACATAGTAAGCTACCTGAATGTTTTTATGTATAAGAGGAAATCAATGGCTCAATAAGTTGCATAAAGGAGGTATTGTATTTTTAAAAGTTTTTTGTTTTTTTTTTTGTTTCTCAAACCTACTTCTTTCTTCTTTTTCGTTCTTATTTTATGTTGGAGCGTTCAGATGACTAGACCAATTCATGAGATGAACTGCGCAGTGGTTTCTAAATCAGGGAGCTCTCCATAATATTTTCATTCTCTTGTGGTGTTTTAGAGCAAGCGTTATATACGGCATATGGTAAAGAGAGCAGTTTTGAAGGACATGGTCATCATTCTCTGGTGACACTCCACCTGGGCAGATTTCACTAGTTCCAATTTTGTGTTTCCGGAACATATGTTGTCTCATTTTGCTATGTCCAGTCCTGAGTCGAACGATTTGCTAGGCATCGTCTTTCTTTTGATTCGGATGAGAGGTTGTCCCGTTATCAAAATCGTTATCTGCAAAGCTCTAATGTATATTTAAGTCAAAATTAAGTGCGCTCAAAAGACAATGTAATTTTACAGTATCAAGACAATCCAGTTCTTTACTACAGCTAAATGAATCTTATTATCATTTATTGAATTTTAATTTACTTAAGGTTGTTATCACCGGAAGAGGTAATTTCTTTTAAGCAAACCGTTACCTTTAAAATGCTTCCACTGCGTCTTCTAAAGCACCAGACAGCCAGTTTAACTTTAGGCCATCATGTGCCATTCAGAAGCCCCACACGTACAAAATATCTTTCAATAATGTAGAAGTTATTTCTTTTTTCGATATCGATCAAATCATACTGTAGATTGCACCGACAATAGAATGACTCGTTGGTTATTTTTCTCTTAATGATTTATGTTTTTTTTTTAGGTTCAATAAATAATTGTTTAAGGTTTCAACTTGATCCGAGAATGAATGTGTGGAAAAAAACGTGTACAATTAAACTAGGGGACAAGACTCTACATGTTAGGCCATATCTGTATTTACTGAAGGATTAATTGTCCTTGTTGTATCTAACAAAATATATTAGTTACCAGTAACTTAGTGGTTATTTGGTCAATTTTATTTATTGTTTCATGTTCTTGGCAATGAATAATTGTGAAAAGCTTCAAACTTGATACGAGACTGTGTGTGGGACAAAAAGGGTTTTTAAACATTTTTACCAGACTTAATTCTTTCTCTCCTAATCGACGATACCATCGTTGATTTTGATCTCATCAAATTAAATTAATGTTTAATTTTTTTGAACTTTACTTTGAATTATATAAAAAGAGCATGCATTTCCCTTTAATTCTATACCAAATACAACATTTTCTGGTAACAAACAACAAAGCTATCGAAGCCCAATCATAACAGGGGTATTGAAATAGTAATGAGCAAAATGAAGAATTCCTTCAAAACATGGAAAATAATTACGGAGAGAAAGAGTTAATATAAGTTGTGATGTAAAAACAAAAATAGAAGAGGAGCTATTTTCACCTTTGTGTCCCAATGTATTCGTCCTCTGACTTGATGCGGAAGAGGATCTTCAAACCTGAGGTGCCCTAAATATCACAAAATTAAAAATCCTAGTCTCCACCAGGGGGCGTTCGGAAATACCACTCATCCACCGTGCTGACATCTTACATAATTATTTCTTTTACCAGACAGAATAGGGGTCATGGATTAAGCTGAGATCTTACACAATTATTTCTTTTACCAGATAAAGGTGTAGTTTTGTTTTTTTTTTTCGTTTTTTTTTTTTTTTTTTTTTTAAAATGCACTATTGGTTATTAATTATTTTGTTTGGTATCTTGTACAAAGGAAAAAAAATTGTACTTGACAGATGTGGTGGAAAAAGTGGAGTTAGTCCCATTGAGAAATCTTGAGCCCTAGAAGTTTTCTGAAAGACTAAAGAGCATTGTGTGTGTGTTTATGTAATTGAACTTGCATGTGTATGTGAGATTACAGACTTGAAAGCGTTCAATTGAAAAGCGCTATTATCTCCTCTTGGCTAATTATGTTAAGCTGACATGTTTAGTACCTATAGTTGAATCGTTCTCATCGATCTAATCGTTCACCTTGGCGTCTCAGGGCTACTTTCGTTAACTCTTACGTAAAAGGCACGAAACTAGTTGCTGGACATTTCACATTCTACAACTGTTTACTTCTATTCAATAAATAATCAACGTGACACCATGCGTCATTCGTGATAGACGTTGTCACTGTGTGATGTAACGTGACACTAATCTGTCAATAGATGGCGCGCTCTAGATGAGATCAACTATCTCCAGCTATGTGAGAATACAACATATTGAATTGGTCTCGACAGGCTATAAATGTTTGGTAGACTAGACCAACTATTCATCTCAAGCCCACAGTTTCCCAAATCAGAAGACGCAAGACTGTAAAATGGCAAACAAGTTGTTGATAACTTTGGCAGTAGTCTTAGCCTGTCACACTGCGTCTGCTAACTTTTTCTCTTTCTTTGGCAATGGTAAGTATCTGACATTATTGTTGTCAATTCATATAAGACAGTGGTGCCCAGTCTAATTCGACCTGCGGGCCATTTAATTTCCGACACTCGTATCGCGGGCCACATGACCGAAAAGATACAGAAATCGAACTAAAATTTTAACCAGCAATACTTTCTTTACTAATCAAATATATTTGCTTATTATCATGTCCCACAAAATAGTATAGATACGTTCACGTTTCCAGTTAGATTGTAAGTCTAGTCCCGTTTCATGTTATTGGTCATATGGTACCAATCCATCAGAGAAAAGTTTGGGTCCTTTCGTACGTAGAATAACTTTATCAATCTTTTTGGAGAGGGGATTTTCTACTTTTGTGCCGTCGTTTCGACGGGCCGGATGGAACCACTTCGCGGGCCGGATCTGGCCCGCGGGCCGTAGTTTGGGCATCACTGATATTAGACATTAATCTATTCCATTTGAAAACGATTGCTTCTTCCTAAGCTGGGCCCTATACGGTGTTGACAAAGAAAACTCAATATCTGTCAGGAAAACACACAACAATTTACTAATGCAGGACAAGTCACAAAAAAATGTGTTGTTGTTTTTTTTTACAAAGCTTGTATCAACACTCTGTCTGTCTGTCTGTCTGTCTGTCTTGTCAAAATTGTGTCCATGTTATTTCTCCCACACCCATTCTCGGATCTAGCTGAAACTTCGTACAATTATTCAATGACTTAAACATGAATTTTTTTTTTTTAAAGTAAGCAATTAGATAATTAATAACTATTTATTCAATATTTTTGTTTAACAGCAACAATGGAAGCTAATACTTAAGTATTCACAGATATGGCAAAGCTAGTCCCTCTTAAATAATTGTTAACTCTATTTTTCCCTTACGTATTTTATGATCAAGTTGATATTTTAAACAATCGAGAAGCGTGGTCGAGAGGCCAAGTGCGGCTTGAGCTTGGCTTGGCTTGGCTACCTAGAAGGGGGCTCGAGGTTCGACACCCGACTCGGGCAGAGTTGTGTTTACTGAGTGCCCAAAGGCAGCACGGGAAACCAACTCCTAGATACCCCCTTCCCCGCCACTGGTCCACAAATGAGATTGGACCAAAGCGCTCTGAGCATGCTATAAGCATGAAAGTAGCGATATATAAAAGCTATAATAATAATTAATTATTGCAATAAAACATGAATCGATAAAGAAAAATACTTAAGTAGTCAATTAATTATTGTTAATTAATTATTTTGTTTGATATCGTGTTAGGGATATGGGCATTCATGGTAGATATATTTTTAAGAACGTAGTTCTTCCCCTTTAGATAAGCTTTGTTTTTAAAGGATTTTTTAAAAATTCTCCTTTTTCAAGACAATTCAGTTGACCAACTTTTGTAAGAGCGATTATTTGCTTATCACTAATGATATTTAAAAGGGAGCTTTTTTTTCCCGACCAACACCCCCTTTTTCCAGGAAAAAAATCCTTTAAAAGCAACTGTATAAATGTACTCGGAGTATATATAATTCCACCGATTGGCCTGACATATATTTATTTATTTAATTCTGAATACATGTGGGAATACCCGTTGACGTATGTGTGTTCAATATATAGAATGTCTTGAAGTACAGGCCAAATGTAATTTTATAGATATGATTTCTTAGATCTTTACTAGGATTCAAGCCCTGGTATCCCCGGTTCGGAAGCCTCCAGTAAACAATACTATCCAAATAAATCCAGGATATTTATTACTGATTTTTAAATTCAGGGGATTATATGTGTAACAACAGTTTTATAAAGAGTATATTAAATTTAGGTCACTGGTAAATATGCATGACTGAATGTATGACGCGTAGGACATAATCATCTTCTTTTTTTGAAGTAACGTCTGTATTATGTAAGATAAGATAAGATCATAAAAAGTCAAGTAAACAGTTATATAAAAGTCTAGTAAATCTTTTTTGGAAAGAAAAATAGCTTTTTTTTTAAATAAATTTTGAATGGTTATTTGTTTCTTTCATTTTTCAAAACTTCTTTCTCAAAAATTGCAGCCAACGGAACGAATGTTTTCCAAACACTTCAAAATCGAATCCAGGCAAATCTCCAAGCACTGAAGGCAGCTGCTGCCAACAGCACAACGACGCAAGCCAACTCTTTCCTCTCAACATTAGCGGCCAACTTACAAGCACTGAGTAAGTGAAGAAGATGTCTTTGTCATAACTAGCGAATGTACAAGTCAGAGCAAAATAAAGAATATAAGTTAAGGGGAGGTATCCCTGAAAATCTTATTTTTGTTATTTCTAAAGCTAGGCCTTTGAAAATTGGTATGGTAACATATAATGATATTCTAAAATAAATAATGCTGAAAAAAAAGTTTTTTAAAATGATGGTTGCCATGGTAACGGCGGCCATATTGTTTTTTGTGTACAAATTAAAACTCAGATTTTGTAAAAACTATTGATCAGAATTACATGAAATTAAATTAAAACATAAGAGATAAGGATTCTCTAAAAGGCATCAAATCTAGGACTATAGATTTAAGTATGTTTAATTCTTTACAAATTTTTGAATTTTTAGTATATTTTTTTCATAAAAAAATATGAAAAATATTAATTAAAATTATTTATTTAAAAAAGTAAATAAATTTAAAAAGAAAAACTCTTTGATCGAGTAAAGTAAATTATGTCCTTAAGAAGTGTTTAAAATTTCATGAAAATCTATCAAGTAGTTTAGGATACATTCTTCGTAAAGTATAGTGACATTTGCAAAAACTAACATTTTGAGAAAAATGAGTTTAAAGAATATATTTTATATAGAATTTGTTTACAATGCTGTCATAACAATTGCCTAAAACATGTTTTAGGCACAGAATTAAGCAATAAAAATGATTGTATTGTGATGATAAATGATTGCTCTACTTAATTATGTTATTAGTTAAAAATCGATATCCTAGACCTTGAACTTGATTTTCTCTAGGGATTACCGATCAGATGTTGCCAGCGTTACGACCAACCGCCTTTGCTTTCCCCAACGAAGGACAAGGTTGAGTTACAGTTTCCTTAAACTCGTAAAATTAAAAATCCCAGTCTTCACCGAGATTCGAACTTAGGACGTTTCGGTTACCACTCAACCAACACATCCCTTTCGTCTTGTATTCTGTATTGAAATAATTTGAGCCGATTCCTTCCGGTAACTAGGGATACAAGTTAAGCATTTATTAAATCTCTACATTCGTGTTTTAAATGAACATTTTGTAACAATCTTTTCAGATCAGACCAACATAAATCCACAGTTCAATTTGGCGAACGCAAAGTTCCTCTTGGCACAAGCACTGGCCAGAGCGAGAGGGAATCCCATCTTACACAACCTGAGGACTTTAATACAAAACGCTCGTAAGTTAACTCTTTCTCACCGTAATTATTTACCACATTCTGGTGGAATCAACGTTGCTATCGTCAGTTAGGAGAGCAAGAGTTAGCTCCTCCGTTTTTCCTCCCAATTTTCGACGCCTCCACCCCTTTCTTAAAAACATTAACTTTCCCTTCAGACCGTTGGGGGGCAGTCTCTGAGTTTGTGTGAACAACATAGTCTCTCTCTCTTTTAATACTCATGTTTCCATCTGATTAACCTTTTATCTCTCCCTCTAGTTGCAGCGGCTAACGATGGTGCTACAGTTCCGGTAAGTAGATAGATCTCTTTCCTTTCCCTCTGAATGCCAAGGGTTAAAACAAATCGTTCGTGTTGACGCCCATTACAAAATCTTCCAATGATATATAATAATGAGAGCGCGGTGGCTGAGCGGTAAAGCGTTTGGCTTCCGTACTGGAGGTCCCGAGTTCGAATCCTGGTGAAGGCTGGGATTTTTATTTCGGGATTTTTGGGCGCCCTTGAGTCCACCCAGCTCTAATGGGTACCTGACATTAGTTGGGGAAACGTAAAGGCGGTTGCTCGTTGTGCTGGCCACATGACACCCTCGTTAACCGTGGGCCACAGAATCATATGATCTTTACATCATCTGCCCTATAGACCACAAGGTCTGAAAGGGGAACTGATACATGTCAATCTTTAAATTAGCTATCAAGACATTTCACTTTAGTCGAGAGTTTGCTTTTTATTTTTGTTGGAAAATGGTCTCATGAATAATTGATACCATTTCATATTAAGCGCTACTTTTATCTGTTTTTGTTTAATTGGGTGCTTTTTTTAAAAAAAGAAATCTTACCAAGCTAAATTAAAAAAAAACACTTTTATTTAAACAAAGCTTATATTGAATGCACGGAGAATACAAACGTCATAATTCTGCCATATCTATTAAAAACAAAATCAATTAATTACTACTTATTGATTACCTTTTTTTTCTTGCTAATTCATGTATTGTCATCGTCAATTAATAATTGTGGATAATTTTAACTGAATCTGAGAATGGAAGGTGGGAAGAAACAAAGAGTAACAAATCTACCCAGACAGACAGACTGAAAGACAGACAGACAGACATAAAGACACTGACCATTCTCATATCAAGTTAAAATTGTGCACAATTATTTATTGTTCATGACAACGTATAAATCATTCAAACAACAACACATTAGTTAATCAATTGGTGATAATTGATAACATCTCATTCATATAGAAACATGGGATATAAACCATGCAATATTGAGGGATATGCCTAATATTTAGATGGTTCAATCCCTTTACTCAATATAAGCTTTGATATCAAGAAACAATTTGTTACTTCTCTACATAAGATAATAGGCCAACCTTGTTATCTAACACTGACACTTATCTTATACTTTTGTTACAGCTAAGTCAATAATTATGCTGCTGACAGTGTTTCTGGTGCCAATAGCCTGAGATGTAATAATACAGTTTTAATAAAGATTTTTTTCAATAAGATCACACTTTTATGTCACGACTAATTTTATAATTAACTAATTAATTAAAATTAATAAAATGTATAATTAACTAAAATTACGAACATATGCCAAAGGCAGTCTTTTTTTGGTGAGCTAAAAGGTGGTCGACGTAACAGAGGCGCCCCCGGAAACGCTTCAAAGACCAGTTTAGGCGTCAACTTTCCTTGGCTGACATAGAAGAGAGCACCTGGCTGCATGCGGCGTCGGAACGAGACAGCTGGAGGTCACTCACGAAGGCCGCGGGATACACATTTGAGACCAAAAGAAA
>JADKLZ010005243.1:31070051-31109588 GCA_021533235.1 Biomphalaria straminea
ACTATATTTTGTTAAAAATGTGTTTGATTTCTTTTAAAGCAATAGCTTAACAGACAAATAATTATAGGGATGTTAAATCGACAGGATGGCGCGGGGAATGTGTTGTAATAAAATGGCTTAATTTAATAATTTTTACACTTTAAATTAGAGCGGGTCCTATAAAATTGCGTGTCCTATGAAATGCGGGCCCCACTGCGGTCGCCGGCCCTGGTAAATAGCGGCATACGCTATGCCGCCGGTCAACTAGTACGGATTTAATCCCTTTATTACGCTTTGATATGTTTGTCTCCCTTTTGCCATCTTCGGGTTGATGGAAATTTCGCATGTTTTTTTATTGTCGATGATTACACGAATCAATTCAAAAACTAACAATTATTAATCAATAAGTTCTAATTAATAAAATGTGTTTTCAATAGCAGAGAGGGAGCTATACCCTGCCATTTTCAGATACGTGACAGTAATTTGTGGTTCTTTTCATTAGATTAGCTTTGTTTTTGAAAAGTTATATTTTCCGTTGCTTGTTTAATATATTAGTTATTTTATTTCAACTTTAGTTTTAAATTGTCTATATTATAATACAAATTCAGAGACAATTCCGTTTACAAAAAGTTATTCAAGTTATTTTAATTTTTTTTTATTTTGATAAAATACGCTTATAGTTGTCTACCAGCAGTTTGGCGCCATAAGTCAACGACCTTCAACAACACTAAAGTAATTATATTTGTTTTCATTTAGGTTGTTACGTATTTTTGTTTAAATAAACTTTGAAAATGGACCAACTAACAACAACCAACAACAACTTCAAACAACCATCAAACATTTCTCTTATGTTGAAATTGTTTCTTTCCTTGCATCATTGATTTTATCTCTACAAACCAAGCCTTCATTGTCATCCTTAACACTCAAAGATCCAAGCACCATTCTAAAATATCAAAATCTTTTGAGTCTCCATAATTCAATACTATCTTGGGTACATGTATAACATTTACCGCATCCCTTTGATCTGTTAGTAATATTTCTAGAAATCTAGATACTATATGTCTTAAAAATCTAGTCATTAAAAAAATTACTAAATCATAAACTTGCTTTTCTTTATCCTTTTTAATATTATAGAAAATGGCATTAAAAAAACAACAATTCTCTCAATGTAGATAGTAGGCATTTATTATTATAAACTATTGTGCCTACAGGGGCGTAGCTAGGAATTTTCCATCACATGGGGGGCCGGGGGGAATACCTTTATGGGGGGCCCCTGCATTTTGAGTAATATTTAATTTTTATTTTAAAAACAGTCATTTGGGGCATCCCTCAAGTAGGGGAACGGAAGATTTTCAATTTCTCCTCCCCTCCTTCCCACACCCTAGCTACGCCACTGTGTCCCTAAGAAACAAATTTTAGATACTATAAAGAATATTTCAAATTGTATATGATTTAATTCTCTTTACTTTTCTTCTTCTAGGGTTACTAGGGCATGTAACGGATTGCCGGAGTTAAAATAACTACAGAATTACTAATTATTATAAACAGTGGCACTAAAAGCAACACTTCTCTCAATGTAGATAGTGTTAATTTATTATTATACGCATATATGCCTCAGATAGAGTGATTTTAGAATACTATAAGGGAGCATTTCTAATTTTTATATGCTAAACTCATGTAAGTACTTCCCCAATAGACATAAATAAATATAGACTGGAAAAAGGAAGTAACTTCATGTAACTTGAGAGCATGTATATCTATTGAATTCGGATTCCCGAATCATGAAAAATTTAAAAATTGCATGATCTTCAGTCTTAGAGATTAAATAAAATTTATAGATATAAATAAAGTACACACAATTGCAATTCACAAATTCTAGTTTCATAAAACTCTCTTATTGACCAGTCTGTATTTATTTATATCCATGACTTAACCCTCTTTTACGACAACAATAGTATAGAACGGATTCGTGGCGTTAGTCAGAATAACTAAAGACTTACTCTAGTTTTAGTCTTTGTTAAACATGTAGATCTACAGTAGTTAATAAGTGATTAGAAATCTTATCTTATCTTATGAAATACAGACTTGGGAGCGTGTAATGATGTAATACTCTGTGAGTAATGTCTGTCATTTATAAGGTAGAGACAAGTATATAATGAATCCTTATTGTAACTTTTTTTTATGAAATAATTATTATTATTCTTTGTTACTGTATCTAAGTATAACGATTATTGAATGGATAGAAATTATATAATTATCTTCTATCCACGTCCATGTTAAAGTGACACGCCTTGACCTCCATACTTCTGCTGCTAAGTCAGTGGCATTTCGACCCAAGAAGTTGGAGAGTGATCTCCATATCTCAGTACTGGAAGAAATTGACACTTGGAAACATTGAAAGGCAAAGTGTTTGTCAGAAAGTGTTTTTTCTTCAAGTGTTTTTCTGTGAATATTGCTTAATTGAATCGGTTACAGCGCAATGACATTTATTTATTTTTTTTAAATAATATTTATCTGGCAATGTTTCAGTTTTTCATTTTTAATATTCCCATATCATCTTTATCTTGGGTGCTTTGATAGCTCTTGTAAAAATTTCCTCCACTTTTGCTGGTCAATATTTCTTACATGAAACATGCTATAGATTTTTATGTATTATTATGTTTATTGATTACGGTCAAGTTATACAACATTTTTTATGATTATTGAAAGAAGCAGTAACAGAAAAAAAAAACACTCTAAATGTATTGTTTTAACTCTGCTCCTACTCCGACGCATACGGTGTGTACCAGCGCGCTGATACACATTATGTATGAACAGATTTAGATGGATTGTAAAAATTGTATAAGACAACTGAGTTCATTCAAGTAGTTTGAGAAGAAGCGGAGCTAAAGGCTGACCGTGTCAGTGTGTTTATGATGTCCTTTAAATAAACCCCTATCCTCGTTAAGTTGCCTTCCTAACAGTTATTACAATGTACATATCTATAATAATCTATATACATATATAATATACTGATTAGGGTGAATTAACACTTTTGCTATTATAACAGCATATAAGCTATACTAATAATGCATAAACGTATCTTCGAGTCCAAAGATTCATGAGGAATGCAATATTTCCCGTGGCTACGCAGCCCCAACCATGTTCAACGTAGACATTGCCATTTTTCGCGATTGATTTATATTTTATTTTCGCCATCGTCTTATCTCCTCGGCAGTGGATTTTCTTCTGGCCTTAAATGTGTATCCCGCGGCCTTTGTGAGTGATCTCCAGCTGTCTCTTTCTGAAGACTCTTTATGCCAGTTGATCTCGTCTATGCCAGTTAAAGCTAGTTGGCTTAACTGATCTTTAATTTTTTTTGTGTGGAGCATCTCCACTGCATTGACCACCTGTCTACTCACACTATGTTTAGTTATATATTTGCATGAGTGATCTACGATGTTGTTGTTTCTAGAATATGTGTGTGATTATGAATCCTTCTAAAACAAATATGGACAAGCTCCAGACTTTTGTTAACAGATGCCTACGGCGGGTATTAGGAATTAGGTGGTCAGAAAAGATAACTATACAAAAGCCTATAGCCCAAAATATCACACAATGGAGGAGACACCCTGCGAAAACCAGCTACTAATGTTACAAGGCAGGCTCCCACAAGGAAAGGGGAAAGTGGGCAGACCCAAGCAAACTTGGAAGACGTCAGTCATCAGTGAAGCTGAGGGTACTGGAATGACATGGGAGCAGATGAAGAAAGCTGCTCAGAACCGAAATCGGTGAAGAGGTGTGGTTATGGCCCTATGCTCCCCTGGGAGCAGTGGTGTAGTAACCATGGCGCGAAGTGGTTCATTGCGCCCGGGCCCACGACCACTAGGGCCCCAAGCTGGTATAAGTAAGGGTATGTGTAGACTATAAGAGTTTCAATGTATCACATTATTACATTGTTTTAATTAAATCATCCTTATTTTTCTTAAATTTTTTCTGGTGTTCGAGCAAAATAACAATGCAATCTATTTAGAGGGAGGTGACTCTTAAATTGTTAGTTTCATTTAAATCTAACGTGTTAGATTTTTTTATTTAATAATAATAAAAAAAAACATTTGTCTTTATTAAATCATACAAATCAAGCTCGTGACCGTAATGGATGTTAATTTCTTGGCAAAGGTGATTTAAAACCCATCGTCTGCTAACTAGACGAAGCTGATGTAAAGGAACTATAGCCTTGTGGGAAGTGTCATACTCTCCATACCTATGGAGACCAATACACATTCAGAATATCTAAAGACTCAACATATGACCCGGAGTCCCGAAATGCTACATGGTTTAAAATGACAATGGCCCTTCCAATGATCTGTGGTGACCTTGTTTAGGTTAGAGATAGTTTTGTAAATAAATAAAATAAAATGTGCATTGTTTTTTACTATTTAGCGACTGTAAAATGTAAAAGTAGTGACGTAGTCAGATACATGAGAGCCTACATAATAGGAGAAACATATGGCTAGGGCTGGTAGAAATATGTATTGTGTATAGATTGCTAATTAAAAAGACGGATCATCCCCATATGTAAATAAACATTAGTTAAGCCTATATCGCGTAATTTAGCATATTTCATACAAACCCAAAAAATTCAATTAATTATTTATTTAGAACTCTTTTGTAATAAAATTGGTGGTTTCAGTAACTTTTAGGCGAATTAAATCATAGGCAACTTCCGTTTCCCGTTTCTTTAATCAACATGGCATGGTTTTATGCATCAGAAGTGAATTAAATTGTGCTAATTTGGATTTCCTCTAGAGGTAAGATACAGTGGCGTAGCTAGAGTATATGATGCCTGGTGCGGTACCTCATCTTGATGCCCCTCCCCCAAAACAAACAAAAAAAAAAAAAAAACAAACAACTAAATAAATAGTAACATTGCAAAACCTTACTTTTTTGTTCAAAATAATATGTATTCATTAATCAAATATTGTTAATTTAAAAAAATCACTTTTACATAAACATACTACAAGTGAGTTTTACGCGCTTTCTCGCTGGCCAAAGTATCAATAATTTAAATCAAAATCAATTTTTTTCCACCAGCTCTTGTTCAATGGACAAAATGGCCATATTAGTGGGTCGTAAATTTGTCATCGTTGATCGCAAATAATTCTTGATCAGTTTGGAAAAACTTGCGTATAGCGACGCTTACCGCAACAGTAAAAAATATGCGAATCATGATGACGATATTCGGGATTGAATCATCTAGCTGATATTTTTTTTTTAATTCAAGAGCCCAACGGGTCCTTGTTTTGGAATTTCAGAGGCTTCTGATGAAACTGTGACAAACCGTTGAAGCAGAAATTCATTTTTATCAATGTCGCTAGGAGAACTATCGAGATTGATTTCGACCTGAGGATTTAATAGCTGGGAAGGCGACAAAAATTCATATTTATCTGCTACATCATAAAGTTGCTCGAATCGGGGGATTATTTCTTGAACAATCCTGTCCTAGGTAGAATAAATTTCACTTCTTAGCTCTTCTTTGTGTGTAAGTACAGAGTCGTTACTTTTCTCTCCAGGCATCTTTTTCTTATGGCAACAAAAAAAATCAGATCTGAGCACACGCTTTCGGCAAATGTGATGCTGGCTTCAGCGATGTCCTCTCGATTGCTACTTAAAAATTTCTGTATTGTTTTTAGTTTAACTGAGCAGTCTCGAATAGACAATCCTTGTTTTTGAAGGTAGACTTGCACATCTTTAATTTCAGTTTGAACAGGAGCCCTAAATCCAAGATAGTTGAGAAAATTAAAAGAACTAATAGCAACTAATAATCGACCTGCTTCAGATCTAGTCGATGAATTTTCATCTGTGCTAGTAAATGTCTCCAGTTTCTATAATTTTAGAAAATGTATCCCTAACCATCTTGACGGCTTGTCCTCTGGCGCTCCAGCAGGCCTCAACTAAACGTTTAAGGCTAGCTCCTGTTATTTTGATGAGGATATCCCAGCGGTGTGTTGAAGTTGAGAAAAAGGCGTGTAAACGGTCCAGTGTACCAAAAAATGTTACCGAATAGACTTCAGCTTCAGCAGCTCGAATTCCTGCTAAATTAAAAGAATGGTTTTAGCAGGCAATAAATAGTGCTTTGTGATTGACTTCTAGAATACGTTTTTGGACACCGTAGTATTGACATTTCATTACCGCAGCATAGCCTAGAACCCTGCAGTCCATTATGTACAAGCAATCCGAACGCAGTTTCTCTAGAATCATCTCAGTGATTCCAGCAGCATGCTTGTTCTTTGTGTCGATGAAGTTAAGAAAAAACTCACGAACCTGCACCCCGTCATTATCCATGACAACGTACCGTAAAATTTGGGAAGTTTGATCCAGCTTTGAGATGTCAGTTGTACTGTCAAAAATAATAGAGAAAAATTTGGCTTGTTTTACTTGCTGTATTATTTGTTTGTTAACGTGATTTCCAAATAATGTAATAAATTCATTTTGAATTTGTGGAGACATGTATGTATTCGGTCTGGAACAAAGCTTAGTTCAAAGCACATGCTCCCTAAGATGCCCACGAAGTGTCAGAATTTGCTTTGAGAAAAAACGAACGATATCCAAGATTCTCTTCAGGTAGTCTCTCCTGTATAATCAAATCTTGGGTCTTGTTGTCAATACTTTATCCTGCTTTCTGTATTGTTTACACTGTCTGATGGTTCAGCTTCTTCAGTATAAATTTTTGAGAAGTGTACTAAAGACATGCTTGTGTGCTGTCCTTTAGTCTATAGAACCTGCGGTATGGAATTCTTTTCTTATTTTTTTATCATTCAGGATGTCGGCCTCGTCATTTTTCCTGGATTCAATGATAACCGTCAAGGAAATGAAACAAAATAGAGACATGACTAGTTTATAAATCGTTAGTTCATGTTTAAAATACAGTAGTTTATGTTTGTTCGTGTCTATACACTTAGTCGTTTTTACTGAACAGCTCAGGGAAATAGGAAATTAATACACACTGGGTGGATTTTGGGGCCCTTCTCCTCTTGGTGCCATGTGCGACCCGCACCACCCGCACATTGGTAGCTACGCCACTGGTAAGATATATTACATCCCCATTTAATATTATAACCTAAAAACACTATCGAAAAAAATATTTTCATATTGTAATAATAATAAATTAATAATTAAGCTAAATTTTTTTACTGTTATTAACAACGTTATTATTTCTAAAGCATTTAATTTTAACGGTATGTTGTAAATGTGCTACAATACGCATAAAGAGCATAATTGTTCGGTGGATCAGCTGTAATGGTCGATCTAGACATCTACAGATCTAGCTCTTTTTTATTGTACTATTGGCTGTCAAATAATTTAGAATAGTGTTTAATCACTTCAGTGGACAGTTTAAATGTATAGTTCTAACAGTTTTACATTCAGATTATCTGAATAGATCTAAAAAAAAAATTTAAAACATATCATACATTTTCACTAGACCTAGACTTAGACTAGACACTAGATCCTCTGATCATTTCAGGCTTTTGTCATTTTGGTTGTTTGTTTTATAACAATGCCTTATAGATCTAATCACTATTTTATATTTTTAATTTTCAGATCTAAAGATTGTCTATAGGTTCTCTGAATCCAAATAAATCTTCTATAGAGGAATCCTGAGCGTGAGATGACGACGAGCTCTCAAGTCTCTCAAGTAGCGTCAAAGATGCAGACATAAAAGATTACAAAGACCACTCAGGTAAAAATAAAATATTGAATAAAGAATATAGATGCATATACAACATATTTCTACATTTATGAATATTTTTAGTAATTAATTAAAGGAATATTCATTGAAATTTTTTTATTTTTTTTTATTTTAGGTAGCCTCAAATGAATCTTTTGCGGATGTAGATGAGCCATCAGGACCTACCTATGGATAAAAGATATATTTGGGAGAGAGACCACCTGGACATAAAAACAAAATGCTGGCTGCCTGATCATGTTATGTGCTTCGGAGTGCCATTGCGATGACGCAAGTTAGAACCATCCCATCAATATCCTCTGTCGACCTGCTGGAAGTTTGAGCTTGATGGAATAATAATAAAAAAAAAAAACTTTAGAATTATGCTTATAAAAGATATTTGTTTTACATAAACACTCAAAATCAACCAGGCCAGTAAGATCTTCTATTGATTATTTAAGGGGCTTTTAAAATATTTTATCATGCAGGCGGATTCATCGGTGACGCTTGATCTACATCCCGCATGCCATATACCAGTCTTTAATGGGTTAGTATCTGGTCTCTCAAAACTCTTGCCTGTGCTGTATAATGAAGCCATGGATACACTCTGTTCATCAAACTCATTGTGGCCTGTGGTACACATTTAGGAAATTCATATTGCCCTATGTCGCGACCGCCACTGAATACATACATTGATCAAGCCAGCATCAAAATAAAGTTTGGACATAACTAAAAATTATTAAAACTATGTAACTCTGCTGAGTACATTTGATGACCTGCATCCAGTTATTATCCCAGGTATTATCCCTTGACTTAATTTATCAACAGAAATTTCAAACAATATCCAACACTTTGTAACAGCCGAGGCCAAGAACTAATTACCACATTAATAGGAGATCTCATTTAAAGCTATACATTTGTGTGTATGTATTAAAATAGAGAATGATACTGTTATATTTTTTCCATGAGATTTACTATTTCATTATTCTAAGTTTTGTGACTATAATTATTTGGTTTCTAAAAAAAAAATTTTTTTATATAAATTGTAAAATAATATTTTTGAAATACAATTTTCATTAATTATTGGAATTATTATAATTATTTTTTTTATTTAGTACATTACTTGCAACATTTAAATAATATTAAATCTACCATTAAATATAAATATACATATTATGTCCAAATACCTTTTTATAAATGTTACATACCAGATGAATGTCTTAAAATTTTTTTTTTCATTATTTTGTACAAATCTGCTGATTTTATTGTCACAAAATAAATTACTTTAAATATATACCATAAAAGGCATTTTAAAATCTGTTTTAAAATATGTTTTGTAATGTTTTTATTGGTATGTAACAGTTTTGCGGCAATAAAAAAACTTAACCACTTGTGCGCAATGTTGCAAATTTGATACAAAGCTATAACTTTTAAAATACTTATTTCTTGTAAAAAAAAAAGTTGTACTATGTATCTTATAGACCCCATAGGATGACATTAATCGTAAAAAAAAAAAATTTGAACATCTATTTTAAAATGTTCGCAATATAGGGTTAACTATTTCACAAGTTTTATTAAGTATGTTATAGAATAGATAGTTGTTGTGTCCCTTGGATGTGTTCGGACTCGCATTAGAATAAGTGAGGAAGTATTAGACAACTCACAATATCCATGACAGGACAAGACAGGACAGATCCAAAGCTTGAGGAAATTGTTCTCTTTTACTCCGTAAGGAACATGTGTACCTTGTGTACCGTCTGGCGTAGAAGTTTGTTTTCATTGCAGTTTGGGTTCAGTCACACTCAACATAGGGGAGGGGGGACCAACTTCGCATTCCTGAACCCTGGCCCACTGGTACCCTGCTACGCCACTGCCTGGGAGTACATAGGAGTAAGTAAGTATGAATTCTTAAAAAGATTCACATATTAGCGAAAGGCAGAACGTAATGGAGAAATACGGTCTACAGATCAGGTGTGGTGCCCCAACAGTTCTACAGACTAAGGGACACGTGACTGTGGTGTTGTATACGTAACTCTCCCTTGTTTCAATTTCGTAGTATCACTAACATCTACAATAATTATCAACAAGTTACTTCCCTTAACCCAAAGCTACTTAACCCATTAACCCACATTTGAAAGGGGGGAGGTGTATCCACTGCCCATTGAAACTCCTTCTAGCTGGAAGGGAGGGGGGCTAGATAATCACGTTTCATTGTGTCGTAGTATTGCAAAGGTGAAGGGCGACCTTTAAAAAAAGGAATAGGAAGGGGAAAAAAAGCATAATCCAGATTTAGCAGTAAAATTTAGATTTTCATGACAGACGAAAAAAATCTTGGATAATATTACAAGCTGGGCTTAAATAGCTATTGTAGAATAAGCTTAGACCACTCATTGTAGCAGGCCTCTTAATTGACCTGCGACGTTGCTACCTGTGAACAAGCAGCTCTTTGATAACGATCGATTGGTCTCCACTGCCCACAGGTTGCTAAGCTCTATGTCAGTGATCAGGCCTTATATAAGGATTGGTCTGGGACAAGTTGACTGCTAATTATACCCACAATGGACGCCGGTCTGACTAATAAGAAATCTACGAATAAGAGGATCGGTCCTTTTATTGTGTTTGTTGTTTGTTGGTGTTTTCAATTTAAATATAGTATAACCCTATTGGCTATCTGACTTTGGGGAAAGTAAAGGAGATTGGTTATTGTGCTGTCCACATGAAAGTATGCTTCTTAACCGTTGACCAAAGAAACAGATGACCTTAACATCTTCTGCGTTTTAGATCGCTACTTAAAGGGGAACTATTTAACATATGAGCGTCTTTGTCAAAAGCCTTGGTTTGTTCAAGTAGCCATGTTTCGTAGGGATCAGCGGCGTCACCAGCGTTAGTGTCATTCATACAGCAAGTATAGATCATGGTGTCATTTCCTCCCTTTTGACCCCCTGTGGCGAGGTTTTTGAAGTTATAGAAATAGTTATTTGGTCGTTTAGTCTAGGGGAAATAATTTAGATTTTCCCCGCTCACATAAATAAGTTTTGGTACAGGCACACTACGAGACAACAATAAGAACAAGAGAATAGGCTGTTTACAAAATATATGACAAATTTAATAAGGAAAATAGCTGGGAATTGGGTTAACAATGAGATTTCAATTAATAAATCTCATCATTAGACTGCTTTATGAGGAGTGGATAAGCGTTTCTATTTTGGTCTCTTAACTTTCACTGCTGGTTGATTGGCCGCTGGATTGATCGTGTTGTTGTAGTGGAGAACTTTGGACTTGGCTTGAGGATGAGTGCGTCTGCAGCGAAGGTGAGAAGGGTATTCTCCGGACCATAAGTAGTGGGCAGGAGATGTTGGGCAGTGAGCAGATGGGGCCTTGGACTGGGCAGTTTGTACTGGGCAGTAGGCGCTGAACACTGGCAAGTCTCTGGGCACTGGACCGTAGTCTATAGATAGTGGGCACTGGGTTGCAGTGGGCACTACAGAGAAACCTTCTCGCTGACAGAAGAGGGGAGGGGGTTCTGGCGTTGGCTCAGGTTTGGTGACGCTGCAGATCCAGTCTTGGATGATGGTCTGGCAGCGTGTAGACAGTGCAGATCTGGTGGTGACTGCTAGTCTATTGTGCGTTAAGGCACCACCAATAACAACCAGGCTGAAAAGAAAGAATCACTTAGAAACTTCCTCATGGCAATAGATAGGAACTCTCATATGCCATGCAATCAATCAGATTGTGCATGTGAGGCATAGAGCTCATTCCGTTTAATTAATACATAACAAAATAAGAAGTAAGGGGAATAACTAGTTTAAGTAAAAGGGAATGCGAAACTAATCAAACATCAGTCATGATGTTAAGATCATGGAAATAAATCACAGGTTTAAATTTCGAACTTCAATATTATATAAGATGTAATATAAGGGAGTTAATCCGTGGACCTATGATCTGATATGTAAGAGTGTGGACATAAAATGTTGACAGAATAGATAGTAATCAAAATCAATATAAAAGGGAGAGAGATACGTATATCTCTAGTGGGCACAGTTAAATATATTATTTATAATAATACTAGTGAATATGTAGGAGTATGAAAGCAACAACAGGGGGGGGGGGGGAATGAAGTGATCGTTGCTTAGATCCCGTTCAGAACACAATGATGCTAAATATAACTACATGAATATACTGACTATATGTGCCATAGAGTGGCGTGGTACATAACCTACCATCACTAAAATAAACTGGCATGTTATATATCAAAATATATATTTGGGGATCTAGTAAGAGAGCATTTGATTCGGTATCTTTGTAAAGATCCGATCGCTCCCGCAGATCTAGATTAAATCTTCTCAACGCTGAGTTGAGGACAATAATTAAATAATTGAAATAGGCGTAAACAAAGCCCGTTGATAACAATCGAATATTTAAAATAATATAAAAGGTTACATACTTACATATATATGAATGCATAGAATGAAACACATAAATAAAACTAGAGCAACCTACCACGGTTGTTTAGATTATAGGCGTCAAAGTTTTTGGAAGCTAAGTTCCCGTCTTGCCTATGGAACACAGAGATCTGTGGGCGAATGTGAGCGTTCTACTAAAGTTTTAAGACCCTTATATATAAACATTGGACTCTTAACTAGCTGGGTATCAAAGTTCCCGGAGTGTCATGTCACGTTTGATTTAGAAACGTCGTTAAATTTTGGTCCATTGTGAGAGACTGCACTTAAACGGTCAGTCAGTGGCGGGAGGGGGAGGGAAGGTGTAAGATGTCATTCTACGGAGGGGAAGGGAGAGAACCTAGTAATTATGTCGCTGGACATTTCCGTCCTTCGTGTAGCGGACCGAGATTCGCTATGTCCCGTGAGAACAATGGCCCAATGGTCATAACTCTGGGTAGGGTTTCGGTTAGGGGCGGACATATACCGGAACATTAAATTTACAAACAAAGGTTTCCCCCCAGTTTGTAGGAAGGAATTTAAATGTCATTTGTATCCTATGGGGCAGGGGGGGAGACGAGTAAGTAAGTAATGCTTGAAGGGGAGGTGGGGTGAAAAATTATTAAACTGCGAGAGTTTATATATAGCGGTCAGGGGTTGATTTTAACTAGTTGATTAATTTCAAAACTAAATGTCTTCTCACGGTCTGTTGGGAAAAAGCCTTAAATGAATTTTTATATGCAAATTTTCGTATCGTCACACCCCCCCTCCCCACACACACACACGACTTTCAACCCTCCCCTAAAATTAATAAACTTGTGCAATAAATTCTCTGGTTAGCTTTTTTTACCCATTATTCAAGAACGCTTTGACATCATTGATAGACTATCACAAAACAGTAAATATGTATCAACCTATAATAGTTGTTTATTGCAGTTTATGACTTTTGATAAATAGTTATCGTTAAAATGCGAGACCACTGAGACTAATATGATGATTTAGTCCATATGCCTCTAGAGTGGCCAACACTTTGTGAATAGTTAATAAACATCTAGTAGATGTGTCTATAAAAATAAAGTAAAGTTCCCCTTCCAGACCTAGTGGTCTATAGTGCAGATGATGTAAAGGTCATCTGATTCTGTGGCCCACGGTTAACGAGGGTGTCATGTGGCCAGCACAACGATCAATCGCCTTTACTTTTCCCCAACTAATGTCAGGTACCCATTAGAGCTGGGTGGACTCAAGGGCGCCCGAAAATCCCGAAATAAAAATCCCAGCCTTCACCAGGATTTGAACCCGGGTCCTCCAGTACGGAAGCCAAGCGCTTTACCACTCAGCCACCGCGCCCTCAGATGTGTCTATAGAAACGTTAAAATCCAGACAACGGTAACCTGCCCTTGTGAAGCTCCCTTTAAGTCTAGCTTTTCCCTAACGTTCTCAAAAATCTTCAACAGTTGTTTTTTATATAGATCAGTGTGTCTTATCATTTACTTCGGAAGTCTCCACTAACAAAAAACAAAGTTCGCTCTTCAGTTTTGATCAGCTAGGTATTCCGAAATATCCTTTTCAATATAAGAATGTTCATTCATCATAATGGTCTAATTTAGCAATTTACACATAGAATTAGCGCAGCGATTATGAAAGTTCGAGGCCCCTTCTGCTTTGTAGGTTACAGTGGCCTAAGGCCAGCCCAGATGATTTCCAGCTTGCGTTCAAAGATCTCGGTAAAACGGAAGTCATGTTCCGGAAGTCAACTAATAAATCTTACTCAGCCCAAAGATCACCGCGCATGGACATCTCTAAACGTGGTAGATAACTTCACATATCTGAGAAGCGTAGCATCAAATGACGCATTGCTTTAAAAGGAGGGTGATCAGGGATAGTCGTGCTTTTGGACTATGGCACGCAGGGCAAAAAGAAAATCCTAAAATTAGCCCAATATTTTTACGTAAAAGATGCATTATCTACAGATGTAGGCTTTTGCATTATTTTGGAAAAATGTGTTACATTCATTAGTATTAAACTGTAGTCTGTAAAAGATGTTTTTAACGTTACGCTCATATAGCCACTTATATATGAGAATATTATTAAACCTTTAACAATTTAATGCGTGCCGTAGTGGCAGTAGCGTCACTAGGAGGTGCGGGGGGTGCGGTCCGCACCGGGTGACACCCGATACGGGTGAAAAAGGCACTTAAAAATAATTTTAAAATACCAACTTTAAAATGTGACAGAAGCAAAATCATAAAGCTTAGAAATGGTTGAATAAAATTATTCTGAAGGGGGAAAACATCAATAGCAAGATTTTCTAGTCTGATAAATAGTGGGCATGTCCACAACGAGAAACTTAAGAGAAGACTAAAGAAAATTTATCAGGCTTTCAAATTTGGAATATTTTGGGAGCAGGACTTTAGCTTCAAAAATTGACAGGGACGTCGTTGCTATGATTGACGTATAGATGAGAAAACAAAGGAACATCGTGTATTATAGATTGCTTACTATCGCATTGTTTCTAGCAAAGAAAATGTTGATATATGGTGGCGAATTGAAGAAGACTTTTAAATTGATGAAATTTTTTTTCTTGGGATTGTGGAAATGTTATCCAAATAAGAGCCAGTGCTATTATAATAAATTATACGATCGCAAGTCAGCAATGAAAAAAAAAGTTACTTTCCAAGTTTGTACCAAAAAAATATTTAAATGTTTTAGCAAACCACTTAAAGGATATGCTTATCAGAGATGAGAGTAATTAAAGCTGCAAAGTACTTTGGTATCTTGTATTACAGCACATTTAAAAACGTTCTCTTATTGAAACATTAACTAAAAACTTTCTCTCATTAAAACATTAACAACGTTCTTTCATTAAAATATCAACTAACAAATCTCTCTCTTAAAACATTAAGTAATAACATTCTCTCATTAAAACATCAACTAACAACGTTCTCTAATTAAAACATCAACTAACAACGTTCTCTCTTAAAACATTAAGTAGCCTAATAACATTCTCTCATTTGAAATCCTGAAAAGGAAATTTAAATATTTTTTTTTTCGAAAGTTTTTGTAAACTTTAAATGTTAAAAAAAATAATTTTACATTTTTTTAAATTTATACTTTTCATTAAGTTGCATTTTCCATTAGCTGTCTTCATGAAACTACCACTATATGTGACTATAATGTTCAAAAGTTTTCATTAAGAGCTGTTTAATGTTTACTTAGGAAAGCATGCTCAGATGGTTTTTAATTTGTTTCTAATTTAAAAATCGTAGATGTTGATGTATGTAATGATTAACGATAATATGTAAGAGAAAAAAATATAATCGATACTCATTTAAACTATGTGTAGCAGCAATCAACGAACTGTATTATTGCGACAAAAAAAAACTGAAGAACGAGAAAAAGTGAAACGTCGGGGTGGTGACACCCTGATTTTACCGCACAGGATGACACCCACCCTAGTGACGCCACTGCATAGTGGCACTCATGAAACCTTTTAGGTGGCCCTACCGGCCAATTTGAATACCGGCCCACAGGACATTTGGCCAATGCCCATATAGTCAGTCCGCTTTTGATTAGAATAAAAAGTCTCGTAAGTCCTCCTACAGTCTAGAAAAACCACATCTCACATCGCGTTGTTTTACAATCCATCTTGTTTTTACGCTTGTTCCTTTTTTTTTTTTTTTTGTCGTAGGGAGTCACGGGACATATGGATAAAATTAACGTGTACAATAGTTTGTTCACTTTTTTTATCTCACAAAACAAGCATTTACAGTGCTTTTACTATCACATAGGGCAAAAATGAAAAGAATGGGGGTCAACTAGTTCTTTTCTTTAACTCTTTCTCTCTGTAATTATTTATAATAATTAGCGCAACTAGAAAGTACAATAAGAAACTTAAAACTACGACTTAAGCCATAAGTTGCAACTTACACACACACCCCTTACAAAAATTTCCAATGGGGGGGGGGGGTTGCCTCATCAGTGATAGATACACCTTTTTGGAAGCAGCTAAGAATTTTTATTGTAATTTAGAACCTTTTTCGTAAACAGCTCTTAGGTAAATAATCTCTTGTAAAAAAATATGTTCAACACAGGGTTTCTCAATTCTATAATTGTACATTTTTTAATTTATGTTAATGCGTTTCATAAAATGTAAAAAACAATGACATGTTGAAATAGAAACGAAAATAAGTTTTCGAATGTAACCAATTTATTAATTAGTTTACAGTTTTATTGTTGAACATAAATAAATTTATTAAACAATATTTTAGGGGAAGATTATTTGTTACACTCCGAGCTTACAGTACCGGGTGACACCGACCCTAGTGACACCACTGTACACAGCTATGGAAATTAAAATGTATATGATAAATCTCTATTCAAGGTTAAAGTTATATATCTATATTCTAGTTTATTCACAGATTAACAATCTTACACTTGGAGCTGTCTTAATTAAGTGAAAAAAGGGTAGATCTATTTAATTTTACCAATTTCTTTTTTAACTCTTTCTCTCTTAACTGACGATACCAACGTTGATTCCACCAGAATGTGGTAAATAATTACGGAGAGAAAGAGTTAAGAAGAGAGCTCACACAGAAAGTGATTCAGGGCTCCACTATCCATGCACGGTACGTCTGCCATTTCAAAACCATAGAGTCTGTACAGTACCGCGCAATTTTCTCCTGTTCCACTCAATTCCCCTGCTTTCCATAAGGTAAACGTTGCTGGTCGTCTGCTAAAAGAGAAGTACCAGTGACCTTCCGTACCTTCGTCTGTCAGCCCTATAAATACAGTATTGAATTTCATACCCGATCTAAAAGAAGTTACTATGGCATCGTATTCCTCGCGGTTATTGATTTCTACAACATATCCACCGTAAATGGCGCATGCAGTCGCTGCCGAAACAAATCTATAAACGCCGAACCTGGACAGCAAATACGTACTTTTTCCATGGGTGAATTTGTTCATAAACATGGCGTCAAGAGATAAGTTCTTTGAATGCATGAACGCATCATTTGAATCTCTTAAGAACTTGACGTCTTTAGAAATGTTCATTATCGTCTGATTGACTTGATTATAATTGTTTTGCAACAATTGTTTGTTTTGCAAATCTCTGGTCACAATTTCATCTATTTTCTTGTCGCATGTTTGATTAAAATTGTTTAATTTGTCTTCCAAATGTCGCATCTGTGTTTGCAAGTTATCAAACATTTTCTTCTGCTCGCGGTGATAATCCAAAATACTTGGAACGATTTCTTTAACTTCTGTAAGATTGTTCAGCCTGACAACATCGCCAGCTTTGTTCAACCTCATACTTATGCAGTTGTAAAACCCCGAGGCTTCTGATGTCGGGGAAGTTATCACAAGTGAAAGATAAGACGAACCGGCTGGGTTGATCTTACCCTCCAGCTTCAAGTTCTCTTGCATGGCTTGAATTATTTGAGGATCAGCGTTTATAAGGACTCTAGCCACACTGCTGAAATTTGTTTCTGAGTTATTGGACTTGGACAGTATAATGGAAATTGGAGTCTCATCGTTAGAAACATTGCATGAGATAGAAAGTGTGTCGGTGAAACCAACCTTCAACTCACTTGGAACGGCGCTAATTCTGACAGAAGCATCTAAAAAGAAATAAAGGAAAATATTAAAATACTTTTAACAAGGTTACAAAGACAGTTTGTGTGGAAACACAAATTTAAAATCGTTCCCGAAGTGGTCCACCTAGGCAGGTTAAATAGTATCAGAAAGAACATACGAATGACATCATATTAAAGACAAATGACAGATAAGAATGTAGATAGAAGGTTGACAGATCTTATGTAGTGCCCCAGCGGTCCAGCAGATCAAAGGATAGGTGAAAGTGAATTTAAAGTTAGATGTGAATCTGGACCGACTGGTCTTATAATTGATCTAATTATTTTGTGAAGGTTAATTCCCTAATTCGAATCCTCTTTTTTTATTCCGTATTGAAAAGATTGCACTGCCAATAAAACATGTTTACAGTTTATACAACCGTTCACGTTAAAATTGTTCATAAAACTGTCCAAATTTGACCGTCACTAGGTTTATCATCATAAAAATCCTTGGGCCTTTTTTTGTTTGCCTCTTTTTGAGTTGGTTACTTAGATGGTAAATACTTATAATATAAAACAAAAAACGTGAAAGAAAATGCAATTTATTAAATTATTAATTGTCTTAAATCAAGTTTGATTTATAATGCATACTAATTAGGTTTTTCTCTTTAAAAAACTGCTTGCATAAAATATTTTTAAAAATTAGATTTTGAGCTTTTAGAAAAGAAAAAAATAACCGTTTCATCAGAAATTTAAATGACCTAAAATATTGCGATGTCCGATTTTCATTTTCTCTTCTACTTTCTGAGATCAAAACGGGACGGACGAAAAGACAGACAGACAGACAGACGGACGGACAGACAGGCCACACAAAACTAATATCGTCTTTTCCCCTTTTGGCGACCGCTAAAAATTAAAAAATGCTTATGTAAAGGGAATAACTTCTCATTTACAGGTATATATTTCATTGATGCATGTGTCGTTCCCTTTTTTTTTTATCAAACAAAATAATTAATTACCTGTAAATCCTATACTCTTAAGCGAGCAATTCTTGTATATATATATATATATATTTATTTATGTTTCTTCTATTTCCAAAACGGCTCTAACGATTTTCTTTAAAATTTCAACGTATCTAAATGTTAGTGAGAAAAAAATGTTCAGCTCATTGGCCACATCGGGAAAACTCGAGTTCGACCGTTATATCGGTTTGAAAAATGTCTCATTATGGAAAAATTTATTTTGGTTTGAAGGTTTTATGAATGACATGGAGAATTTATGAATGAAATTTTTTCCCACGATGTCAAAGGGAAAAAAAACTTGACACCTTCTACGTCACTGGCTTACATCCGTTCACTAAATCAACAAGTTTAATCGATGAATGAATAGACACAACATTTTGCGCACCGTAGTTGAAGGTTTATTTCCGTGTATGCGTTCATTTGTAACTGAACAGCAATCAACAACAGAAATCAAGCACGTGATTATCTGAAGAAGTTCAAGTGTTTTCAAAAGTTTCAACAAATTGATAGAAGAATTTGATTTATGTGCATAACTCTAATTAGCTCACCAAAAAAAAAAAAAAAGACCGCCTTTGGCATGCGTTTGTCTGAGATTCTTCTCTCATACAGGATACTGATCTGTCAAGAGTAAATGTCGGACTTAAACAATTCCCTCTATACAAAGGCCAAGGATACATATTTGAGCCCAACAGAAAATTGGCTGCCGAGGACAGACACAGACGCGAAAAGAAAATCTTAATCGACCACCGGAGGACAATGGTTATGCTTGCCCTGGATGTGGCAAAATATATCCACTGAACAAGATATCTAGCTAGCGGTCAACGAGTTTGCTATTCTGCAGCCACTTTTGATTTAACTATAAACCTCAGTAAAAAAAAAAAATAAGGGTAACCGTTAGGGTGTGGTAAAGAAAGGCCCAGGAGATATCTGAATGGAGGGATGGGTAAAAGCAGGCCATTTCCTTCCATAGGCTGTAGCACGAGTAGTAGTATTATGTAACCTTTCTTAGTATAAATTATTTAACCGAGCAAGGCTCGGCCACCTGATATTAATTAACAAATTGATTAATTTTTGTATTGATTTATGTTTTGTTAGGTGTGGGAAAATCTTAGAGGAAAAAAAAACAACAAATATTTAGCCATATCTCTAAATACTTCACACATTGCCAATGACAGATCTTTATGGAGACAGCTTGCCGCCCAATGCGCCGAACGGCGCGGGAGTACCTAAGTCTAAGTAAGTAATCTCTAAATACAGAAGAATTAACTTCTCTTGTCGTTATCAAACAAAATAATAAACTAATTAGTAATTTCGCCAATGAAGGCAAAATTTCAACTTGATTCGAGAATGGGTAAATGAGAAGTAACTTCAAACTTTGTACCAGACAGGCAGACACACTGACAGACAGACAGACAGACTGACTGACTGACTGACTGACAGACAGACAGAGTGTGTTGATGCTAGTAGTAGGATAACTTTCTGTTTTATATGAGGATTCAAATTCAGAATACTATATCATTAGTGAGGATTAAATCAAACTAACCAGCTATTTTACTTTAAACAAGCAACACCCAGATTTCACTCGATAAGTCTTAACTATAACTAACGCTAACGGCATTAGACGGCAACAATCACCATTATAATCTCGTACCCAAAATCTCTATAACCTTCGTCCGACGGCCAAGCCTATAAGGCATTCCTGTAGTAAGGCCACATCAACACACTCTTTGTGGAGCAGGTTAGTTATTTCGAATATCTTTGGAATAAGTCCTCGGACATTAAATTGAAGGATTTTGAAAGTTTTAGTATTAGATTTTGAAAATTGGGGATCGTGTTGCTTTATCTTTCCAACAAAATTTTCCTGGAGGACACTTACTTTCCCAGTATTATGTGTGGTGTTGGGTTAATTTTTCCTGAGACTTGTGTATTTTTTGTTGTTGTGTTCGTTTGGGGGTAAAAGTATGTTATCAGAGTTTGTGTGTTGGGAAGAACGGTAGCTCTTTTTCCACAACGTGGCCCGTTCTCCCTTTGCACCAACGTTGCGAGGCGATTAGTAGCACATTTTTCGATGCCAGGCCTAATGCCCTTTACCTGGCTAGCGGAGCCTGTTAGGGTCTGCTCAGACCCGCTTTTCTTTGTGTGTATTCTCGACATATAGGTATGGGTTCCTCCAGGGGGAGGAGATTTGGGTTGCCCCTTAGAGCGAGCAGTGAAACACAGTCCATACATTGACATTGGACTATAAAACGATCGAAAGACCCATTCAACCACTCACTCGTATGAGCAGGGTTTAAATCCACGAAAGTGGAATGGGGCAGGAGACTTTTTTTTTAAAGCCACCAGTTTAGAGCCCACAAATTTAAATGGCTTGACCCTACACTAGTCTCCAGGGCAGCGGCTGATCAGTTCGGCATAAGCTATAGCCCCGACAGACACAAACCCTCTACACCAGACGAGCGTGCAGGGGCTATGTCAATCAGAGCTTAGCATTTTCCTCAAACTTCACCAGCAGAGCTCTGCACCAGGAGAGCGTGAGAGCCTGCTAGGAAAGTTGAGGCTCCCGCAACGTTAGCCCTTTTCGGAACACCACAAGAGCAAGTGGTGAACTTACTCGGGTTACCAGAGGACACCACGGGGAGGTCGGCGGGCACTGTCCCCAACTATCACCATAACGAGACTACTATCACCATTATAATCTCGTGCCCAAAATACCTTTCCTCCTAAGCCTTCATCTTTCTTTTCCCCACCTTTTATTGTCACCTCACCTAACTCACGGGCAGTGGCGTAGCTGGGGGGGGGGAGAATTTGAAAATCCCCCCGGACCACTTGACGGGGTCCACCAAATGAGTGTTTTTTTTATATTAAATATTAAGTACGAAACAAAATGCAGGGGCCCCCAAAGAGTTCAAGCCCATGGGGCCCGTAATGAGGGAAAATCCTAGCTACGCACCTGCTCACGGGCAAGAACCTGCACTCATGAACGTCTGATCATTCCACGTCACAGAGCCTTAAAGTAACATTGTTTGTTAAAGTACTTTACAGATTTAAATTTTAGATACATACTTTTGTGATGTTTCAGCAAGAAAATAAAATGTAAAATAAGTCTTAAAAAGTAATTTTCTATAATCGTTTTTAGTAAATCACTTTCTTATTTAAAATCCTAAACAACCAATTGTCAACATTTTTTTTAAAGAATAAAGTCATTTGACATAAATTTGATTTAAGATGAAATTAGAAGACAATTTGATATCGATAATTAAACTATAGTGACGCTTTGTCAAAGAATATAAGTGTAATATTAGTCGCTTATGTGATTTCAAACAATTATTTGACATAATTTATTTTTATAAAACAATATCCGGAACAACTTTATAGTTAACGAAATATAAGTCAGTATAGAGATGTTTTTATAATTTATGTGCTATTAACACTTTAAAAAAAATGGAACAACATACTATTAATCATGTGACTTTGCAACGTTTAAGCATGGAAATTACTTCTAATATAAGTTAGAAGAGCAAACAAACATTCGCTGGCATTAATTTGTTTTTTCACAAAAAACATTCGGAACAATATATTATAGATACTTAAAACTAGTGAGATGTTTCGGAAGGAAAATTAAAAGTGAAATCAGATTTTAAATATCTTTTAGAGTTGTTATTTATTAATCTAAACGTGACGGACAGACCAACCAACAGACAAAATAAACAAAAAAGCGTCTTTTATTCGGATGTGGGGCACTAAACATAAAAATTTTACAAAATCTAATTATTTAAAAAAAATTTCAGTGAACTGATTAGTATGTTATGTTTATATATTTTGTCACGCTAATGACAGTATGATCGCAGTTCACGGTGTTTATTTAAAAAAAAAAACAATACGTGGTATTTAAATACAAAATGCAATTTTAGCATAACATAAATATAAACATAAATATTTTCTTTTAATTTTAGCAGCTAGTTGACCAGAAAATAGAACACTCGTAACTTATATTTATATTTGTGGGGAACATTTCTTAAATATTTGATAAATATATTAGACTTAAAGGTACTAAAAAAAACACAAAAAATTGACTTTACTTTGTTAACAAATTGTAACTTTGTCTCCCTTACATTTATGCATTGTTTTAGAATTTATATATTTTTATGAAAAAAACTCGCTTACATATTTTATTTTATAGATTAAAGATTTGCTTTTAGAAAACTAAAATGTAACCGTTGCACCAAAACCTTTCAAGCCGCATCGCATGGTGAAATGATATTTCATTTCTCTTTTAGTTTTCGAGATCTGAGTGGGACATACGGACAGACGGACATTTTGCAAAAACCTATTAGCGGCTTTTCTTCTTACGGGCCGCTAAAAAAAAGAATTTTCGACCTTAAAAAAATTAAATATACAAACCTGCTTTGTTTCCCAATAAAATGAAAATAAAACAACATAGTCTATATATATTTCTCCTCGGTGACTCCATGTTTAATTAGAACCCTATTCTTTAGAATAACAATATTAAATGTAAACATAAAAGTTGTATTTATGGATAAATAACTAACTGCACAGATGGTAACAGATACGCTTTTTGGTATAATTATGTTTCACACGTAATGCTAACGATAGCAGTGCATCAATATGTCAGATTGCATCTTAAAGCTTGCTACGCACACACAACAAAACATATCCACTTGTTTTTAATATCATTACGTTCAGTAAACCAAATGCTGTCAAGATAATATTCTAGCAAAGCCTCTTTGTATTTCGACATAGGTCAATAACTTTGTCGTCTTAGCATTAGTGTTTCTTAAGGCGTTAAGCCTGTTCATTCGTAAATGCTGTCATCATAAAGATGATGAATGACAACAATCTAAATTAGACTAAATAGAGGCCAGACGCAGATCTAGATTTAAATGCATTGAACAATTTGAACAAAATTCACATTTATAAATTAAGACATAGCTTATCTTCTTACTGCTTAGGGGGTGCAGTAAAGTTACTCATTTATAGTGTGAACAACAGGGCAGTAAAGTAAGTAAATTCCCCTTTTCAGATATTGTTGTCTATATAACAGGTCATAAAGGTCATCTGTTTCTGTGGTCTACGGTCACGAGGGTGTCATGCGGCCAGCACAACGACCTACCGCTTTTCCTAAACTAATGTCATGTACCCAGTAGAGCTGGGTGGACTCAGAGGCGCCCAAAGATCTCGAAATTAAAAAAAAAAATCTTAGGTGATCAGTTAAAGTTACCCTTCTTACTCCAGAAGAGTTATTCCAGAAGTCTTATTAAAGACGACCTGTTGTCCTGTTTGCTTCTGTGTGAAAAATAACGCCAAATGATTTTAACAATTTTATTACTTTAAACGATCAAAACAACACTATAGCTTGAATATGCCTGGTCCATTGGTGAATGCGATGGATTCCGCCTCTGAGTTTGTGTGATAATATTGTTTTGCGCAGCATTCCAGCAATAATTATTACTAATTTTCTGCTCCTTCTTTTGCATTTAGGTTCCAATCAACACATTTCAACACTGTTATTGATAATAATTGTAATTTGTGAAGAATTCATAGCGGGATAACTCAACCAAATCAATAAAACTTCGTATGTGATTGGACCTCTATATGACTTGGAACGTTGTTGTTGATCCCTTTATAGATTCACACTAACGTAGACCTATATAAGAAATAAAGCCCTTAAGTTTCTTCTTTATCATTTAGTGACGTCTACTAGGGGCACTATAGAAGAATGAAGAAGGATATTTACGATAATGCTTTAGATTACTATTACACTTGAAAATTTAAACCTTTTAAGAGAATAATATAAATCTCTAAACAATTTACTAGCTTTCATGCGGCCAGTTCAGTAGCCCTACCGGCCCACTTGGATACAGGCCCACCGGGCATTTGCCCGAATGCCCATATAGCCAGTCCGCCCCTGTGACCGATCGCCATACTAATCCTGTCTCTAATCTCTACGTTTGTGATGCGGTCTTTGTATGTGGAAACTACAAAACAGTCAATATTCATCGACCTATTACAGTTGTTTATATAATGCACTATATGACATTTAATAAATAGTTATCGTTGAAATGAGAGACCACTGGGGCTAATAAGATGATTAAGTCCATGCCCCCTAGAGTGGCCAACACTTTGTGAATAGTTAATTAAACATTTAGTAGATGTGTCTAAATGAAGGTTAAAATCCAGATAACGATAACCTGCCCTTGTAAATCTCCCTTCAAGTCTAAATTTTCCGAACGTTCTCAAAAATCTTCAACAGTTGTTATTATATAGATCAGTGTGTCTTATCTTTTACTTCGGAAGTCTCCACTAAGAAAAAACAACGTTCGCTCTTCACTTTTGGTCAGGTAGGTGTTCCGAATACGACGATAAACCCCCTCTTCAATGTATGAATGTTCATTCATCAGTCACCAGAATCTATGAGCGCAGCAAAGATGGGTTTTGTGTTTAAAACCCCCTGCAGCGGGGTTTCCAGCTAAAAAATACCTCTTCAATATAAAAAAAAAAGCAAAAGCTCAAAATTCTTTGAGCGTAGCCTAAGGGGGTTTTGCTTTAAACTCTTTTTCAGCTGAATCTTAAAAACACATCTGTATTTTTTTAAAATCAAAATACGCACTCAAAATGCTGTAAGCGTAGCCAAAAGGTGTTTCAAGTTTTAAACCCCCTTAAGCTTTTTTGAAGCCAAAAAATACCTCTTTAATATAAAAAAAAGCCAAAGGTGTTTTGAGGTTAAACCCTCCTTCAGAGGTTCGGAGCCCAAAAATATCTTCAAAATGCTTTGTGTGTAGCAAGAAGGGGTTTGAGTTGAAAACAAGGAGACAACGGGAACCCTTTCATATAAGTTATAATGGTCTAATTTAACAATTTACACATAGAAAAAGCGCAGCGATGATGAAATTTAGAGGCCCTGATGATATCTAGCTCGCGTTCATCGAATTTTCAAATACTGCCGCCTCTTTTGGTTTAACTAAAGACCTCGGTAAAACGGAAGTCACGTTCCGGAAGTCACCTAATAAATCTTACTCAGCCCAAAGATCACCGCGCATAGACATCCCTAAACGTGGTAGATAACTTCACATATCTAAAAAGCATAGTATCAAACGACGCATTGCTTTAAAGGGAGTTTGATATGTAATCAGGTATAGTCGTGCTTTTGGACTATGGCACGCAGGGCAAATAGAAAGTCCAACAAAAGCCCAATATTTTTACGTAAAAGATGAATTGTCTACAGATGAAGGCTTTTGCATTATTTTGGAAAATGTTATAAGCGTTACGCTCATATAGCCACTTATATATGAGAATAGTATAAAACCTTTAACAATTGAAAGCGTGCCATAATGGCACTCATGAAACCTTTTAGCTGGCCCTACCGGCCAATTAGAGTACCGGCCCACCGGACATTTGCCCAATGCCTATATAGTCAGTCCGCTTCTGATTAGAATAAAAAGTCTCGTAAGTCCTCTTACAGTTTAGTAGACAAACCACAACTCTCACATCGTATTGTTTTACAATGCATCTTCTTTTTACGCTTATTGTGTTTGTTTTTTTGTTGTTGTTTTTTTGCCGTAGGGATGCACGGGCCGTATGGATAAACTGAACAACTTAACAACGTGTACAGTAAATAGTTTGTTCACCTTTTTTTTATCTCATAAGGCAAGCATTTCAGGGCTCTTACTATCGCATAGGGCAAAATGAAAAGAGGGGGGCGCACTAGTTCTTTTCTTTAAAAATCAGCGTAACTAGAAAGTACAATTACCTGTTACCTGTTACCTGTTACCTATCTCTTAGTCTGGTGGACCGTTGGGGCACCAAGCAAAACTTGTAGACCATCTTTCTCCATATCTCTTTGTCTTTTGCCCTGTTAGGACCTCTTTCGATGGTAGGCCCGTCCATTCTTTTATGTTGCCTTCTGTCTGCCTCTTCTTCTTTTTCCTGGTACTGATCCCTGGAGGAAGGTCTTTGCGAGTCCCGAAGATCTTGTTATGTGGCCATACCATTTAAACGTGCGTTTTTTCTCAGTAGTTAGCAGGTAATCATGAGGTCCAGTCGCTGCAGTAACCCTGTCTCTAATCTCTTGGTTTGTGATGCGGTCTTTAAATGCCTAGGATCCTTTGTAGCATCTCAATTCCATTGCTAGAATCCTCCTAGTACAATTAAAAAATTTAAAACTACGACTTAAGCCATAAGTTGAAACTTACACAAACACCCCTTCTAAAAATTTCCGAGCGGGGGGCTGCCTGTGTAGTGCTAGATACACCATTTTGGAAGAAGCTAAGAAACGTTATTGTAATTTAGAACCTTTTTCGTAAACAGCTCCTAGGTAAATAATCTCTAGTAAAAAATATGTTAAACCCAAGGATTCTCAATTCTATAAGTGTACATATTTAATTTATGTAAAAACGTTTCACAAAATGTCAAAAAACAACATTTTGAAATAGAAACGAAAACCAGTTTTCGGGAGTAACCAATTTATTAATTAGTTTACAGTTTTATCGTTTAACATAAAGAAACTAAATAAACAATATTTTAGGGGAAGATTATTTGTTACACTCCGAGCTTACCGTACCGGGTGACACCGAGCCTAGTGACACCACTGTACACAACAATGGAAATTAAAATGTATATCATAAATCTCTATTCAAGGTTAAAGTTATATATCTATATTCTAGTTTATTCACAGATTAACAATCTTACACTTGGAGCTGTCTTAATTAAGTGAAAAAAGGGTAGATCTATTAAATTTTACCAATTTCTTTTTTAACTCTTTCTCTCTTAACTGACGATACCAACGTTGATTCTACCAGAATGTGGTAAATAATTACGGAGAGAAAGGGTTAAGAAGAGAGCTCACACAAAAAGTGCCTCAGGGGTCCATTATCCATGCACGGTATGTCTGCCATTTTAAAACCATAAGGCCTGTACAGTATCGCGCAATTTTCCACTGTTCCTTGCATTTCTCCTGCATTCCATAAGGTAAACGTTGCTGGTCGTCTGCTAAAAGAAAAGAACCAGTTACCTTCCGTACCTTCGTCTGTCAGCCCTAGAAATACAGAATCAAATTTCATACCCGATCTAAAAGAGGTTATTATGGCATCGTATTCCTCACGGGTATCGATTTCTACAACATGTCCACCGTAAATGGCGCATGCAATCTCCGCTGAAACAATTCTATAAACGCCAAACCTGGACAGCAAATACGTACTTTTTCCAAGGGTGAATTTGTTCATGAACATGACGTCAAGAGATAAGTTCTTTGAATGCATGAACGCATCGTTTGAATCTCTTAAGAACTTGACGTCTTCAGAAATGTTCACTATCGTCTGATTGACTTGATTAAAATTGTTTTGCATTAATTGTTTGTTTTGTAAATCTCTGGTCACTATATCATCTATTTTCTTGTCGTAAGTTTGATTAAAATTGTTTAATTTGTCTTCCAAATGTCTTATCTGTGTTTGCAAGTTATCAAAAATTTTTTTCTGTTCGCGGTGAAAATCCAAAATACTTGGAATGATTTCTTTAACTTCTGTAAGATTGTTCTGCCTATAAACATTGCCAGCTTTATTCAATTTCACAGATATGCAGTTGTAAAACCCCGAGGCTTCTGATGTCGGGGAAGTTATCACAAGTGAAAGATAAGACGAACCGGCTGGGTTGATCTTACCCTCCAGATTCAGGTTCTCGTGCATGGGTTGAATGATTTGAGGATCAGCGTTTATAAGGACTCTAGCCACGCTGATGAAATTTCTTTCTGAGTTATTGGACTTGGACAGTATAATGGAAATAGGAGTTTCATCGTTAGAAACATTGCATGAGATAGAAAGTGTGTCGGTGAAGCCAACCATCACCTCACTTGGAACGGCACTTATTCTGACAGAAGCATCTAAAAAACAAAAAAATTAAGGAAAATATAAAAATACTTTTAAAAATTAAAAAATGCTTATGTAATGGGAATAACTCCTCATTTACAAGAATATATCTCAATGATATATGAGTCGTTTCCTTTTTTTGATATCAATCAAAATAATTAATTACCTGTAAATAATTGACAAATTGATTAATTTGTGTATTGATTTATGTTTTGTTAGTTGTGTGAAAATGTTAGAGAAAAAAAAACAACAAATATTTAGCCATATCTCTGAAAACTGAAGAATTAACTTCCCTTGTCGTTACCAAACAAAATAGTAAACTAATTAGTAATTGTTTAATTGATGCCTGTATTATCTTCGCCAATGAAGGCAACTTTCAACTTGATCTGAGAATGGGTAAAGGAGAAATAACGTTCAAACTTTGTACCAGACAGACAGACAGACAGACAGACAGACAGACTGACTGACAGAGTGGGTTGATGCTAGTAGTAGAATAAGTTTCTGTTTTATATGAGGATTCAAATTCAGAAGGCGCTGTGGATAAGCGGTAAATCGCTTGGCTTCTGAACCGGGGGTCCCGGGTTCGAATCCTGGTGAAGACTTGGATTTTTATTTCGGGATCCTTTGGGCGCCACTGAGTCCACCCAGCTCTAAAGGGTACCTGACTTAGTTGAGATAAAAGTAAAAGCGGTTTAAGTTGTGCTGGCCACATGACACCCACGTTAACCGTCGGCCACAGAATCAGATGACCTTTACATCATCATGCTTCACCACTTTTAAGAAGAACATTAAGACCTATTTGTTTAGAACTTTTTTAGATTAGTTTGTTATGTCAAATATTTACGTTTGTAATTGTTTACAGCGCCTTGAGCCTACAATTCTGTTTGTTAACAGCGCTTTATAAATAAAATTATTATTATTATTAAAATTATTATAGACCACAAAGTCTGGAAGTTGTTGTTTTGTTTTTACTTTATAGCATTAGTGAAGACCAAATCAAACTAACCATCTATTTAATTTGAACTAGCAACACCCAGACTCCACTCGATAAGTCGTAACTATAACTGACGCTAACGGCATTTGACGGTAACTATCAACATTATAATCTCGTACCCAAAATCTATATAATTTTCCACGCAAGCCCAAGCCTTCATCTTTCCTTTCCCCACCTTTTATTGTCACCTCACCTAACTCACGGGCAGTGGCGTAGCTAGGGTGGGGGGAGGGGACAATATGAAAATCCCCCCGGGTCCCATTTGACGGGGGCCACCAAATGAGTGTTTTCTTTTTACAATAAATTATTAAGTACGAAACAAAATGCATGAGCCCCAAAGAGTAATGATGGAAAATCCTAAATACGCCCCTGCTCACGGGCATGTTCCTGCACTCATGGTCGCCTGATCATTCTACGTCACAGAGCCTTTAGCTTACACTTTTTGTTAACGCGCTTTTCACTTTTACATTCTTATATACATACTTTTGTTATGTTTCAGAAAGAAAATAAAATGTGAAATATAAGTCTAAAAAGTGATTTTCAATATTCGTTTCTAGTAAATTACTTTCTTATTTAAAAATCCTGAGCATCCTAATTCTATTGTCGATAATTTTGAAAAACAAATTCATTAGACATGAATTTGTATTACGTTGAATATAAGGAACACTTCGATATCATTAATTAAACTATAGTGACTTATTGTCCAAGAATATAAGGGTAATAGAAGTTAATAATTAATAATATTCGAAATGATCGTTTGACATGCGTTTTTTGTTTTTATTAAAAAATTTCCGGAACAACTTCATAGTTCTTCATATTACATAGCACGGAAATAACATGTAATATAAGTTAGAAGAGCAAACAATAATTCGTTGGCATGGATTTGTTTTTCACAAAAGCATCCGGAACAATGTATTTATAGGTACTTAAAATTATTGTAACGTTTTGGAAGAAACATTAAATGTTAAAACAGATTTTCAATAGCGTTTAGTGTTGTTTTTTATATAATCGTGACTGACAGGCCGACCAACAGACAAAACGCAAAAAAAAAAGCGATTTAGTCCTGATGGGGGCACTATAAAAAAAATAAAATCTCTATAATTTAATTTTTTTAGGTAATTAGTTTAGCACCATGTCATGGCCGGGCTTTGTAACACTGCTTCCCTTGCATAATAAATTTTATAAATTAAAAGGTTTGCTTTAAAAAAAAACAAAAGTAGCACCTAAACTTTTTAAGCATCATCACATGGGGAAATAATATGTTTCCATATCTCTTCTAGTTTTTGAGATCTGAGTGTGACAGACGGACAGACGGACATTTTGCACAAACCTAATAGCGGCTTTTACCCTTACGGGGACCGCTAAAAGAAACAGAACTACATATTATTGATAATGTGTTTTTCCGACGTTTAAGTACGAAATTAAATGTAATATAAGTTAGAAGAGCAAACAAACACTCGTTGGCATTGATTTGTTTTTCACAAAAACATCCGGATCAATATATTATAGATTCCTAAAACTATTGAGATGTTTCGGAAGGAACATTAAAGGTTAAATCAGTTTTTGAATAGTTTTTCGAGTTGTTGTTTTATCTAAACGTGACGGACAGACCAACACACAGAGACAAAACAAACAAAAATAAGCGTCTTTTATTACGATGAGGTACTAAACAAAAAAATAAATAAAATCTGATTATTTTTAAAATGTTTGAGGAAGCTGGTAACTACTTTGTGTTTCCATTGTCACTGGAGTGCTACTTCGTGAAAATCGAAGCATATAAAGTATTATAAAGTCCATTTTAAAAACTGTGCGTGACTTTTTTATACAAAGTGCATTTTTAGCCTTTATAAACAAAAATAAATGTTTTCTTTTAATTTTAGAAGCTAGTTGAACAAAAATAACCTCCTTTAACTAATATTTATATTTGTTGTGAACATTTCTTGTACTTTTTATAAATATTTTTGATTTAGTGATACTGAAAATGCACCCAAAAATATCTTTCTTTGTTTACATATTGTAGTGTAATCTCCCTTAATTTATGCATTGTCTACAATAGGTGTATTTTTACGGAAAAAAAAATCATTTGCATATTTCATTTTATAAATTAAACGGTTTGCTTTTAGAAAGTAGCCGTTGCTCCAAAACTTTTCAAGCCATATCGAATGTTGAAATACTATTTTTCATTTCTCTTCTAGTTTTCGAGATCTGAGACAGACGGACATTTTGCAAAAACCTATTAGCCACATTTCCCCTTACGGAGCCGCTAAAAATAAGAATTTTCGACCTGAAAACAAAAGAAAAAGATATACAAACCTGCTTTGTTTCTAAATAAAATGAAAATAAAACAACATAGTCTATATATATTTCTCCTCGGTGACTCCATGTTTAATAAGAACCCTATTATTCTTTAGAATAACAATATTAAATGGAAATATAAAGAATAAACTAACTACACAGATGGTAATCATGACATATAGGCTACAGATACGCTTTTTGGTATAATTATGTTTCACACATATTGCTTAAGATAGCGCTGCATCAATTGGTCACTAGATATTTTAATACAAGTTTACCACATAACAGGAGCACGCCAGATTGCACTTCAATTATTACATGTACACCTCAGTGGCGTAGCATCCATGGCGCGAAAGGGTTCAAGGAACCCTGGCCCATGATCAACAGGGGACGACACAAGCACTACTAAATAGGTATCAAATTCTCACAAAATTTTACTTGGCATTCGTTGTGTTATAAAAGGCAGCACAAGCAAAGGAATGACTTTTAATAACCTGTTGATGCACACATGATGACTGGATTGATTTTTCATATACCCATCTAGTGGTAGGGGACCCACCATCAGATTCTGGAACCCGGACAGATGAACTCCTTGCTACACCACTGGTAAGCCTCACATACTATCTACATATATACCCTGAGGGCTCCCATTTTATGTTGGAACCGCTGAAGTAGGCAATGAGAATATTTTTTTTTTAAATTGGTATTTTGCAGAGCATGTCACAATAAAAAATATTAAAGTTGTAGTCATTGTATGAAACAAAGTTACATTACTCATGCAAACATTTTCATATCCGATAAAATACGCTTTAAATTTAATCTCTACACTTCACTTTCACTTATCCTTTAGACTGTTAAACAGCTGGGGCACCACATAATATCTGTCGATAATCTTTCTCCATTCTTGCCAGTATTTTCCTTGGATAGAATTTGTATCAATGATAAGCCTGTCTATTTTTTGTATGTCTTCTTTCCATTACTTACTTGGTCTGCTTCTTCTTCTTGTTCCTGATACTGTTCCTTGAAGGAAGGAACTTGTTTGCCCTGAAAACCTGAGTTTTATGTTTTTTTACAGCGGTTAGCAGGTTATCATGTGGTCCAATCGCCATACTAATCCTGTCTCTAATCTTTTCGTTTATGATGCGGTCAGGATCTTTCTGTAACATCTCGATTCCATTGCTAGAATGCTCCCATCTAGTTGTGCAGTTAGCGTTCAAGATTCGCAAGCATATAAGAATGTGGCCTGGACCAGGGAGCGCATCAGTCCGATTTTAGTGACGAGGCTATGTCTTGGTTTTTCCAGATTGTTTAGCGTTTTGCTAGTGCTGCTGTGGACTGTGCAATTCTGGTCAGTAGTTCAGGTTTGGTTCCTAGACTCTACGTCTACACAAACAATAAAATATGTTAAATAAATATCAAACACTTAATTCTCTTTAAGAAAAAAAACTTTTTATATCTAAGTTAAATATATGTTAGAGTGTTTGACAATATTTCTGAATAATCCATCATTCCCCTGCAGCTGTTTTTTAGGTCTAAAGCTTTCATCTCTTCGCGAAACCAAACAAGACAATCATAAAGTGTGATCGAAACTTGCTGCTCATGCATATGAAAATAATAAAATTAGTGGCTGGGTTGACAAGATAGATGATACTAATCAGTATTTGAAACACTGGGTTAATGTAGAGGTAGAATTGTAAACCATTATTCATTACAATATTCGCTTGAATACCTTCTAGAGTGGCGTTGGTTGAGTAGGATAGGAATGTTATAGAGCACATGGTAAGTAACATTTTAATTATTCTACTTTGGTTGATGCTGCGTCTTCTAGAATAGTTTGTGGTAAAGTTGTGAAATTTTCTCCAGACAATTTTAACAATTATAACTATCGTACTCACAACTATCGTCGTAAGGCAAGTTATTATAATGATATTACTAAACACGAGGGCCAAATATGTTTCAAAGATTTCTTTGTGATAGGTAAAGTAGTCAGATACTATGTATACAACAACTAGACTGTTGAACTTGCTTGAATAAGTCAGAGCAATGGTATAACCCAAATAAAAAGGGATGGCTAAAATAAAAATTACAATGTATTGAATTATAATGAAATTTTTCACTCTTAAAACTGAAAAAATACGAGAGACGTGAAATGGAAAACATACAGCGACCAGTCTTTCAATGGCGATTGATGTCGTTAAAATCAAGCCGTTGGAGATTAAGATATTTGTAGGTATATAGGTGAAGAAGTATACTGTGTTTTGAAATGACTTCAGAAAGCCTGACTTTATAACCAGGGCGAGGTCACCTAAAAAATTTAACCCGTTCATGGTGAAGGCCAGCAAGCAGACGAGAAGATCGTTGGAGCATAACGTCATGAGGAGCACGTTGGACGTCGCGGCTACGTTGTGACGTCTCAATACAGCGATGCTAATACTGTTACCCACAATACCGATGACGCTGACAAAGATCATGCTGCCATTGAATATTCTTTCAGGAATGTACATAGATGCAACAGAAATGATTAGAGAGGTAACGTTGTCCTTGACCTGTGCCACTGATACATTCGCCATTTTGATCTAAATACAATGTCACATCATCTTTGAGATTTCAATTCAATTCAACGTTGAAGTCTAAATTGTTCTTCATCTACTTCTGTAATGGAAAAAAAAAGAAAGATAATTATTAATTTATATTCAGAATTTAAAAAAGAAATTGAATAACTATATGCTCTATTTTGGTTTTATTATTTTGCCTTTTTTAACGTCTGTCCGTCTGTCCGTCTGTCACATTCAGGACTCTAAAGCTAGATGAGATACGAAAAATATTATTTCACTATTAAATACGGCTTGAAAAGTTTAGATGCAACGGCTACTTTTGGTCTTCAAGAAGCAAACCGTTTTATTTTTAAAATTAATTAAGCAAGCGATTTTTTAATAACAATGCACCAATTCTAAAACAATTACGTAAATGTAAGGGAGGCAATGTTACAATATGCTAACAAAGAAAGGAGAAGTAACGTGTAATTTCAGTATCACTAAGTCAAATATATTTATTAAAATGTACTAAAATGTTTACAACAAATATAAATATTAGTTAACGGTGTTTTTTTCTGGTGTTTTAGCTGCTAAAATGAAAAGAAAACATTTATATTCGTTTATAAAGGCTAAGAATGCACTTTATATGTAGATATCACGCACATTTTTAGCGTCCCCCGTAAGGGGAAAAAGCCGCTATTAGGTTTGTGCAAAATGTCCGTCTGTCCGTCTGTCCGTCTGTCACACTCAGGGCGGCAAAACTAGAAAAGATACGAAAAATATTTTTTCACCATTAAATGCGGCTTGAAAAGTTTAGGTGCAATGGCTACTTTTAGTTTTCACAAAGCAAACCGTTTAATTTATAAAATTAATTATGCAAGCGATTTTTTAATAACAAAACACCAATTCTAAAACAATTACTTAAATGTAAGGGAGGAAATGTTACTATAAGAAATGCTCTACAAATATAGATATCACGCACATTTTTTAAAATGAACTTTTAGCAGCGACTTTCGTGTACTAGCGTAAAGCCCGGCAATGACATGATTCTAAACTAATTTTTATTTTTTTTTTTTTAAATCAGTTTTTTAAAAACAAAATTGTTTAGTGCCCCCATTAGAATGAAAGAAGCATATTTTTGTGCGTTTGTCTGTTGGTTGGTCTGTCCTTCACGGTTAGATAAAAAAAACAAAACACTAAAGGCTTTTGAAAATATAATTTAACCTTTACTGTTCTTTTAGAAATATTGCGATAGTTTAAGGATGAGAGCATACAGGAATTGAGCCAGGGACCAACGATAAATCCTAACTAAAGTTTAGTGCGCAAACATCAAGATAAGGCAGGTTTGTACCCTTCTCGCCATCCTCTGTCGTCCAGCGAGAAGTTATTTTTTTTCAACTTAGAAGGAAAATCCGAAACATCTTGCGAATAGGCGGATCTAACAGGGATCCGACTCCGATTGGTGCCGCCTCTGAGTTTGTGTATCACACAAACTCTCTTTGTAATCTTGTTTTAAAATGGATTTTTTATGCAGTGATTGTGTGTACTGGGGTAACGCCGGGACATGTCATTGTACTAAACTAATTCCCTAAACTTTCTTTTTAAATCAGATTTTTTTAAATTTTGTCTAGTGCCCCCATTAGAATGAAAGAAGCTTTTTTTGTGCGTTTTGTCTGTTGGTTGGTCTGTCCGTCACAGTTAGATTAAAAAAGATAACACTAAAGGCTTTTTTGAAAATCTCTCCCTCTCTCTCTCTCTCTTTTCTCTCTCGTGTAATGAAGACATTTTTAGCCTTACTATATCAGTGATGCCCAAAATATGGCCCGCGGGCCACATCCGGGCTGTGACGTGGTTCCATCCGGCCCGCCGAAATGTCGGCACAAAGTGTAGAAAATCCTCCCCCTTCCGTTTTTTAAAGAATAATAAAAAAAACTTTAAAAAAAAAAAGGTTGAAAAATGCATCGTTATGTACGTATATCTAAGTGTAATAATATCCCATTAATGAATGTAAGTACTAGTGTAACTAGATTCACGGGTTTCTAATCAAATTGTTTCAGGTCTTTAAATTTTCGTTTTTGTACTTTCCGTCTATGTGGCCCGCAACACCTGTGTCGGAAATTAAGATGGCCCGCAGGTCAATTTATGTTGGACATCACGAACTATATGATAGGCTGTGTGATGTCATGTATTTATTTTTTTCTCTTAACGTCACATGGAATGAATTCTTTAAATAAAATGTTCTTTTCCTTTGACGTCTTATGGAATGACTTCTTTAACTGAAATGTTAATAAGAACTCGCTGCACTCATGTTTATTAAACCTCGCAAACTTTCTCGTAAAGATAAAAACACGTTTTACACTAACTAGGATGTGTGACTTAGGCTAAAGAATTTTTTAATCTAGATTTTTTGCCAATAGATCTAGTTTTTTTACACTAGACTTTTAACACTAGATCTAGATTTTTTTTTTTACAATAAATCTAGTTTCATATTCTTATTAAAATTATTTTTGATCTAGAATTTATAGGTCTAGTTAAGAATTATATACACTAGATCAAGATCTAGAATTTAAATTTGTATATATAAATCGAGACTTAAATTGTAAATTTTGATTTCCATGTCTAGATCTACATTGAAATGTTATAATAAACTAAAACTAATCTTCTATTTTAAAACTTAATGCTGCATTCATTCTATCACTTATCTGGGCTTTTATGATTATTATGGTCTGACAGCTACGCTGGGCAGAGCATGCATCCCGTATGGGAGACGAACGTGTGCCAAAGGAAGTCTTTTTTGGTGAGCTAAAAGGTGGCCGGCGTAACAGGGGCGCCCCACGTCAACTCTCCTTGGCTGACATAGCAGAGAGCACCTGGCTGCATGCGGAGTCGGAACGAGACAGCTGGAGGTCACTCACGAAGGCCGCGTGATACACATTTGAGACCAAAAGAAAATCCTCTGCCGAGGTCAAACGCAGACGACGAAGGGAAAATCTGAATCGACCACCTGCGGACAAAGGTTTTGTTTGCCAAGGATGTGGCAAAATATGTAGGTCACAGCTAGGACTTCACAGCCACGGGAAATACTGTACTCCTCACTAATCTTCGGACTCGAAGACAAGCCTTATATATATATTTTAATCATGTTTATAATTCGGACAGTTTTGTATCAAACTTCAAAGTTTTATTTTTATCAGAGCAACAAAACGACGACAGGCTGACACTTTCGTGATACTGAGACAAAATGTTTTCGTTAGTTGTGTGTAACAGACTGATACCAAATCACACATGCAGTTATCTCCCGTTTCCCATTTTCATACCAAGTTAAAACTTTACACAATTACACATTGAGCCTGACAAGAAATAAATCAATTAAAAGATTAACCAATTTAATTTTAAACATGTTCTCCCACTTCCCTATTCGGGGTGCTGTGGTCGAATGGTTACGCGCTTGGCTTCCGAACCTGAAATCCTCGGTTCGAATCCCGGTGAAGACTGTGATGTTGAATTTCGGAATTTTTAGGACGCCCTTCAGTCCACCCAAGTCTAAATTCTTCCAGACCTGACATCAGTTTTCAGATAATGACAGTTATATAGTGTACATATCATAAGACACGCGTTGTTTTAAAAATTAATCTATTTTTTCTATATCATGTATGAAATATAAGTTAATTTCATTTCGGTCACATTTGTTGATATTCTAACAATAGTTATATTTATATTCACAAAGAAGTTGTTTCAAATTGTTTCAAGTTTTATAAGTTAAAATCAATTACATCTAAAGCGGTACCGTTATCTTCTAACTGTACGGTACTTGAAGTCAACGACCGTCAACAACACTTAAGACTTAAGTAGGCTAATTATGTTTCCTTTAATTTAGATTTTGAAGTAGGCCTAACTTGTTTTTTTATAAATTATAGTTCTTAAAGGAACAAACCATCAACCTTATTTCTCCTATGTTGAATCCGTTGCTTCCCTTACATGATTGATTTTTCTCTCTAGAAACCAAGCCTTCATTGTCAGCCTTAACACTCAAAGATCCAAGTACAATTCTAAAAAAATCGAAATATCTTTTGATTCTCCCTGGGTTATATATGATATATATTGTATTCCTTTGATGCTTGAGAATTATCTGTAAACATCTAGATGTTATACTTTTTTAAACATCTTGTCATTAAACATTTTTACTAAATCACAAGCATGCTTTTGTTTTTTCATTTAACTATTATAGACAGTGGCACAAAAAATCCTCCCCTTATAGATAATATTAATTCATTTTTATACGCATATGTGCCTAAAAAAAGATTTTTGAACACTATAAAGAAGTATTTCTAATTCTATATTCTTAATTAATGCCATTGCATCCCTTTCTTACGGCCACATTAGTTTGGAACGGATTGGTAGAGTTAGTCAGAATAACTAAAGACTTACTAAAGATTTAGTTTTTGTTAAGCATGTAGTTCTACGGTAGTTAATACGGCATTACAAATCCTATCTTATCTTTTGAAATACAACTTGGGAAAGTGTAAGAGGTAATAACCTTTTGGAAACATTACGGACATTGATTTGCTTTATCCTAATTGTAATTTTTTTAATGAAATAGGTATTGTAATTCTTTGCAACTGTCTTTAAGTATGACTATCATTTAATTGATACAAAATGATGTAATTATCTTCTGCCGATGTTAAAGTGACTCGTCATTGACCTTCATACTTCTAACTGCTTCGATACAGAGTTATAATCTCCATATCTCAGGACTGGAAAAAATTGACTCTCGGAATCTTTAAAAGACAAAGTGTTTTTCTGAAAATGTTTTTCTGAAAGTGTTGCTTTATTGCATCAATTACAGCGCGAAAAAGTTTTTTTTTAATTATTATATCTGGAAATATCTCGATTTTCTACTTTTTGATGTTCCCATCTTATCTTTTCCTTGACTTTTGTTACAGAGGTGTGGTAACATTTCCCTCCACTCTTCCCGGTCAATATTTCTTACATCAAACATTACACACGCTTTAGATAAAAATAAATATCTTATCTTTATTTATTGCTGTCAAGAGATATAACTTGTTTTAGACTTATTGAAAGAAGCAGAAACTTGGCAATAAAATAATAGCAAATCAATAT
>JADKLZ010005243.1:31118007-31131440 GCA_021533235.1 Biomphalaria straminea
AAAGTCGAAGAATAAAACTCCACTTGTCTCTCTAACCTTGCTAATGATTTTTTTCCCACCACAATTGTCCACAAATACTCGTATTAAAGGTCTTAAGCAAGTTAATGGATTTTTTAAAAAGAATTATAAACTATTTACGCTCTAAAAAACTGTTCTCTTTGACTATTAAATATATAAATAATTCGAGTTTTAAATATGGTTCTAATTTTTCGCATTATAAAATAAGTAAAGAGAATGCGTTAAAAAAATTATTAATGCAGCTAAAAATAGATTACTCGTTGTTGTCTGACCTAGTTCTTTGAGAAATATAATATAGATAGTAATTGCAAGAATTAGATACTTTTATTATTTTCGGTGTATTCACAAATTAAAGATTTTAGACAAAAGCCGAAGAGCAAATAATGAAAAAAAAAAAAAGATTTACAAGAATAGAAACGTTGCTGTTTATGAAGAAAATTCACAAAGAAATTGCATTGTTAGCCCAACGTGATCATGACACATTACGTCTGCCTGTACAGAATTGCGCAAGTTTCACTAGTCCAAGACAAGTCCCCTGCATTCTATATAGTAAACATTGCTGGTCGTCTGCTAAAAGAGAAGAACCAGTTACCTTCCGTCCCTTCGTCTGTCAGACCTAGAAATACAGAATCGAATTTCATACCCGATCTAAAAGAAGTTATTATGGCATCGTATTCCTCGCGGGTATCAATTTCTACAATATATCCACCGTAAATGGCGCATGCAATCTCAGCCGAAACAAATCTTTGAACGCCGAACCTGGATAGCAAAAAAATTCGATTTTCGACCTAAAAAAAAAAAAGATATACAAACATGCTTTGTTTCTCAATAAAATGAAAATAAAGCAACATAGTCTATATATAGTTCGCCTCGGTAACTCCATCTTTAATTAGAACCCTATTCTTTAGAATAACAATATTAAATGCAAACATAAAGGTTGTATTTATGGATAAATAACTAACCACACGGATGGTAATCACGACATATAGGCAGCTATGCTTTACGGTATAATTATGTTTCACACATATTGCTAATGATAACACTTCATCAATTGGTCACTAGATATTTTAATACATGTTTACTACATAACAGGAGCGCCGCAGATTGCACTTCAATTATTACATGTACACCTCAGTGGCGTAGCATGCATGGCTCGAAGGTGCTCAATGAACCCGTGTCCATGATCAACAGGGGACGGCACAAGCACTTGAAAAATCTAAACAGTAGGTATCAAATTCTCACAAAATTTTACTCGGCATTCGTTGTGTTATAAAAGGCAGTACCAGCAAAGGAATGACTTTTGATGCACACATGATGGTTGGATTGCTTTTTCATATACCCATCTAGTGGAAGGGGGCCCACCATCAGATTCTTGAACCCGGGCAGATGAGCACCTTGCTACACCACTGGTAAGCCTCACATACTATCTATGTATACCCTGAGGTCTCCCATTTTATGTTGGAACGGCAGAAGTAGACAATAAGAATTTTTAAAATAATTGGTATTTTGCAGAGCATGTCACAATAAAAAAATATTAAAATTGTAGTCATTGTATAAAACAAAGTTACATTACTCATGCAAACATTTTCATATCCGATAAAATACGCTTTAAATATAATCTCTACATCTTCACTTTCACTTATCCTTTAGACTGTTAAACAGCTGGGGCACCACATAATATCTGTTGATAATCTTTCTCCTTTTTTTCAGTATTTTGCCTTCGATAGAATTTCTATCAATGATAAGCATGTCTATTTGTTTATGTCTTCTTCCCATCACTTTCTTGGTCTGCCTCTTCTTCTTTTTCCCGATACTGTTCCTTGGAGGAAGGTCGTTGCTTGCCCTAACCTGAGTTTTATGTTTTCGACAGCGGTTAGCAGGTTATCTTGTGGTCCAATTGCCATACTAATCCTGTCTCTAATCTATATTCCATTACTAGAATCCTTCTATATAGTTGTGCAGTTAGCGTTCAAGATTCGTAATCATATAAGAATGTGGCCAGGACAAGGGAGCACATCAGTCTGATTTTAGTGACGAGGCCATTCCTTTGTCTTTCCAGATTGTTTTGAGTTTTGCAAGGGCTGCTGTGGATTGTGCAATTTTGGTCAGTAGTCCAGGTTTGGTTCCTAGACTCTACATCTACACAAACAATAAAATGAAAGAAAATGAAAGAAAAAAAACAAACATTTCATGTCTAAATTAAAAATATGTCAGACAGCTTGAAATTTTTTTCTGGACAATCCATCATTCCTCTGCACTTGTTTTTTTGGTCGAAAGCTTACATCCCTTCCCGAAACCAAACAGGACAATGATAAAGTGGGATCGAAACTTGTTGCTCATGCATATGAAAATAATAAAATTGGTGGTAGGGTTGATAAGATAGACGACATGAGTCAGTCTTTTAAACAGTTGGAAAATGTAGACATAGAATTCTAAATCACTATTCACTAGAATACCTTCTAGAGTGGCGTTGGTTGAGTAGGATAAGAAAGTTATAGAGCACATGGTAAGTAACATTTTAACTATTCTACTTTGGTTCATGCTGCGCCTTCTAGAATCATTTGTTGTAAAATTCTGAAATTTTCTCCAGACGATTTTAACAATGATAACTATCGTACTCACAACTATCGTCGTAAGGCAAGTTATTATAATGATATTACTAAACACTGAGACTAAATATGTTTCAAAGATTTCTTTGTGAGAGATAAAGTAGACAGATTCTATGTATACAACGATTGTACCGTTGAATTCGTTTGAATAGGTCAGTGCTATCGTATAACGCAAATAAAAAGGGATGGCCATGATAAAAATTACAATGTATATAATTACAATGAAACATTTCACTCTGAAAGGTGAAAAAATACGGGAGACGTGAAATGGAAAACATACAGCGACCAGTCTTTCAATGGCAATTGATGTCGTTAAAATCAAGCCGTGGATAATTAAGACATTTTCGACTATATAAGAGAAGAAGTATACTGTGTTTTGAAATGACTTCAGAAAATTTGACTTTATATCCAGGGCGAGGTCACCTACAAGTGTTGACCCGTACATGTTAAAGGTCAGCAAGCAGACCAGAAGATCGTTGGAGCATAACGTCATGAGGAGCACGTTGGACGTCGCGGCTAAATTGTGACGTCTCAATACAGCGATGCTAATACTGTTACCCACGATGCCGAAGACGCTGACAAAGATCATGCTGCCACTGTAAGTACTGACAGGAATGTAAATAGATGTGAACGAAGTGAGTAGAGAAGTCACGTTTTCATTGGTTTGAGTCACTGATACATTCGCCATTTTATCTAAATAGACACAATGTCACATCCTCTTTGAGATTTCAATTCAATTCATTTATTCCACGTTGATGTCAAGTCTGATATATTTGCATGCCTTTTGTTCTTGATCTACACCTGTAATAGAAAAAAAACGAAAGATAATTTACAGTTTATATTTAAAATTTCAGAAAGAAATCGAATAACTTTATAATATATTTTGGTTTTATAGTTTGCCTTTTTTATAATTCGGACTGTTTTGGAAACTTCCAAGTGTTATTTTTACAATACGATGACAGGTTGAGACTTTCATGATACTGAGACAAACGTTTTCGTTGGTTATGTGCAAACAGACTGCTACAAATCTCACATGCTTTTGTCTTCCGTTATCCATCCTCGTACCCAGTTAAAACTTTGCACTCTAGACCTCATTCACCAATCATAAACAAACAACATTTAGCCACGTGATTCTATATATCTTCTATACAAATCATGTAATCCATGAAGGCTGTCACGTGATACGTATTTCTCATTGCTTTATCAATATTATGAAGTGGCTGAATGCGTTAATTTACAATTGGTGAATGAGGTCCATTATGCATTGAGCCTGACAAGACATAAATCGATCAAGAAATTAACCAATTTCATTTAAAGTTTATTTCTCCACCTTCCCATTCTCGGATCAATTGAAGTTTTGCATAATCATGCAAAGTATATCGACAATCCAAAAAACGTACCGATTAGTTAATCAATTAGTAATTAAATCAAATTTGTTTTTAATAGCAAAAAAGGAGCTTAACATTGTAATTTTCATATAATTGACAGTAGTTATTTTCATTAGATACTCTTTGTTTTAAAAAGTATTTTTTTTTCTATTTCATGTTTGAAATATAAGTTTATTTCATTTTTATTATAGCTTAAATTTATATAGCGCTACTTTCATGCTTAGAGCATGCTCAGTGCGCCTTGGTCCAATCTCATTTGTGGACCAGTGGGGGGGAAGGGGTATCTATGAGTTGGTTTCCAGTGCTGCCTTTGGGCGCTCAGTAAACACAACTCTGCACGAGTCGGGAGTCGAACCTCAAGACCCCTTCTAGGTAGCCAAGCCAAGCTCAAGCCGCACTTAGCCTCTCGACCACACTTCCCATTTCGATTCTACTCATTGGCACCGTAGTTGATACTGTAATAAAAGTTATATTTAGGGTTGTTCACAAAGAGGTTATTCAACTTATTTCAAGTTTTACAAGTTACAATAAAATACGCCTACAGCGATATCATCATTTATTAAGTGAACGACCGTCAACAACACTGAAGTAATTATGTTTCTTTGCATTTAGATTGTTACGTTTTTTTAATAAAAATAAATATCAGAATAGACCAACCAACAACCACACTTTACGCCCTGTATGTTGAATCTGTTGCTTCCCTTACATGATTGATTTTTGTTCTCTTCAAACCAAGCCTTCATTGTCAACCTTAACACTCAAAGATTCAAGTACAATTCTAAAATATCAAAATCTTTTGTTCTTCTTTGGGTTACATACACAATTTATATTGCATTCCTTTGATCTTTTAGCATTATCTGTAAACGTCTGGATGTTATACTTTTTTAATGTCTTGTCATTAATTTTTTTTTACTAAATCATAAGCATGCTTTTGTTTATTCATGTAAGTATTATAGATAGACAGAGGCACAAAGAACATTCCTTTTAATGTAGATAGTATTAATTTATTATTTTAAGCATATCTGTACAAATGCTCTTTCTTCCCTAGTGCCATTAGAGCATGGAATGGTTTGCCTGAGCTAGCCAGGAAAACCAGTGACTTGGCAGAATTTAAGTCACTGGTAAATATGCATGACTGAATGCATGACGCGTAGGACGTAATCATCTTCTTTTTTGAAGTAACGTCTGTATTATATAAGAAAAGATAAGATTTGCCTAAAATAGATATGCCTAGATTTTAGAATACCATAACATTTCTAATTTTATATGCTTAATTTATACAATTCCTCTATTCTATTCTTCTTTTAGGGCTACTAGGGTATGGAACTGATTGTCAGAATAACTAAATACTTACACGCGTTTTAGTCTTGTTAAACATGTAGATCTACACTTGTTAATAAGTCATCAGAAATCTTATCTTATCTTATCTTATCAAACTTGGGCACGTGTTAGGACGTAACAATCTTTAAGTACAGACAAGTATATAATTAATCCTAATTGTATTTTTAATGAAATAAGTATTATAATCCTTTTTTAATGACTTTAAGTATGACAATTATTTAATTGATAGAAAATGAAAGTAACCATCTTCTGTCCATGTCAAAGCGACTCGTTCCTGACCTTCATACTTCTGCTTCCGAGCTGAGACATTAAGTTAGTGGCAGTTCGATCAATGAAGTTGGTGCTAATTATGATCTCCATATCTCAGTACTGGAACAAATTGACTCTCAGAAAATTTGAAAGACAAAGTGTTTTTCTGAAAGTGTTATTCTGAAAGTGTTATTCTGAAAGTGTTGCTTAATTGCATCGATTACAGCGCAATGAATGTTTTTGAAAAAATACCTAGCAGTATCTCGATTTTCTTATTTTTAACTCTTTCCCTCCTAACTGACGATACCATCACTAGAATGTGGTAAATAATTACGGAGAGAAAGAGTTAATCTTTTCCTTGACTTTCGTTGCAGAGTGTGATGACAGCTCGCGTAACCTGCCCCTCCCCCTCTCCACTTTTGACGGTCAATATTTATTACATCAAACATTACACACGCTTTAGATAAATATCTCATTATGTTTATTGATAGCGGTCAACAGATAGAACTTATTTTAGAAAGAAGCAGTAACATTGCAATAACATAACCAATATATATATATATATATATATATATATATATATATATATATGTTGTTAGAACTCCAGCGCCGACGCAAATGGTGCGTACCATCACGCTGATACACATGAGGTGTGAACTGATCTAGATGGATGTTGACATTGTAGAGGACAACGAGTTTAGCCGAAGTCCAGGAACATGAGAAGAATCAGATCTAAAGGCATACCATGTCATTATGTGTTTATGTTGCCCTTTAAATAAACATCTTTCCTCGTTAAGCTGCCTTCCTGACAGTTAATACAACGTATATATCTATATACATATATAATATATTGATAAGGGTTAATTAACCTTTTTGCTATAATAACAGCATAAAAGCTATAACAGTAACGCTTGTCTTCGATTCCAAAAAATAGTGAGGAATGCAGTATTTCCAGTTATCTATGCAATCCCATCTGTTACCTACATATTTTTTCATATTCAGCGCAGACATAACCACTTTCCGGAGGATTGATATATTCTTTTAGTCGTCTTCGTCTGTCCTCGGCAGTGGGCACCTCCTATATCTCGAGCGTGTATTCCACGGATTTTGTGAGTGACCTCCAGCTGTCTCGTTTTGAAGCCGCCTGCAGTCAGGTGCTCTCTTCTATGTCAGTTAAAGCAACTTGGCGCCTAAGCATCTTTACCACGTCAACAAACTTTTAACTCAACTCACACTATATATATATATATATATATATATATATATATATATATATATATATATTTGCATTTGTGATCTGCGGTAATGTTGTGTTATAATATGTGTGTGATTATGAATCCTTAAAAGGCGAAAGACAGAGAGAGATGGAGAAAGACGGTCGACAGATCATGTGTTGTGCCCCAACAGTTCTACAGACTAAGGGACATGTGACTGTGGCGAAGGGTATGTAACTCTTCCTTGTTTCACTTTTGTAGTAAAACTAACATCTGCAATCGTTATCTACGAGTTACTTCCCGTAACCCAATTCTCATAGACATAAATAAATATAGACTTAAAAAAAGGAAGTAACTTTATGTAACTTGAAAAAATGTATATCTATTGTATTCGGATTTCCGAAATCTGACAAGTTGCACGATCTTCGGTCTTAGAGATTAAACAAAACTACACTGCCTCCTCATTTACGCAGCATGTTATGAAAGGAAATGGTGTACCCAAATCCGCACTATTTTCATTCACAAAATAACATAGATAGCATAAATAAATATAGACTGGAATAAGGAAGTAATGGATTCAGTCCTTAACTTTGAATTAGTGAAATTAGGGATTTTTTCAGCAGAATGTCCAAATAAGCTAAAATTAAAAAACAGTTTCAGAACAAACAAGATTACAAAGAGAGTTTGTGTGATACACAAACTCAGAGGCGGCCCCCGAAGGAGTCGGATCCCTATCAGATCCGCTTTGATCTCTCAACGGGGGCAGCCTCTGAGTTTGTGTATCAAACAAACTCTCTTTGTCGCTGCTAAAAGTTCATTAAAAAAATTATATCAAAGAAAAACGACAGAAATATACATCTTCCGTGCTTTGATCTCTCAACGGGGGCCGCCTCTGAGCTTGTGTATCACACAAACTCTCTTTGTCGCTGCTAAAAGTTCATTTAAAAAAAGTATATCAAAGATAAACGACAGAAATATACATCTTTCGTGCTTTGATCTCTCAACGGGGGCCGCCTCTGAGTTTGTGTATCACACAAACTCTCTTTGTCGCTGCTAAAAGTTCATTTTAAACAAAATTATATCAAAGATAAACGACAGAAATATACATCTTCCGTGCTTTGATCTCTCAACAGGGGCCGCCTCTGCAAACTCTCTTTGTCGCTGCTAAAAGTTGTAAGTTTTGAACAAATTAAATCGTGAAATATGTTGCTATATATTAGATTTTTAATTGTCTTAAATTAGGTTTCATTTATATTGCATACTAATTAGGTTTTTTCTCTTTAAATACTGCTTGCATAAAATATTTTTAAAAATTAGATTTTGAGCTTTTAGAAAAAAAAAAAGTAGCCGTTGCATCAGAACTTTGAATGATCTATATTATCGTTATGTCAGATTTTCATTATCTCTTCTACTTTCTGAGCACTAAACGGGACGGACGGACAGACAGACAGACAGACGGACAGACAGACAGACAGACAGACAGACAGACAGACGGACAGACAGGCCACACAAAACTAATAGCGTCTTTTCCCCTTTCGGGGGCCGCTAAAAATGAACATTATGATTAATTGACACTACAGTCACGCTAAGAGATAAAAAAACACACTAGTGAAAATATTGTAATACTTATATGGGTTATGGCTGAAATAGATATGAATACTTAACTTTTATACTGCTCATGCTGTATAGTAAAGTACACTAATTTGCAAATCACAAATGTTGCCTTCATAAAACTTTCTTATTGACCAGTCTATATTTATTTATGTCTATGCCAATTCTACTCCCATTAACCCACATTTGAGGTGTGTGCATCGACTGCCCACTCAAACTCCTTCTAGCTGGGGGGGGGGTGTTGTTTAGATATAAATCACGTTACATTGTGCCGTAGTAGTGGCAAAGGTGAAGGACAACCTATAAAAAAGTAATAGGAAAATAAAGCCAGATTTAGCAGTAAAATTGAGATTTGGTTTACACAGAAACAAACTCTTGGCTAATATTACCTGGTAAACATTCTAGGTTCATATAGCTACAGTGTGACATGTCAAGACCAATCGTTACAGCAGGCCTCAACACTTTCCTTCGACGTCGCAACCTGTGGGCAGTGCAAACCAATAGCTCTTGCATATGGCAACCAGCGGATAAGTTGACAGCTAATAATACCCACAATGGACGATGGTCTGACTAATATGCAATCTACGAATAAGCAAATCGGCTCTTTTATTATGATTGTTGTGCGTTGGTGTGTTGATGTTGTGTCCAATTTAAATGTGATATAATCATAATAGGTAATGGGTACCTGACTTTGGTTAGGGAAGTCAAGTTGGTTGCTCTATTTGCTGGTCACATAACACCATGCTCGTTAACCGTTGGCCAAAGAAACAGAGGACATTAACATCATCTACCCTATAGATAGGTCTGAAAGGGGAATTTGTTAACAGTTGAGCACCTTTGTCAAAAGGTTGGGTTTATTCAAGTAGCCAATGTGTTTCGTAGGTAGCAGCAGTGTCACTAGAGTTGATGTCACACAGCAAGAATGCATTTAGCTCATAGTGCCATCTCCGCCCCCCCAACACACACACACACACACACGACTTTCAACCTTCTCCTAAAATAAACAAACTTCTACAATAAATTCTCTTCTTAGTTTTTGGACCCAAAATACAAGTATGCCGAATTAGAAGTGTTTATATTGAATGATTATTACATAACAGTAAATATGCATCGACCTATTGACCTATTTTAGTTATTTATTGCAATTTATGACATTTGAACAATGTGACAGAAGACTATGGAGCAACGTAACAGAAATCCATGGAACCATGTGAATATCTTAATCAGGTCATGATATGGATTATGAGTTTCTCATTCTTTTAATCTTATAAGCGCATATATTTTCTTTTCTATGTTATAACTCTTAAAAACCTATTTACTACTACAAGTAAAAGAAATATTTACAGTTACATTTTTTATAGAGATTTTTTTCCTCGTTTTATGGAGATTTATTCTTCAACGTCTTCTAAACTACAAAAAAAAAAAAGATTACTGCGTAAATGAATTTAACAAATAATCAACCGACTAGGTTTTTTTTTTTATTATATTTTATTATATATGTTCAGTTATTTACGTTTTATAAGTTTCTCTTTACAAAGTAAGCTTTCATTGTTACCTCAACTCTAACAGATCCAAGTACATGTCTAATAGCTCAAAATCTGCTGTCTTCACGATATCATACTAAGGGGATGTAATCTTAAGTTTGCATTTCTTGGGCTTAAAGTTACGACTTTTATTACAGCCCTTTGATCTGTTGGTATTGTCAGTGACTATTTACAGCTATAGGCCTATAGCCAACAGGGCTTTATAAGGGACATCAGCAGGCTCGGTCTTAGGCCACTGCAACCTATGCGGTCGCAGTGAGCCCCGCGCTTTCATATGCCCCGCGCTAGTTCAAGGTGTAATTATTAAATTGCAAAATATGTACAAAAAAATTCCTGGAAATATCTTGAATTTATTAAAATCTCCTGAGAACTCTTAAAAAAACAAATTGTCATTTGCGGGTGTCATTCATTGCGGAAAACGCCATTTCTACGTGCGATAAAAGAAAAAAGGCATTGTCAGCTTTCATGTAATAAAACGTGATTGTTTTAATCGGAAGTTCCAAAACTTTTTTTTTTACTATAGTCTATGGCATATAAAATATGCCGTTGGTTACATTGTAAAGTAGAGATCGCAATTTTTAACTTAGTAAAGAAAGAATAAAATTCAAAGTTCAATTCTTTTTCTCATACAAAATCTTAATTTTAACTTATTATCCTTATTCCCACAAAGACTAGGCCCCGCGCAATCAGTTTCGCATAGGGCCCCGCAATTGCTAGGACCGGCCCTGGACATCAGCACTGGAGGTGAAAAGCTAACCAGCGTTAGCAGCTTCAAATACCTCGGAGCTATTGTCTCGGATGAGGGAACAAGACCCGATCTACTGGTCCGAGTAGCACAGTCCACAGCAGCCCGTTCTAAACTTAAAATAATATTGAAAGACAAAGGCTTAGCCCTCCTCGGCACCAAAATCAGTCTGATGCGCTCCCAGGTCATGGCCACATTTCTATATGCTTGTGAGTCTTGGACGTTGACTGCAGAGCTAGAGAGGAGGATTCTAGCAATGGAATTCAGGTGCTGCAGAAGGATCCTAGGTATCACATTTAAAGACCGCATCACAAATCAAGAGATTAGAGACATGATCTCTGCAGCGATTGGACCCCATGATGACCTGCTAACTACTGTGAAAAAAGCAAGCTGAAAATCTATGGCCATATTACAAGATCTTCGGGGCTCGCAAAGACCTTCCTCCAGAGAACAGTACCAGGAAAAAGAAGAAGGGGCAGACAGATAAAGCGGTGGGAGGACAACATCAAAGAATGGACGGGCCTGCCACTGAAAGAGGTTTTAAACAGAGCAAAGGAAAGAGAGGAATGGGAAAAGACGGTCTACAGATCTTGCTAGGTGCCCCAACGGTACACAGACTAAGGGATAGATAACGTAACAGGTATTTACAGCTCAGTTATTGCATTTTTTTAATCTTGTAAGAGCGAAATATCTACAACAAAAAAAAAAACTTTTTTTCTTTAGTTTAATTAATTATTATAGATATTGCAAGAAAAAAAATTATTCCATCAATGTTGTCAGTATTAATTAATATAAGCTACTCTGAAGTACCCCTAGGCTTATAGATTAAAGCCAACTTTAAAAAAAAAACATTTTTATTATGGATTATAATAATAAAATAATGCAGATTATCAAGAGTAAATATCGAATAAGATCTCTCTCTCTCTCTCTCTCTCTCTCTTATTACAAAATTTATATCAACCCATTGTCTGTGTGTCTGGTACAAATTTCGATGACGTTATTTCTTCTATATACATTTGATATCAGGTTCTCATCTGCAGTCTAGTTAACTTTGCCATCACCTGTTGGAATGGTAATACTTCACTGGCTCAAAGACATTGACTAAATAGACTAATTAAAAAAGCATCGTATAACTCTCTAACAACGGTACAATTTCCTGAAGCACTTTCCATGGAAGATGCCTTTACAAAACACACACGATCTCTAAAGACAATCTGCACCCATTAAACCACTGTTACATCAGATCTGAACGAAGTTGTCGTCTCCTCTCCACTGGGACTAAAACAAAAAGATTTTAAAATTATTTTTTACTACTTTCGGTCAGAGTGTTACAAGAACACTTTCTGTCACTGAGAAATAGGCCTACATAGAAGCCTAATTCATAAAGAGCTAGTAGTGTGAGTGCGTGTGGATGTATCTGTGCGTGTGTGTGTGTTACATGTGTGGATGTTGCTGTCTTTTGCATCGATATTGTTATTGTTGTGGTAGTTTTGCCGAGGCGCGGTGGCTGAGTCCACCCAGCTCTAATGGATACCTGACATTAGTTGGGGAAAAGTAAAGGCGGTTGGTCTTTGTGCTGGCAACATAACACCCGCGTTAACCGTATGCCTCAGAATCAGATGATCTTTACATCATCTGCCCTATACACTGAAAGGTCGGAAAGGGGGACTTAACTTTAGTTATGCCAAGGAGGACAACTGTCGTCAGATTGAATTCCCCTTTGTTTGGACCAATATGGCTGTTGGTTGTTGTGCTGGCCACATGCTAGCCGCGTTAACCGTATGCCTCAGAATCAGATGATCTTTACAATAAAATTATCTTAAGTAAAGACTTTGCACAATTATTCATTTTTCGTAGCAAAACACGAATCAATAATGAAAATTAACCAATTATTCAATTAATTGGTGGTGATTAATTGATTTTGTTTGACTTTCTACTGTTTACTCAATATAGACCTATCGACTTGTGTGTCCAAAAATTATTTTTTTTTAGATCCATTAATTTGTAGTTGTCACATCTTGCGGTGAAAGCTGTTAGCAGATGTATTCTAATCAAAGTGGATGTATCTCTCAAGGCCAGATGTTGATGAATCAATTAGATTGACGCACAAGTACGCACTAGGTTCAATATTTAAACTACCTACCAATCGACTCTTCTAAATATATTTCGCATTTTTAACTTTGTTCAGACTGTATCTAAGAAGTTGTGCATGTATATATACATATATATGTCATGATAACGTAACTCTTGTCTTCTACTACCTTGGAAGATGCTTTCTTAAACATTATGCATGAGTTACTTCCCTTGACCCACATAGATTCTCATTAACCCACATCTGAGGGTGTGTGCATCGACTGTCCACTCAAACTCCTACTTGCTGGAGGTGTGTGCTATGTTTAGCCAATCGCATTTCAACAAGCTGTAATCTCGGTTAAGGTGAAGGACGATCTAAATTTTTTTACGTAAAAAAAAAAAACAAAACATTCTCACTATTCATTTATTAAAATAAAAATAGCCAGGTACAGCAGTAAAATTTAAATTAGCTTGACACAGACAAAAACAAAATCTGGGACTAACGTCACTATTATCTCCCTTGTTTCCCCTAACGCGGTGAGTGAACTAGCCAGGTGTTGTAGGACAAGTTGACAACTACACAATACACACAATGGATGCAGGGCTGACCAACATGAAACCTACAGATCAAGAGGTGGGTC
>JADKLZ010005243.1:31131450-31144864 GCA_021533235.1 Biomphalaria straminea
TTTAATCCATTGTTCCAGTAGTATAGTACATAATGCTGCAGACTTAAGAGTTCAACCCACCAGACTAAACAGAAGATTGAATGCACACACAATCTAAGGCATGGTGAAAATAAAGTAGGCCTATCAGTTACAGAGTAAGATAAGATAGATTACATAATTGTATTGGTCCAAACAAAATGGAAATTCAGTTGTTGTGTCCCCACAGCATTTCTGCTCATCTATAACAATAACAATATAGATGCAAACACGAACAACGCACACACACACACACAATCAGCGCTTTAAGAATTAGGCTTCTATGTACTTCTCAGTGACGATAAATGACATTGAAACACCCTTACTAAAATTGGGATAAAGGATTTTTTTTTTTATTTTTCTGTTCTACTCTTGGTGGAAAGGAGCCGACCACTTTGCCCAGATATTATGTAGGCCTAATTGCGGTTTTGGTACCAATTGTCTTTATCAAAGTTTATAAAATTGTTGTTATCATTAAAATAAAGTAGTTGTATCAGTTTCAGAGCTTATAAAATTGTGGTTTGCATCAAACTTGCATTTGTAATTTATAGCCTTATAAAAAAAAATCACATCTGAGGATTCAATACTTTTGCTTTTTTTCCTCCCATTGACCACTCTGATAAGAACACCTCTTTCTTCAATTTACTCCCCAGTAGTCCCCACCCCTTACATGCCTAATATTTGACTGATTAGCTGCGATTTTAAGAAAACGAAATTACAAGATACTAACAAAAGAATGTCGTCCTTGACCTTCATGTAATCTATGACGTAATAAATTATTTATTGTCTTTTCTTTTTTTTTTCATCATAATTGCATTCATCTGTTTGATAGTTTGTATTTTTGTTTTTTGATGTTTGGTTGTCAACTGTTTTTTTTTTCAAGCTACCGGTATCTAAGAAGAAATCATTGTGTTGGTTAATTTGATTTCAAATATGACTTTGTATGACTTCTCGTTTAAGGTAAACTCTTGTTTACAGAATGTTGCGATCTTGCACTTATTTGAGTTCATTTTATATTTTATATGTACGATTTTTATCACATGACTTTCTAATTATAGCCTCTTTAAGCGCTTAACGTCAATACCTAATTCATTAATAGACACTCAAACTATCCTATGATATAGATCTATCTGTCATACTTTCATTATTCTAATTACTGTTATAGCATTCTATCCATCAATTCAGTCAATCTTCTGGTTCAAAAACAATGTAAGGAATAAGTAGAAACCCCTTTATGGGCTCGGCCTCCGGCCTAGCTGGAATTGGTGAAATCCAGGAGGAGCTAAATTAGCCGTGTCTCGCAAAACCGAAGTGATTAAATTATCATCTAGTTAATCTAGTTAATTTGGATCTCTGGACCAATGGATCGCTGAATTATTACCATGTGTTCATGTTTCGATGTCTACTGTTCCGTACTAAAACAAAGAAAATGGTCATAACATATGTTATGGCTCTTTCGCCGTGGCAAATATCAAACGAACTGAACAGGAGGTAATCCTCAATCCTCAACCACAGACGAAATGCCAAACAAGCAATAGATGAAGTCTTACGGAAATGACGAAAAGTTAGATTAAAAAGTAAAACGATTTAGTCGACATTAAGAAGAAGACATATAAGTACATAAAGACAACGACGGATCCCTTATTGCATATTAAAACGTGTTTTATATTTAAAACGCTGGTCGACTTCATCTATTGCTTGTTTGGCATTTCGTGTGTGGTAGAGATTACCTCCTGTTTATTTTGTTATCTAGATGCCACTGCGAAAGAGCCATAACACACAGCTTCTCTACGCCTTACTTGCTCACACTTAACATGATATCTAGCTCGCGGTCAACAAGTTCGCGTGCGCTGCAGCCTCTTCTGGTTTAACTATAAACTTCGGTATTCTTGAGTCCGACAGTCACGCTGGGCAGGGAACGTATACCGTGAGGGGGACGAACATATTTCAAAAGTAGTCTTTTTTGGTGAGGTGAAAGTTGGTCGGGGTAATGTGTAAACCACTCGACATGAGCATCGTTTTGTTTTTTTAGACTGAATCTTATGAAATACAGACGTTACTTCAGAAAAAGATGATTACCTCCTAAGCGTGTTCTGTACGGGGACTTAACTCTTTCTCTCCTAACTGACGATACCAACGTTGATTCCAACAGAATGTGGTAAATAATTACGGAGAGAAAGAGTTAAGAGACTTTCATTTCTAATCGCCTTGTACATTGACATTTAGAACTAAAAGAACACGAAAGCAACTTTTCGAATCGGTAGTCTTTAACTGATCCAAAATTAATAAATATATTTGATCAACAAATTATTCAAACGAGCGGAGCTCGGTCACCTGGTACTAAATTTTAATCTGGTTAGAAGACGAGAGACTATCTACCTTGACATACGTCATAGTATATTTACGGATTCATTCAAGACATTTACGAGTTTAATAAATTAATGTTTAGGAACATGCTGATCGTCTTCTAAATCTAGATCTATAGGCCAATCTAAAGGCCAATCTAAGGGCCAATCTAAAGGCCAATCTAAAGGCAATCTAAAGGCCAATCTAAAGGTCAATCTAAAGGTCAATCTAAAGGCCAATCTAAAGGCCAATCTAAAGGCCAATCATTGGAATAATGTCTTGTGGGTTCTCCTTTCACATGATGTAAAGGTTTTTGTGGTCCACACTTAACGAGGGTATCACGTGGCAAGCACAACGACCAACCACCTTTACTTTTTCCCCAACTAATGTCAGGTACCCATTGAAGACGCCTAAAGATTTCAAAATTTAAAATCCCAGTCTTTTTCAGGATTCGAACCCGGGATCCTCGGTTTGGAAGTCCAGTGCTTTACCGCTCAACCACCGCGCTTCCATGTCTTGTATATCTTATATCTATACATTCGTTTCAACGGGATTTCTTTCTCCAGGGGGTGGAGAGGGTTAAAAAATTATCTTTTTTTTTAATCTAACAAATATTATTAAGTGAAAAATAATCGATCTATAAGTTTTATGTGGTAAGTTGTGTTTTTAAAAGTAACAATTTTTTTTATTTAATAAATTTATTTTGAAACTGATAATGTTTTTTTTTCGTGTCGTACTATGACATGGCACTTTTAAAAGACTACTTTCTTATCTCTTGTAAGGAGTGGGCGTTTAAACTGCAAAGATTTGTATGTTGAACAAAACTTTTCGATGTTACATCATGCTCGAACAGAACAATGGGAACAGAACGAAAGAAACAAAATGTTTCCTATTTTTCACTCATCTGGTTTAATTATCTTCTAATCTTCAGAACAGCTTGAAATTTCATTTTTAGCTCGCTTTCTCTCTCTCTCCCTCTCTCTCTTTTCTCTCTCTCTCTCTCTCTTTCTCTCTCTTTGCAGAAATAGTGATAGAATAAATTGTTGAGTATGTGAGCGCTGTCTCTTTGGAAAAATATTGCCGACCAATGCGCTGAACGACGAGTCCGAAAGTCTAATTGTACGTCAAACCTCTGACTGGTTACTTCACTGATTCACTCACATTCTGCTATCCCTTTGTATGTTGGATATAACAGGATGCTTCACTGATTCACTCACATTCTGCTATCCCTTTGTATGTTGGATATAACAGGATGCTTCACTGATTCACTCACATTCTGCTATCCCTTTGTATGTTGGATACATATAACACTACACCAGATCTATTGACAGTCCTTCTCCATTTCTGTCTTTTGCCTTTCAATGACAAGCCCATCCATCTTTTAAAATGTTTTCTTCCCATCGCTTTCTCTCCTTTTTCCTGGTACTGTTCCCTGAAGGAAGGTTTTACGAGCCCTGAGGACCTTGTTGTATGGGCATATGGTTTAAGTTTGCGTTTTTTTTTTAAATCAGTAGTTAGCAGTTGATTCTGTCTTTGTAAGCTATACCTAGAATCTTTCTGTAACATCTCAATTCCATTGCTTGGATCCTCCTCTCTAGTTCGAGTAGGGCAGGGGGCACTCTGGGGGACAATAGAAAAGTACAATGTAAGTAAAAACAATAAAAGTTATCCAGAACCTCTACAAGAAGGTCACTAGTGCAGTGCACTTCAACAAAAATATTGGGGACTGGTTTAAAACCCACAGTTGGTGTAAAACAAGGCTGCCTACTTTCACCAACACTTTTCAATATCTTCCTTGAAAGGATAGCTGAATATGTTCTTGAGGGATATGTAGGTTCTGTACGCATTGGAGGAAGAAGAATTACTAACTTGTGCTTTGTGGATGACATAGATGGTCTGGTAGGGACAGAAGAACTGACTTGGTGATGCGCATAGACTTCCGAAGCATATGGTATGGAAATATATGCTGAAAAAAATTATGACCAATAGCCAAAGGGCTTTAAAAGCTGAATTGAATTGAATTGAAAAGCTGATTCACTCACTAGTCACTGATTATCTCACTTAGACTGTATCAAAAAATATGTTGTTATTTTCCCATCTTTCTTCCTTGCCGAGTAGATCTAATTGGAATAAACAAGCATTTTCACGTTCGTTCCGCACGAGTAATTGCCACAAGGGTCAACATGTTATAATCACGTTATGTAGTGTTTACAGAGTCCTAGAAAGATAGGCCTACATTGTCAAAGACAGGCGCAGATGAAGAAAACAAATTGACTCCCGTAAGATATCAGTTTTGTCTGATTGATTTAAACAAAATGTATAGCACAAGTTGGTCTACTTAGCCTTATAAAATACTGCACTCCTCATTAATTATTGACTTGAGGATATCGCCTTACTGTTATTATTATTATTATTATGTTAAAAAAGAACGAGTATTCATTCTCTGGCGCAGCCAGGGTCGAGTTTCGTTAAAGGGAGACAAAATTCAACGTAGTCCCTTTATCAGTTTCCACTGAGGAATTTCCTGGTGATGTGGCAGGTCTGCAGCAGTACCGCCCTCTGACAGGCAACGAGAATGTTCCTAGGAATGCCAAGAGCCTTGAAGGTATCTGTGAGGTCAGTTGTTTTTATCCCCTCGGTTGATATGACAATGGGGAATAATAGATCTTAGTCTCTGTCACCAGAGAATGCCGACCACGTCCTCCAACACTGCGCTCTTTACCAAGAGGCCCGTATAAGACACTGGCCCCAAAACACCCCAATAGAAAGGAAAACTATATGGAGAGCTCCCTGACTTGGAAACCACTGCGCAGTTCATCTCGTATATTGGTGTAGTGATCTGAACCCTCCAACATAACAATGAGAACGAAGAAAAAGAAGAAATGATGACAAAAAGGGGACTGTTGAACCCTTTCATCTTCTAGAGGCCCCACTCCGGTTTACCGAGGCTACTAAAGTGACTGAACTCAATCCTGAAACATGCCACCAGCCATTCAAGTGTGCTTCAAACGGAGGGTCTTTAGATTGATTAGTCTACACGTGCATTAGAGGAAACACATTGCCTAAAAGTTAAAATAAAATCTTAAGTGAGAACACGCTCCCCTAGTATCCGACGCGACCTAAATAGTGCCGAAAGGACATTAACTATAAAGCCTAGAAACTGATTTTTACGCATCACTAGCTACAACACATCCCTCGTAAATCACCCTAATCTGTTATTGTGAAGATCGGTTCGACAGGTGGAGGGGAAGGGGGGGCTGACAATGTGGACAGATCTAATGTTTTGAAGTGCCGCGCATGATGAAACCGTTAGAAACTGGATATACTGTAAAACCTCTAAATTTTGTGTCTTGTTTACATTTTAAAAAACTGCTTTTTCTTGACAGAGCTAACCATAATCTTAAGTTAAAAACCTAGAAAATAATAGTATTAATTATGAAATAAGACTAAGACTGTTTTATTGATCCATATGGAAATTTGTTGTGATTACAAAGACTCTTTTTTCTCTTATAAAGACAACACAACAATGAAAGGCACATACTGGCAATTCCATTTAAAAATAGCAGAACATAATTAAATTGTAATTTCAAGTCGATAATTTGACTGATAACAGGTGTTTTACAGTAAGTACACCCTTAAGGCCATTTAGGGAAGAAAATGCACACAAAGATTTAAAAGGCTGCAGAAACGATGATGCAATATGTAGGTAAGTTTTGATTCTCTCCCACTCGAAAACCGCATTATTCACAGTCCAGATTTCCTTGTAGCGCCGTATATAAAGAGGAAAACAGGTTATTTCAATCAATAACCGTCACTGTTTCTTGTGAGATCTACTTAACAGCTTTTGCTATCATCGGAATTGTCTTCATTTCAAAACAAAACGTTTTGTCTAACATTCAGCCTGCGCATTTATTGTTCTACATTCGACCAAATTTTATTTTGTTCTAAAAATATATTTAAAATATATGAAAGCTATTAATATCCAAGCCAGTGATATATTCTAACACCAGTGGACTAAAGACAACTAGATCTAGATCTAATAGTCATTTAAATAGAATGATAACAGCAACTGGACAGCGACCTAATGTGGTGGCTAACGTAATCGTTTTTCGAAACAATTTTTTCGCTGATTCTGATTCACATCTGGTGCCAATTTTCCTTTTTAATACAATTTAATTAAAAAGATACAGCTGGGAATTAACTTTATAAAAAAAAAAATCAGTTATTTAAAAAAACATTCGAGAGAAAAAAAATGACAGCCATTAAACTTACGGCACTACCAGATTTTCGACCATTTTTAAGACATTCAGATATGTTTTCAATAAATAGGCCTTCTAATCGACACAGAAGCATGTTTGATGAGGTAAAGAATATATTGTATTAGCTTATATCTATAACCTAAGTAAAATATGCTTTCAGTTTGTGCAACAAAGTAACAGATTTCTTATATTATTGGATTTTCATTTTCGGCTCTATTTGTATTTATAGGCACATTCAAAATAGAGAAATATTGTTACATCTCTATAATTAGCAGTAATTAAATACTTCGCAAATAACATGGCAGATATAATTTTACGTATGGTTTAGGGTTAATGAAACCTTTTACTGTAGAAATGAAATTGTCAAAATTAGTTTTTGAAACAGTAAGTGAATATTTTGGCTTTGTTTCGTCAAGTGTATAGATATAGATTTATAGAATTATATCTACATGTCATGAAAATCCTGGCTATATGATTGCAAATCGTCTTCACCACACTACGTGACTAGTGACTAGGTAACAATAATATTTTTACTAGTAATACTCAATAATATTTTCCTGCACAAAACATTAACTAAATAACACATGGAAAGCACTCTGGAAAACCCCTGCAGCCACCTGACCCATAATTGCGATGGTTTTCTATATATCCCTTCGGATCATGTCATTGTCATGATTGTGGGCAGACCAGTAGGCCTACTCACTAATTTTTATTTAGCGTTCAGGCATTCCGGCGTTTCCGCCAGCAATGCCAATGGAAAGGTCACTCCATCTCTGACATTAATGTCTCTGAGAAACGACTTTGACTTTGTTGCAACGAAATAAACCAAAAGACTGGGGGATCTTAATTCTTATGGTATAAATTATTTTAAAAAAATTTCAAAAGAAATATAATTAGAAAATTAGGCTCTATGTTCATCCATAATCGTGTCTGTCAATTGTTAATCAAGTCATGCATGACTCTGCTAAGTTATTGCTTCTCTGGCTGATTTAAGCAACACGTTCAATGCTCCAATGGGTCAAGAGGACAAGTAGTACTTGTTGTATATTTGCATTTATAAGTTATGGCTGATACTTATTAGTCGAGTTGCAAGTCTTAATATGACTTTTTTTTTTTCATTGTAGAAGTAAATAAATCTTTGTTCTGTGTTTCTTTGCAGGTTGAGAATTTGCACTCAGACCCCCGCAGTTACAAACGAGACTATGAAGATAAAGAAGGAAGTACTAGCATCGTCTTCTCCCTGCCAGAGAAAATTGGGGTACTTGCAGCAGCTTTGAAAGTTTTTGAAGTAAGTTCTAAAATTCTTAATAAGAAAGGAAGCAGTATTCCTAAGTCGATTCCAATGTATATATCTAAATAGTAAATTTAATTATTACTATTTAGACATTCAAAGTAAGTTTGTTTGTTTGTTTTTTAATAGTAATTTTAATGTTTTGAAAACATTTTGAACTATTTGTTAAATCCTAAATTTAAACCTTACCAAACTAAACAGCTGTCAATTTCTTACAAAGGCCACAGGATACTTATTTGAGACCAAAAGAAAATCTATAGATGCAGATGGCAAAAATAGATTTTTAAAATCTGCTACTGTCAGGCAACAGTTATATTTGCCCTGGATGTTGCAAAATATGTATATCACAGCTAGGGTTTTGTAAAATACTGCTTACCTCCTTAATATTTTGGACTTGCCTTGTAATTTTATGTATTTTCACACATATCACTTTATTAAAACAATTTGCAGCTTACTTTGTTATTTGCAAGCATGTATTATAAAACCCTTACATTTAAAATGTAATTAGATCTTTGTAAGGCAGTTTATTTTATCATTATATACAACTTTAAATTTCTTTCATTCTAGCAACATGGTGTAAATCTCCATCATATTGAGTCTAGACCAGCCAGAGATGATGCTAGAAGCTTTGAGTTCTATGTTGCCTGTGATAATGTCACTGGTGGACTTAAGGTACAGCTACTTCAATGTTTAATTATGATACAATGTCAATTCTTATGATATAACTGCTACCGTCAATCACATCCGTCATTGGAAGCAAAAAAGACATTGCAATCACTAGGGCAGATGATGTTAAAGTCATCTGTTTCTTTGGGGGATGGTTCGCAATAGAAGAAGATGACCTTAACATCATCTGCCCCATAGATCACAAGTTCTGAAAGGGAAACTTTACTTTTTAAGCAATTTAGCAAGCATAGTAGACATTCAGCATATGTTCTTTAAGATCCTAAAGAAAAACATTGCTGTCGAGTACTTGTCTTAATCTAAGATTAACGTAGTTCTAATATTGATTGTGTCATTGTTTAAATAACTTAAAATATAAAATGATGTTATAGTATAAAAAAAATAAAACAACTAATTCCACTCATAGGAAGCTATAGAGGCACTTCGTGCTACAACAAGCAAGTTAACAGTTTTGTCCAGAAATATTCAAAATGGCAGTGCTGATGATGGTACCGGTATAAAATATTTTCTTGACTATAAAATAATAATTCATTTGGTTAGCTTCACATTATCTTAAACTTTGTTAATTTTTGGTCTTTTAATTACTACTTTTTGTAAAGGGTATTTAAAAAATTATGATTTTATTGTTTTTATTGAATGTTTCAATTAAAAAAATAAATATACGTGATCTGTAAGCTTATCAACTTACTTATCAGTGTATAATGTAGTTATTGTTCATTGTTTTTATTTTGTCACTTTGTTATACTTTTCAGTACCCTGGTTCCCAAGGAGAATCAAAGAACTGGACAGATTTGCCAATCAAATTCTTAGCTATGGCTCAGAACTAGATGCAGATCATCCTGTAAGCTCATTAAGACTAATCTTTTAGCTAATTAAGCTTTATTAAACCTTTTCTTTTGTAAGCTATCACTGTGTAGAATCATTGGTTTCATGAAAATTGGTCAGTGGCAGTATCTATCTATAAAATATGTCACTTAGTATTGTAGACATACAAAAGCAACTAACATAATATGAAAAGATTGGTTTTGTTTTATTTTGTTATAATTTATTAGTTGAATGGATGGCTGCCTGGTCGAGCGGTTTGCACGCTGGACTGTCGTATCGATTTACCGATGGTCCCGGGTTCAAACCCTGCCCGCTCCCATCCCCCGTCGTCCTGCGGGAGGTTTGGACTAGGAAATAACTATCTTCAACTCTGAAGGAATTTCCGAAACATGTCAAACATTTTACAAACAAAACATTTTACAATCAAACTCTTATCTTATAAAAACATCTGCTTTAAGTTTGTATAAATAAATGATTTTTCTAGGGTTTTACTGATCCAGTTTACAGAGAAAGAAGAAAGGAGTTTGCAGATATTGCTTTCAATTATAAACAGTGAGTTTACAGTTTTTATTTCACAAGACATTTCTATTTACTTGCTATATAGTTACTTTTATAAGAATAAACTAAAGCATCTTATACTTTAAACATTTATAAAACTATTTTAATAATAATGTTACGAATCTCCGATTCCTATCTCAGGCTTCCATAAACACTGCTAAACACATAACACAACACATCAAAGAATCTGACAAGAGCTCTACATAATCTGGTACTTTAATAATGGTAAAGTAAAAAAGCCAATATGACACAATTGGCAACATCAACAGCTACAAATGCTAAACTGTACATCACCGTACTAAACTCTACTGTCTCTATCTCTTCTGGACACGTACATTCACTTCAGGACTCGACCAGGACCGACTTCATAAGGAGACTAACAGACCTGGTCTCCTCCGTGTCCTGTCTTGAACTCCTTGCTTTACACACTGTCTCTCCTACACGCAGGCCTGTGATCAGATGACCATAACAGTGGTCACGTGCAAAGTTCATACCTTGCCCTGCGATGTAGCACACTAACTGTTTAGCTGGCCTGTGTCAAAAATATCAGCTGATCACACTGTTAACCCTTTTTTGCCGCCAATAGGGTTATAGCAATAATAATAATAATAATAATATTTATTGTCCATAAGGAAATTTGTCTTACAATTTGTGCAATATACCAAACAAAACATTATAACTATGATTATTTGATTAGTTTATTGAATTCTATTGTGACATTAGCCCTTCATTATAATTGTTTTAGGAGAATACCAAGTTGTAGTTAAGGGGAAATAACAATAACAATCATCTTGCCACAATATTTCCTAAATAACATAACTGGCATATACTAAAATTTCACACTTGTGCTGTTAAATCTTTCCTTTTGATAATTACTTAGAGATACAGTAATACAGAGTTACAGTAATACAGAGTTACAGTAATACAGAGTTACAGTAATACAGAGTCACAGTAATACAGAGTTACAGTAATACAGAGTTACAGTAATATTTTATTTAACCAGGAACAAGTGTGCTTTTAAAAGCTACCTCCTACTTTTCAATGTGCTCTGGACTGTCGATTTGACTGTTTCAGGTTTGAACTGCCTGTGCTATCTCCATCCATCCTGGGGGAAGGATGTAATAATATTCAACTGTAAACCTGCAAAACTAACAAAAACAAAAAAAAAACATTATTGAAATATTTTTTTTCTTAAAGGTAGTAATCTTCCTTTTCAAGACATCCTATATATAAGATTAGATCTTTCAGGATTAGTAGATTTTTCAATCCTTTTTTTTTCAGTGGTCAACCTATTCCTAGAGTGGAATACACTAAGGCTGAAATTAAAACCTGGTAAATATATATAGAACTTCTAAGATGATTGTATTCCTTTTTAAACTCTTTCAATTACAATATTTGAATTTTTAATACCTTTTCTTTTACTTTTTGGATGGCAAGTCAACTAGAATTGATAACATACCGGTACCATCAGAACCTTTACATCATGGTCATATATAAGTCATTTATAAGTAGGCCCTATATGTTGTAGGAAAACCTGTTAGAATATATGGGACGAAAAAACGTGACCAAAAGAATCATTAATTATTATTATCATTAATTATTCCTTTGCCCAAGAAAGGAAACTTGAGACATTGCCACAATTATAGAAGGATAAGTCTGATCAGTCAGCTGAGGAGATCTTTTCTTAGGAACACTCAGAACAGAAATAGATTTAAAAAAATTTATTGATGCTATCAAAGCTTTTTTTTTTAATATCAAAATGCAAATAGCTCAGCACTTCTGAACAATCAAATAGGAGAAAGTTTTAGGACATCTATAGGAGTGTGGCAAGGAATCATTCTCTTTCCAGCTTATTTCTGGAGCATATTGTTATGGAAACTTTAGAAGCATTTACTTCTAACTTGATCATAATTGAGCAGTCTATTTTCAATCTTAGGTTTGCTTATGATCTACCTACAGACCAGGTACAAGATCTTACTTGAAAACTGGATGCTGCAGCTAGAGCAGTTGGCATCGAATTTAGTCCAGAAGAAAGTGAATTATGAGTTTGTGGTTGAGATAGTATGTGATTTTGCATACTGTTGAAAAGCAAAACATTAGAAGTTGGCTCATTGAAATACCTAGAGGGTCAAACATAATAAGAGATAGAGGATCAATAAAAGTGTTTGACTCCCAGTTGGGCATAGAATGTCCATATTTGAGACTAGATCTGTGTAACTGACTCACAAAGTCAGTCTCAGCCATTTTAGAATAAAAGAGATTAAACCCCATTTAAGCTTGACATCCACTGCCAAAAGCAAACTATGGAAAATCTGGAAGAGTAACATCAGCTTCCAAGTAAAATTAAAACTGTGTTCTTTGCTAGTGGTCTCTGTACTTCTAAATAGTTGTGAAAGTTTGACACTGAATGCTTAGGCTGAAAGAAGAATCTAAGGCTTTGACAGTAAATAGGCCTACTACAGAAAATTGTTATATATCAGCTTGCAGGAAAAGAAGACAAATGAGTTTGTTCTATTGCAAGTCAATTCTCTAGCTGGCAAAAAGAAAGAAATCCTTGATTCTGTAAAAAAGACATAAGTTGAGTTAGGTTGGTCATATTGACATGACTCATTGTCAAAAGTCATTCTTCAAAGTACAGTGGAGGAAGTACAAAGAAAGGTTTGTCCAAAGAAAAGTTTGCTGGACAACATAATAGAATGGACCAGCCTCTCTCTTGATATCCTGCTATGAACAGCTGCTGATGTGGAAAAGTTGATGGATTTGGTCAAAGCACCCCTACGTCGAAAATCAAGAGACAAATGAGATGAATCTATTTATGTAATTTATTAAGATTGTACATAATATGAAAAATCTAAAATAACACTAGTAAGATTAAAACTTCACAAAATGATTGCTGAAGATATTTATCCAATTTTAAAATGTCTAAATATCTGTAAATGGATGTTTTCTTAAATATTTGTTTATTTAAAATTTTATTTTATTTTATTAATTGAATATTGCTAACATTTTTCTATTTAATCATAGAAAAAATTTCCACTGAAAAATAAAATTTTTATTATTCTTTTTCTTTAGGTCAACTATTTTCAGAGAACTCATTAAACTTTATCCAACTCATGCATGCAGAGAGTTTAATCACGTGTTCCCTCTGTTGATTGACAACTGTGGCTTTCGAGAAGACAACATTCCACAATTACAAGATATTTCTGATTTTCTAAAAGGTAAAGTCATTAAACTGCAGTTATTATAGCGGACAATTTTTTAAATTATTATTTCTAAAATCAAAGAATGAATTACTGGTCTATTTTAAAGTCAAATCATCAAGTATGAATCATGATAAAGCTAAAATGTGTGTAAACTTTTTATTATTGTGCACATTTTGGTCCTTGTATTTATTACTAACAAATTTGAAATGGAGCATTCTATCAAATGAAATCTT
>JADKLZ010005243.1:31148629-31161238 GCA_021533235.1 Biomphalaria straminea
TCATCTTCTTTCACCTTTGTAGTTTTAACAATAGATCATCTTCTTTCACCTTTGTAGTTTTAACAATAGATCATCTTCTTTCACCTTTGTAGTTATAACAATAGGTCATCTTCTTTCACCTTTTTTTTCACTCTTCTTTTTTTTTATTTTACTCTCACTTCTTGCTCAAAACTGTGTGTCTATCTTGCTCTTTCACATTAAACTTGTTACTAAACATGGATATTGGTATAATGCAATCACTTTTGTTTCTCTATAGACAATTCGCTGCAACAATCCCAAGACCATTCAGTGTCCGCTACAATCCTTACACCCAGAGTGTGGAAGTCATCAACAGTAAACAGCAAATTATCAACCTGACTAAAGACATCAAAGGTACAGTCTATATGAAATTCCCAAATGAGATAACATCTTCCAACCATTGTGCATGCTCTATTTCAGTAGGCATCATGGTAAATGGAGGTGCGGTGGCTGAGTGGTAGAGCGCTTGGCTAACGAACCAGGGTCCGAATCCTAGTGAAGACTGAGTTTTTACCTTCAGGATCTTCGGGCACCTCTGAGTCCACCCAGCTCTAATGGGTACCTGACATTTGTTGGGAAAAATTAAAGGTGTTTGGTCATTGTGCTAGCCACATGACACCCTCGTTAACCGTAAGCCACAGAATCAGATGACCTTTACATCATCTGCCCTATAGACCACATAAAGACCACATGATCTGAAAGAGGAACTTTACTTTTACTACACTTCATAGTAAATACTTGCAGATGGTCTATTGCTCGGTTGACTCCCTGGCCAACCAGTAAGGACAAATTCCACACACTGAACAGGCTGTAAGTTTTCATCATGCTGTGGCTATAATTCAAAAAACTGAAATGGAGAAGTGGTTTGAGTGCTGGGACAAGTCCCAAAAAGCCAGTGGAGTCAGGGAGCGCAAGAGGCACCCTGACTGCACTGCCCCGTGGTGGAGGCTGTCCAGGCCGGAGCAAGCTATTATAGCACAGCGCAGGACAGGCCATTGTCATGGCCAAATTTAAAATTCACTGTGCCCCCACTGCAGTGAAGAAGAGGAAAACGTGCCTCATATTTTGTTTGACTGCCCCATGGCCCAGACTTGCTGATCTCCGCTTCGACAGGTCTGGGAAACCAAAAATTCTCCACCTGTATGGTGACTTTCATGCACTACGCAAGACAGCAGGGTTTCTGTCCAGGGCTTTTGCAAGACAGGATTTAAGCCTCTCAAGCCCTCACCCAAATGGAGTTTTTTGATGATGGTGATTATTGCTTGGTTCAAAGCCCTGATTAAGTACTATAGTTACATCTCCTGAATGTGTCTTTCCTCTGTAGTTTCACCTTTTTGGTATTTCTTTGGCCATGAAGTCTATAAATAATATATGATGGATTTATTTTTCATTAAAATTTTTTTTGGTCACAGTCTTGATTGAATAGGATTTTCATTTTAATATTTCATTAACTCAGGTTAAATTATAGCAATATTATTTTAAAAACATTTAACTTTTATTATGAAAGCAGCATGATATGAATGAAAATTTTACACACACACAAAATTGTTTTCAACATACACTTGTAATTTGAATATATCTTCTTTATAAATATAAGTACATTAATTTATTGACTTTTAACAAATTTTTTTTTATATTTTATTATAGGTGATCTATCTCTATTGGAAGATGCTATTGCTAAAATTGAATCCTAAATACACTGCTGAAGGAGAGAAATTGTAATGTTTTAGATCAGCCAGGAAAACCAACGCCTCAACATAGTCTATGTTACTGATTAACATGCAGGACTAGATTAGATATAAAACTATTTTTTTCATAAGTATGGGAATGAAGTGGACTGATTGATATGAAGTAAATACAAACTTATTACATTGACACATGAATCTGAAGCAGAACACAGAATTTAAAAAAAAATTTGCTTTTAAGTCAAGTGGTTGTATTTTTTTGAATGACTGATATTTAGTATACAATTTTAAATATGTATTACATCTGGCATTTACATAAATTTACTAGCGGAATATGACCGCAGGCCTTAGTTTGTGTGTCACTGATCTAGCGCCATGTTCCATTACATAGTTTTTTTATAAGTACTTACCCGACTTGGTGGAAAAGTTTCGTTCTTCAATAGAGCTAAATTTGGGCATGGTAATTTATTTTTATATGTAAGGCCTTCTTATTGTGGGAGGGACATTTCACATACACTACCTTCTCGGCAGTGGTCTAATGAACATCATACCAAATTTTATCAAGATTGGTCGAATGGTTTTGATTTCTATCCAGGACATACATATAGTCATACTCCTTACATTGTGCTTTATATATTAGATATTTTTTTTAAGGTTGGTGTATAATGTCAGGGCATTGTGTTCAGTGATATTTTTGAGATTCAAATATCTTTTTGAGATTCAAATAAATATCTATATTCAAATATCTATTTTATCATTTTTGTAAAAAAAAAATTATTTAATGCTGTTATTTATAACAGTTGTTTGACATGTATTTTTATTGTAATAAAATGTATCATTATCATATGTGCCTTGTATTCCAGTGGAAATGGGAAATTTAATTACTGAAAAACAAAAGTCTAACTCAAAATAAAATATTGATTCACTGTTTCTTTATTGTTTTTTGTGTATACTTTATAATGAATGATACTAGTTTACACACAGTATATATGTACATTAAACTATGACAAATATAAATGATATTTTCAGTCCTTTGAAGAAAGCCAAAAAAATTGCTTTATGTATATTACATTTGTATATTACATTATTATATCAAAAAAGCTTAGGACATATGTCTAAATCCGGACTTGATTAGGATAAATTTTTACGAAACTGAGCCATGCACCATATACCCGGTCAATTTATTTATAAGAGATTTTTTTTTATAAATTATTATTTAAGGTAACTATGCAAATAACTCCAATCTGTGTATTAAATTATGTAACAAACATAGACCTCAACTGATTGTATGCCTAAATTTGTACAATATTTTTTATAACTGGACCTAAGATGATGGATTGATAAGGAATGACAAAATGTGATATGAAAAATGAAAGTCAAGTTATAATGTGTAATTCTGAACAACAAAAACTAAACTATTACTTCAAGTCAAAGAGAAATCTTATGTAAGAAGAACCAGCTTTGTCAGTAAGACATCTTTGAATTTAAACAAAATTAAATAATAGCAATCTACGTAAACTGCTAGCTGCATTGCCCATAACTAACTATCTTTATAATGGTTTGATAAAAATGTGTCATGATTCTCATTAATTGTATGAATGACAATAAAACGCAGATATAGAACAATGAAAAATAAATATATAACCCAAATTAGATGCCTCAACATTAAACTGACACCAAATCTCAAACATCATTTCAAGATTTGTTCTTAAACTATTCATTTTTTTTTTCTCCACAGTATTATGTGCATACATGATGCTTTAGTTTATACACAAGCACTAAAATGAATTTAGTAACAAGCATTTGATTAAATGCCTTTAGGTAGTCAACTAAATGGACATTGCATTGCATGATTGTAAAAAAAAGAGAGACATGAAAGCAATGGTAGGATTGATACTATACATCCAATATGTGATAAGGAATACAAAATCTTATTTCTTTTTCTTTAACTGTTCAAACCTTCGAGTGAGGTCATCAAAGTCCACATCTTCCCCAGAGTTTCCTCCCACAGAGTTGCCGAGATCTGGGAGTGTATTACTAGGAACTGTTGGTAACTCAGGAAAAACATCTTCCTTACCTAAGAGATTAGTAAAAGAAAAACATTTTTAAAAATCATTTTTAAAAAGCAAAAGCTTAAATTTTGTGTAAATGTATCAATTAGTTTGGATCAGTGAAGTAATTATACCTATGACAGACTTAAGACATAATAAATCTGGGCGATTAGAAATATTTTTACTGGTTGTTTTTGTTTAACTTTTAGTTTTCTTAATGTACTTTGATCCTATCACTTGTCTCTGGATCTGTTGAGAAAAGGGGGAAAAGACGGGTGTATCTTGTGCAAAATTTCTTCTTAATCCAAGATTGGGTGTGGGAGAAATAACGTGTACAAACTTTTTTGCCAGAGAGAGTGAGTTGATAAAAGCTTTGTAGAAAATAATTTATTTATACAAGCCTACAGACATATCTTTAGCCAAATAACACAAGCTAATAAAGTCTACGTATTGCTACAGTTATTAAATTCTTGAATAAGCTCATAGGTTATAAAGAGTTTGTTACATAATTTTGAAACATGACATAAACATTACAAGATAAATGACTAAAATTTCCATGAATGCTTGCTGTAACAGCTTGCATTTGAATACACATTTTATTACTACTCTCTTTAAAAAAAAAAAAAAACAGCTGCAGAAAGAACTGAAAATGATTTTAAAATGCCCATTTTAATGCACTGAAATTAAGAATGGGTAAAAGTTTTTTTATAAAGACAGGAAGTCATTGAGGGTTAAAACAGGTTTTGTTGAAAAGGATTTGCTGTAAAAATAATTGCAACAATAAATAAATAATTAGTTGTTGGTTTTTTCTTAATTGTTGAAATCTCTCAAAATGAAATGTGATGATGACCCACAGTCACAGAAATAGGGAACTAGTCTAGTAATTTTTTTTTTTGTGTGTAGTGAACTCTCTCTTATAATGGTAAGAAAAAATACAGTAATAAAAGCAATTAGGCAAAAAGTAAAGCAATTTCACAAAAAGTAAGGTCTTAGCAGTTTCTGAGGTAAATCTGAAAGAAAAAAAAGTACCTGGTGATGGTTCCTTCTTAAATATCTGCACGCAAACATGTTCTGAATTAATTGTTTGGGTACAAACATTATAATTATTATTATTATTATAGCTTTTATGTAGCGCTACTTTCATCCTTAAAGCATGATCAGAGCACAATGGTCCAATCTCATTTGTGGACCAGTGGGGGGAGGGGGTATCTAGGAGTTGGTTTTCTGTGCTGCCTTTAGGCGCTCAGTAAACACAACCCGAGTCGGGTGTCGAACCTCGTGCCCCCTTCTAGGTAGCCAAGCCAAGCCAAGTTCAAGCGCACTTAGCCTCTCGACCATGCTTCCCACAATTAACAAAAATTAACAAAAACTGAACACATGCATGTAGAATTTCAAATATTCCACATTTTCTAAACAAAAACAAAATTAAAGCTTGACGGGTGACACCCATTATCACATGGTTTCATTTATAACTAGAAATCTGCTTTTTTTTTCCAATGGACCATCATCACAAAAGTTAAAACGAAAGAGAGATGTTAAATGTGTAGGTGGACAGAAAGCTAAATTAAAAATAGTTTGATCAGCCGTCAGCAAGAGAAAAAATAAATCGTTCATGTAACAACACCTACGACTTAATGACTTAGAGTAGGTTCCAATGCTTTTATGGATGTATACTAGGGTTGATCACAAAGCACTGATGACATTATTATTTAATCTGTGGCATTTTACGTCTCGTGAAATGATCTTTTCCCTTTGCAACGTCTTGTGTGGCTAAAGAGGCCAATCCTTGATACACAGCTGCGGTTGCAGGTTGGGCATTTAAAATCACCAGGAGCAGCTGCATTTTTAGCCTTCTTTCTGCCTCTGTTGTGTATGGCATCTGCAATCCGAGACCCTTCTCTTATGCTCTCTTTCCATGTGGATCTATCCAGTGCTACTTTTTCCCAGCTGCTAGTGTCGATTTCAAATAGCTTCATGTCACGTTTGCACACATCTGTATACCGTAAAAGTGGGCGACCAGCGGCTCTCCTGCCTTCAATAAGATCGCCATACAGTATATCTTGTGGTAGTCTACCTACTGGCATTCTGCAAACGTGGCCAAGCCAGCCAAGGCGGCTGCTGCTGATAATAGAGCGGATGTCCTGGCACCCTGCTCTTTGTAGCACTTCCTCATTTGTTATTTTATCTTGCCACCTTATTTTAAAGATCTGCCTTAGGCATCGGAGGTGGAAGACATTCAGCTTTTTTTCCTGCCATGAGTATGTTGACCATGTTTCGCTTCCATATAGCAAAGTGCTCATCACGCAGGTCCGGTAGACTAAGGCTTTAGTATTGTTAGTCAGCAATATGTTGTCCCACACTCTTTTCTGCAACCTTGACATGGTTCCCATTGCTTTGGCTATCCTATTGTTGATGTCTTTATCCAGTAGAGCATCGTTGGATATGATGGAGCCAAGATAGCAAAAATGATCAACAATTTCAAGTGGTTGACCATTAATGTTTACTTGAGGTGCAGCATTAGTGTTTTGGACCAGTATCTTGGTCTTGCTTTGACTAATATTTAAGCCGAACTTCTGGCAAGCAGCAGATAGTTTGTCAACCAGGGTCTGGAGCTGAATATCAGAGTCAGCTACAATAGCTGCATCATCAGCATACAAGAGTTCCCTAACAAGTATCCTCCTAACCTTGGTTTTCGCCCGCAGCCTTGATATATTGAAAAGTTTTCCAGAGGATCTTGTGTGGAGATATACACCTTCGTTGCTGTCGTTGAAAGCATAGTGCAGTAAGCAAGAGAAGAAGATGCCAAACAGAGTAGGTGCAAGCACACATCCCTGCTTGACACCACTGATTGGACTCCATTATATTTCACTGTACATTTTGTTTCCTCGTGAAAACATTCAATGAACTTCAGTAGTTTGGGAGGGCAGCCTATTTTCCTCAGGAGCTTGAAAAGGCCACTTCTGCTGACCATGTCAAAGGCTTTAGTCAGATCAACAAAAACGATGTAAAGGGGTCTGTCTCTCTCTCTGAATTTTTCCTGCAGTAGTCGAAGAGACTACTTATTTAATAGAAGATATTTATCAAACATATACTGAGATAATTTTTGTAGCTGGCATTGAAATGATGCTCATTTTGTTTATTTTTGTTATTATATACATTCAAAAGCTTACTCTTTGTAAACCTTTATTCTGCTTCTGAATATTGCTGAGAGCAATCAGATATGTTTGAACTTTTTTTTGCTAATAAATTGATGAGTTACTGCTCTGTTACCTTTGTTACTTTTTTGCACTAAAGCAGGTGTCCTAAAGAAATAACTATAAAAAGATAGCACTTAGACTTTTTTTTTGAGTTGTTCCTCTCTTTGATATGTTAATTATGAATTTTAGATAAATAGCAACCAAATTACAATTGTGTACTAAAAGAATCAATTCATCAATATATCGTGATAAGTAATTTATAGTTAATGTCCATCTTGATAAGCAATGTACTGTTACTTTACCTCATATCAAACAATGTGTAGTTAATAATAAATAAGCCATGTATAGTTTATCTCATGATAATGCATAGTTAATATAAAAGAAAATGCCTTACTTTGATGTGGTCGAGCTGGTGGCACAGAGACAGATGGCCCTGTGGGATAAGGAGGCTTTGTGGTGTTGCTGTAAAGCTGATCGAAATTAGGGGGCCCAGGAGGTGCGGAGTGAGCCCCTGAGTTGTACGCTGGAGGCTGGTTAGGTGTGTAGGCACTGAAACCACCATGTGGTGGCTGACTTGGGAGAGGGGGTGGTGCACCTCCTCCACCTATGGGTGCTGACGGAAAATGCTGGACAAAAAAAAAACAAGTACAATTTTAGTAATTGATTCTTAAACACATTTTTGTATTGGTCACAAACAAAAAGAAATAATACTTGGAAAGGTTAACTAAAATTTTAGAGTGTTTACAGTATACATCATTATAACACCACAAAAGGGCTTTTCTTTAAATAAAACCTTTATCCTTCCTACATGTTACATATTCTAAGTTTAGTTATTTACTTCACAGAAGTATACTTTTCTTTTCTTTGATTTATATATATCAAACTAGACTAATTGAAAACTTCTTTAGTCTCAAGACAAACTGTATTAGTAATTAATTTACACATAAATTCTGATAGAGTTATATTTTAAATAAGAAAAAATAGACATTATAATCGACAAGCATTAGACAATTTTAAAAAGCTCCTACTCTAAAAGGATTTTTACATATTTAAGATCACTTTTAAAGGGCATAATTATTAAAAACAATTTAATGGCAAGACAATCATATAAAAGTTATCAAGTCATAATTATTTGTACCATGGGTCCAGAAGGAGATGTTGGATAGCTCAAGGGTTGTGGGACTCCCATGCCACCTTTAGGTCCACCAGAACCACCAGTGTTCTTTTTATCATCTGTGCCGAGGTCGATAAGCAAATTTTCAGCAAGGAGGATCTCGTCCTGATGCATGATGGATGGATCTGGCTCAAATGGAACATTGTATGTCTTGGCAATTTCAACCATGTAGCGCTCCACGAGAGACTTTGGCGGAGCTTGCACAGAAAGTTTGTGCATGACCTAGAAAGAAAATATTTGTCAGTGACAGAGCTATTTTAAAAGTTATCGTTTACGGGATTTTTCATTGCATGGACAAAATTATGAAACTCGCACCCAATTGATCTCAGACAAACAATATGCATTCCTACATTCAAAAAGAACATTAAGACCTATCTGTTTAAAACTTTATTTAGATTAGTGAGATTCTAATGTTATATTATCATAGTGTCTTGCACCTATATTATGTTTTTAACAGTGCTTTAAAAAATTAAATTAGTGTCTAATTCAAATTTCAAGACAGTCTGTCCACATCAATCTTCAGCAGAATATAGTAGTCTTGCCAACAAATGCCCATTATGAAAGGAGGACAACATAACTGAGATACACACCACACCCCAGTAAGTGCTATAAAGATCAACTTAAGCGCTTTTTAGTCCTTAATGGCATAATGAAAAGAAGTTGACAGCTGTGGAGCTCTCACAGAAATGGAAGAAAAAACGTCTGCAACTTCTCAACTAATTTCTTTTTTCTTTTTAAATTTCTGAAAAGTGTGGTTCAGGGGCATGAAACACTTGGCTACCATCAAGTTTGAATCCCAACTGTGATTGCTGAGTAAATAAAGGCAGCATGGAAACCTTCTCCCAGATACCCCCTTCCCATCACATGTCCACAACAGGTAATGGGCCAAGGGCACTGAGCATGCTACAAGCACGAAAGATAGTCTATATAAAAGGAATTAAGGCTATGTGCGACACTAAACACCTTTTTTTTTTATTTATCAATCAAATTACTCCAAACTTTATATGTATACTCCCTATGAATAACCATTTTAAAATATGTGGTTAAAAATGTTTTCTTATTAATGGTTGTCATGGCAACGGCCGCCATATTGGATTTTTGTATATTGTTTTTAAATTGCTAAGGCTTTAAAACTATTTAAGCTATTGCTAAACAAAAATATACAATGTGTAGAGCAATGATTCCCTAACAATTTCTATAGAATAGTTTCTGAATATAGTAAAAACTTTTTTTTATAATTTTTTTTCTAACCTTGCTAATTTTTTTTTCAATTTTTTCAAATATTTTCTTGCAATTAAGACAAAATATTAATTCAAACTTAAAAAAATGTTCTATAGAAGTTGTTGTACATGGTATAAACAATAAGCTGGACAAGTTTGATTGAATTCTATGCAGAATTAGTGAAGGAGTAGTAAAAAAAGTGAATAAAAATAGTATTTTGAGAAAATCGAAAGAAAAGAAGACAAATTTATATAAAACTAATGTAAATACCTTACAAAAAGAAATTATAATAAAATAAGTAATTATTTGCCAATCGTGAAAATTATATTTTCATGTCCAGAAATGGTTGGGCTATTTAAATTAGGTAAAAACTGAAAATCCAAATTTTAGACCTTTTTACCCAAATTTAGTGTCCCACATAGCCTTAAATAAAGAAAACAGCTCTTTCTTAACCCTTAAAACATGTGTGGTAGTTGTTATTCCATTATGTATGTACTCATTGTAAAACAGCTCAGCATTTTAAGGGTTATAATGCCCAAAGAACACATCAAACTTGTTAGAAAGAGAGCTCTTACCTTTTCATTAACATTGCTCAGTGAGTTCCCTCTGCAGGCCTGAGCAAAGTCAGGAGAATATTTTCTAGCAAATTCTTCACTCACAGCCTTTAACTCCTGGACATCAGCTTGCAGTCTAGGAGTTGCCCAAATTATACTTGCAATAGCTTCTTCCAAGCCTGGGTCAAGCTCTCTAAGTTAAGTAGAATGATATAAAAAAAAAATATAGTAAAAAGCTAAGTGGATATCCAATAATGAATATTTTGAGTATTAATCATTAATTTATAGTAAGTAAAGTTCCCTTTTCAGAATTTGTGATTTGGGCAGATGAAAATTAACTTATAAAGACAGAAAACTAAATGATGAATAAACATGATATTAAAATGCAGCACTAGGTAACAGTGGTTAATGAGACAAGAAGCTGAATGAAAATATGGCTAATAGTAAAATAAAGCGCCCAACAGCAGAACAACAAAACTCTGAAACAGCCACATCGCCTAGCGGTAACAAAGTACCAGGTTAACAAGTTAATTGACAGCCAAGTTAAAAGTTAGACCTCTAAGACTAAGTAATATTAGACTTACTTCTGGGTCTGTATGAGACCAAATCTTGCCAATAACAGATCACAATACATTTCTAAAAGTTCCATTGCCTCCACCAAATAATCTTCACGGATGATGTGTTCCACCCGTATTCTAGCCCGATCTTCCTTTCCAGCCGAAATGTAGTCCGCTATTTCCTTTCTGGATTTCAAGGCCATCTCAGTCTTTTTCTTTTCTAGCAGCTTGAGTCTATTAATGATCAATCTTAAGTTAGTTTTTAGTTTGGTATAATTTGGTCCACTTTTGAACATGATGTTTGTGGATTTGTAACACTTGTGCTTGATTTCAAAATTATGATATTTCTGTTTTTCTGCAAAAAATATTTATCACAAAATATTATTTTTAAAAATTTTCATGGCTTTTATTGAAGCAAATAAATAGAATATAATATATATGTGACATAATCTAATATACAATGTAAGGTGTATGTATGTATGTTATATCTTTTATATAAATCAAAACCATTAACCCAATATTTGTGAAACTTGGCATGAACGTTCCCTACATCATCATAGAGACTGTTGCATGTATAAATATCATATATAGATCTATATATATATATATATATTTATATCTGTTAATGTCCCTGTCCCAACTGGAGAACCTTACAACTTTAAAAAAAATGTCTTATATTAAGATAAATATGTAAACCCATTTTCACAGCCTACTTTCCTTTTTGTGGGTAAATTAAAAGTTTTACAACCATTGCAGTCTGACACAAGGAACGTCTCATCATCATGTTTGACATATATATATATCCAATGCACAAAGTTATAGTAATAAGCAAATGATACCCAACTAAGGTCCAGTGGTCATATCCGGCTTTTAAAGTATTTTATATTTTCCATTGTTTAGTATGTAGCCTACATTTTTAGCTGTAACATATTTGTATGTTTTCATTCCCAATTTTGTTTTAATAAAACACAGACAGAATGAGCAATGAACCTTGAAATCAAAGCAAATATAAGCTATAATAAGTATTGTAGATCTATTAGTAGTACAAGTAGATCTAGATCTAAAACTAAAATAGATATATTTATAAGAATCAAGATATATATAGATCTAGATTTCTAGATCTATATGATGATTAGTATAATTACCAAATTAAAGGGAAACTCTCATAGTTTTTCAAATTTGAGTTATTGATATATTTAAATTCTCCGTAAAAAGTTGTAATAGTAAACATTTTAGCATTTTTTATTTAAATGCTTAGAAACATTTATATTTAATAAATTAGACAGTAAATTCTTGACATCTCCTAAAAAACGGGGTTCTTTGAGATTCTGTTTTTATCTCAGGCATACGTCACTCCCCCCAACAATACTGAAAGAGAAACTAGATTTAACCAATCATATCGCTTCTATCTTAAAGTAGTTGTCAGGCTCTTAGGCATAGTCCAGAGCCATGCTATAGTTTTTTCTAGAGAGACATAGCTGCAAAAGCATTAGGATAACCAACTCGAGAAAAAAATTACATTTTCATTTTAGCCTCTCCCTATCCCAAGAAGTAAATGTATCGTGTGTCTGACTGATTCGGACAAACTGGTCAGTGTAAGGCTAGTCTAGACTACGTGTAGTCGGTCATGACAAGACAACCAAGCGATAGTGTTTGTTGTGTGTTGAATGGTCAGGCTAGAAAATATACACTGCCATGGTTAGTCAAGCATGTAAATCTACTTTAAACACGCATTTTTTTCTTTGCTTACAATATTTAGATCTAACTGCATAGACGAAGATATATTTCTTTTACGAGAATGTAAACTTTACTGTTATGTTTTCCGTTATTCAGCAGGTACTCAGAGTAGTATAGGATTTGTGTATCAGTTCGTGACGTCACATAGAAATTACGTGAAAATCTGACTGTTTTGGATGCGCAGAAAAATTACGTCAGAAAAAAACATCAATTACTAAGTTATTCTTGCAAATTAAAAAAAAAGAAGGTAATTCTACAGGAGTTCAAGGGGCAGCCATCTTGTTATTGTTTAGACTGTAATCTTATATCTTGGGTTTTCTCTCAGATTTGAGTTTTTGTTTGTTTTTATTTTTGTAGCTAAAAAACATATTGTTATAACTGAGCTGTGGGGGGGTCATGGTGGCCTTGCGGCTGG